>CM067349.1:65891327-66028827 GCA_034190875.2 Urechis unicinctus | reverse complement strand
TCCTTCGTTGGTCATAGCAGTTGAATTTTCCAGCTGAGGTCATATTGGCCCTTTATATATATATTGGTATTTGTTGCGCCATCAGACTCGCTGATTGACACATTGGTTGTACAACAGTCCGCCAAAACACAACGTGTTGGCTCGCGCGCTCCGTCATCGTAGCGCAGGGCATAACGCACCAACGTCACAACGCGTAGTGTTTAATCAAAAACCTTTCACGAAACCCCTGCAACTAGTTCGACCTTACATCACTGTCACGACGCTAGCTAGTTATCGAGACAATGCATACTACAACACGTAACAAGCACAGGGATTTGCATTGGCCTGCCGGCTGCTATCTTCTATGTAAACTTTAGAATATAGCGGGTGGTAGGCCAATGTAAATCCCTGTGGTATCAAGTGCCTCTGTTTTCGATTCATCGGGTACTGGTAGAATAAAGCAACTTGCGGTTAAACCGTACATGACTGAGTGAGTCTTAATCATTAGCAGTCAAAGAACTTCACCACACACGAAACTGGCGTATGGATCAGTGCTGTACGGTTACTGATTATTCTGTCTTACGCGCTCGGCTGCACATCGAAAGTCGCTGAAACCTCCGTCTTCATGGCTTCAGTGTTTGCTCGAGATAACATTCGGCGAAGTAATTAACATGTCCGGTCGGACAAGTACTTGGGACATTTCACTTGTCCCATAAGCAAAACCACCTGTCCCTGGCAAGCGGACAACCGTTAAATAGCCATGAGAAGGTAGGTTGAAGATAGAAAGATATATATTTATCGACCAATGAACCTGACAGGTGGTAGAGCGAAGAAAGAAAGTTTGATTTAATCGATCAAATAATCCCGGTACTAAAACGATCGGACGCATTCCGAAAATTACTCCCAACTCAACTATCCCAACCTAGTCTGCGTCCCAGACTCCAGGGGTTCCGCTACGCTTCTCGTCCTTGAGTCTACGACACGACCAGCTCTAAAAGTGGCCCGTCCGAATATTCATTAGACACGTTCGTTAATCTTCGTGACCAATCAACGCAAAGGTTGTGACCCGGATTTGACCTTAATTGCACGTGTCTGGCTCATAAAACTGGCTTGTGATACGCACCCTCGGTTCTATGTGACGTCTGGACATTGTAGTGGTCTGCGTCCAATGAGAACACATTGAATGTGTTCTGCAATTATGGGGCGTCTCAAAAGTTCAAATTGGCACCACAACAAGCGCTTTAATCGCTTAGCTGCACGGTAGTATGTTTACGTGATAGTAAGTTAAAAAGAACCAGTTGTGTGTCTGCTTCTCTCGCCGAATGTGTGATTAACGGTGCCACTCAGCGTGAAACAACAAATCGGAGTGATGTAGAATGTGTGCCCGGCTCATAAAAATCACTCGGCCAGTTGGACAAGTTCTTCGGAAATTGTAGAACTGACCAATGAGAGACAACGACTCAAAGATACCCGAGAGTGACCGAGAGACACGGCTTGTGATTGGAGCATCCCAAATCTGGGATGCCTGTCCAGTTCAAGATATTAAGTCCCCTAGACCTGAAGGCGAGACTAATGAACATCAGTAACATGTAAACAGCGCCCGCAGCCATCAGGCTAGGGGACCTTGACTAATCCCAACCCCTGGTCATCTCGTTCTAAACCGCTCGATTCGGTGGGAAAATAGTCAAGGTCCCCTAGCCTGTTGGCTGCGGGCCCTGTTTACATGTTAATGATATTCAGTAGTCTCGCCAACAGTCTAGTGTAGGGTAACGTCTTGAACTGATGCAGCATCCCAGATTTGGGATGCTCCAATCACAAGCCGTGTCTCTCGGTCACTCTCGGGTGCTTTTGAGTCATTGTCTCTCATTGGTTAGTGTCACATTTTGCCAAGATTCGGCGCCATATTTGTTTCGGTACGCTTCGTTTGAAAGACTTGTTCGCTCGGCTGCTTGATGGGTCATGACTGTTTTGTGAATGTGGCTGCTGGGACGGGGAAACATTTTGCTACACGTTGTTAGCTACTGCTCTCGATGCAATGCTTGGAATGGGTCAGGGTTCGAGACCAATGATTGTCCGCTTGCCGGGACAAGTGATTTGTCATGTCGGACAAGTCAGTCATTAGTCAACTTATCCAACCGGACGAGGGATATTTATGAGCCGGGCACACATTCCACAAAACCCCGATTTGGTGTTTCACATTGAGTGGCACCGTTAATCACACAGTCGGCGAGAGAAGCAGACACACAACTGGTTCTTTTTAACTGATTATTACGTAAACGTACTATCATGCAGCTAAGCGATTAAAGCGCTTGTTGTGGTACCAATTTGAACTTTTGAGACGCCCCATCATTCCAGAAGACATTAAATGTGTTCTCATTGGACGCAGACCACCACTCACCATGGCAGACATGTTTGAGGCTTCGCTAACATAACATCTCTGCAATAGTTCAGGGAGCGCATGCGATTTGACCCGGTTGTAACCTCTGACCGGGCGATAACAAGCAGCGCGCGTCAAATATAAACAAACAAGAATGGTCAGCATGAATGGAGCTTATCGGGGAAGCTCGGAAGTAAGCCCTTTTGTGGGAAATAAAGCTGTGTTTACTGTCCACAAAGGCCGCATTTTGATGTCTTTGATTATGAACTTTCTTTACTTTATACGCTGCAGTTATTTAGGTTATATAACCAAGGCCCTACAGTCACAAGTATTAAATTTTGGCAAATCTTATTCTAACATTAGCAGTCCAAGTTTTTTTGTGTTGTGTGTCTTTTTATTTTTTCCATAAAACATGTGAACTCCAATCGGCAGGCAGGGGGAGCAGCAAATCTGGGAGCTAATGGTATATCAGGCTTTTTCCATACCCCGTTGGTAGATTAGCAACAACGTCGTTTTCCAAGAACAACTTCTCCAAACACTCTCGCTGCTTGTCTGTCATTTCCAATCCCGGCGTGTAACTTTCTATTGCTTTTTTCAGTCGATTTTCGTTAACAAATTCGTCTTCACATCTGACTGCCGCCATTTTTAGAAACGCTTGACGGCCATGAAACGTCCGCGGCTACTTTTTTTCGATAAATGCCTCATATTGGGCCTATAAAAAGGTTTTCCATAACAAAATGATGATTATTATTATAATCACACACAACAGAAAATGTTTTTGTAATATTTAAGAGAAGACATTTCGTAATAATATTTCGTCGCGTAATGGCCCGAATTTGCCCCAAAGCGATGCAGAGGCGAATCCCAGCCTGCGCAGAAGCCGATGCGCAGTAGATCGGCAGACCACAACAATGTACATGACGTCACATAAAACCGAGGGTGCGTATCACAAGCCAGTTTCATGAGCCAGACGCGCGCAACTGAGGTCAATCCGGGTCACAACCTTTGCGTTGATTGGTCACAACGATTAACGAACGTGTCTAATGAATATTCGGACGCGCCAGTTTAAGACCTTATCTTGTCGTAGACTCTAGGGCGAGAAGCGTAGCGGAACCCCTGGAGTCTGGGACGCAGACTAGTGGGAAAACGTCCATATGTATTTTCAACACACTCACTCGCCGAGAGCAGACCCTCTCAACACACTTTTTCGCAACTTCAGCCAGAACTATTGGCCGGCGTATGTGTGGTTATGCTGCGAAAATGAAAGACGGTATATGCACGGACCCTTTGTTCCCTAGGATACTCATGTATTACGTGATAAGGGCAATTCGTAAATACCTAGCTGGCCTCGGGCTAATAATGATTGATGCCAGGTAGCGACCTCAGAGACTAGGTCGGCGTCTGAACGGATGATGTTGTGGCCACGGGAAGGTTGCAAACGAAATTTGGAAACCTAAAATATTTATCTGTTTATGTATAGTTTGTCAGAATATAGAAAATTCTCGTGCTCTAACTTATTGAGGTTAACTTCAAACAAAGCACAGTTTAAAAATATAGCATAGCTGCACGCTAGCTCTTTTGAACCAAGTGGAGCTTGCGCTCCCTCTAGGTTTCCGAAGATGGCATTTCCAATGTAGAAAATTCGACGATAAGACCTTACTTTCACCATGTCAACTTGATTTAACAAGTCCAATTTAGTAAGCAATCAGTATTATGTATCGCATTAGAGTCTCAGGGATCGCAACAACTTGTAAATATGCATAATCGCCTAAAAATGTGCGAGGCGATTAACTTTTCCGACTAAATTCCAATATGGCGGCGAGATTGCGCAATGTGAGTCGGATGGAAACGGACGGGTTATGATGCTGAATAAAGGAGAGGAAAAGGCAACTAGGTCGGATAGTTATAAGGTATAAATCTAGTATAAACTGACTCACCTATGAAATGTCTTATCAGGCAGATGATGGTATGATTAAAACTTAGCAAATTCCGCGCGGTCGTATAAGACAACATCATTCAAGAGACCGGTTGTTGAATATCAAGTGTTCTCCCGGTTATTGGTAAAAAACCATAGCAATTAAATTCAGTCGATACTCTCCACGTTGGTGGCTTTAAATTCTTCTCAGTGCGTATTTTTAACGTGATAAATTAAGTATGTTTGTCAATCTACCGATAAACGGAGGGTTTTCCTGTTAGACCAACAAAGGAGTACCCGATCGACTGTTGGCCTGTTTGGCTACTGCACGCCTACCAAATATATATAGGATTTACTCGTCTGCATCGAGATACGTCATAGTGTCTGCTTCCAGGCGTGTCATAACGCCAAGAGTGAAATGTAACGAAGGTTCCTGGTCGGTTGGACTACCCAACAACCAACTCGCCACGTTGTGACTGCACGTTGGGCCCTTTGGTTCGGTAGAGCGACTCTGCCTGATGTGACGACGCGTCCCAGAGTCTGATCTAGCCTCGACTAGACGACGCGTCCCAGAGTCTGATCTAGCCTCGACTAGACGACGCGTCCCAGAGTCTGATCTAGCCTCGACAAGACGACGCGTCTCAGAGTCTGATGAACTAATTCCTGTGCTGCGATTGGCTGATTTAGTTGCGCGCAACTAATTCCTGTTCAGTGATTAGCTGATTAAGTTGCGTGCAACTAATTCCTGTGCTGTGATTGGCTAGACACCTACAGTTCACTTCCTGTATGTACAATCTATTGCTGGTGTCAAACCGAGTGTGTCGTGTTTCATACATGAAAATAGGGGTCCAACTCGCGAGCGTTCTGATCTGTTACAACCGCTCGGAAATATGATATCGGGGATCGTGGGATTCCGACTGGCGTATGTCTGGCTTCCGAGCGCCGTCCGAGACAAAGTAGCTATTGGGTGAGGCTCGGAAATGAGCGATGGAGATCCGGGAGTCTCTGAAACGTCCGCCAGGTGGACAGAGGTGGGTTTGTAAAGCGGTCAGTGGTCAGTAGTGAATTCTCCTTCTGACACACTCAACCAAAGTCCGAGCCGACCTGATCAACATCAGGCTGATTGTACAAGCCGAGTGATAAGCGGAGCACAATCGCTCCTCGTCGTGTCGACAGAATACCAAGTAAGATACATTGCATTATAGCCTTGTATTTGTATGTATCGGCTAAGGTAGTGCAAGTATAGGGACGGGGGAGTTAGAATGGGGACGGAGGAGTTAGGGTGGGGACGGAGGAGTTTGGGTGGGGACAGGGGAGGTTGGGACGGGCATGGGGAGTTAGGGTGGCGACGGGGGAGTTAGGGTGGGGACGGGCAGGGGGAGTTAGGGTTGGGACGGGCATGGGTAGTTAGGGTGGGGACGGGGGAGTTAGGGTGGGACGGGCAGGGGGAGTTAGGGTTGGGACGGGCATGGGGAGTAAGGGTGGGAACATGGGGGTGATGAGTTGCAGGGGGGCATTGCTTACACGCTCTGGGTAGGTTTGGCGTCAGTGAACGTTAACCCAAACATCATCAGGCGCAAAAAAACTTTACACCGAGCGTTGGGCCAATTGTCCGCGCCAAAAAGAATTTATTAATTTTGTTGTACAAAGATCATGCGTGAATCAAACTATTAGTTTGATCCTTTTGTTGAAAAACGTGTGAGCTCACGCTCGACCAATCAGATCTCATGATATTTTTTTTTGGTCACTGACGTTGGCCAGGTGATCGCTCAACTTCCGGCTCCAGCAAAGTTGCGAGTTTACTAAGCAGCGTAAAAACTCTAAAAAAAATATCCTTTTGGGTTGCAAATTTCGGGGCTGGTGGTTAAGCGTACATGTGGGGCGCGCCAAGCTCGCAAACTGGACTTTAAAAGGTTGAGGCGAGATTATTGGTGAGCTGTTGGCTAAATCGTTGTCTCCGTTGGGTTTCTGTGTGCATTTAAACAGACTGTTCAGCCTCTTATTTAGAACGAGGTTGCTTAGCAAGCTGCTTGGCAACCGCACCTTGGAAACCAAAAATGTTAAGTTTTCAGACTTTCAGTCGCTACGCGGCGCTGTGGTCTCAGAAAGTAGATCCTTACTTCGGCTGTCGCCATTTATGTTGTCGGACATTACCCTTCCTACTTGTCAGTCTAATGGGTGCGCAAAGATGCCCACAAGTTGAATGAGTGAAGATTTGATGAAATCTACATTATTTAACCAAAGCGGAAGAATACACATCGATAGCGAGGTAAATTCAGAGCGCGTTATGATTTACAGCTAACATTCGTGTGGTGAATGGTTTTAGGGAGGCACCGTTATCGATGGAACGACAATCAAATAATAATGTTAAAAACTTATCAACTTAGTTTTCCATCATGTAAACTTTGCGGCAAAAATTAGAAGATAGCATTACTTACGTCTGTGTTAAACGTAGTAATGTAAAAACGAAATGATCCCTGACTGCCTTATATGCGGCTGAACAGTCTCTTTAAGATAAGTGCGGCGGAGTCAACGATAACCGCTGTGTATCAACAAGAATCCTATCCGCTTATGTGTGTGTAGGAATGGCGGGGAGAAGTTCCAAGACACTACACCTCACGGGGTTTGGTGGTTACGAGAAGATGAAGGTCGTAGAGACGAAGGTTGCGTCACCCAGCGCTGGTCACGTGCTCGTTAACGTCAGAGCAGCTGGCATCAACTTCGCCGAACTCATGTGCCGAGCTGGAGCCTACAACCGACTACCCACACTGCCAGCCGTGCTCGGCTTCGAAGGCGCTGGCGTCGTCGTCGAGATAGGCAAGGATGTCGACTCCGTCAAGGTAAGTCCATCTGTCGGCCTGAATAACTGAATATTTCCTTCGTCGAAGCAACAGTGTGAAGACTTAGGTGTGATGGTTACCATACGGATACATTGTGATGGTGTACCCTACGGATACATTATGATGGTGTACCATACGGATACATTATGATGGTGTGTAGGTGTACCATACGGATACATCACGATTGTGTTATGGTGTACCATAAGGATTCATCACGATTGTGTTATGGTGTACCATACGGATGCATTATGATGGTGTGATGTTTTACCGTACGGATACATTATGATGGTGTGATGTTGTACCGTGCGGACACATTATGATGGTGTGATGTCGTACCATACGGACACATTATGATGGTGTGATGTTGTACCATACGGATGCATTATGATATATAGAATAGCTTGTTGAATGAACCCCATAGGTCAATATAGGGGTTGACTTCCAAGCAGTACGTCACTATGTCCCCAATGCGTCCCCACATTACGTCCCCACAGTTCGTCAACACGTCCCCACAGTTTACCAATGCGTCCCCACATTACGTCCCCACAGTTCGTCACCAAATCCCCACTAGGTCAACTAATTCCCATAGAATATCAATAAGTTAACACGTCTTCAATTGTCGTCTACGCCTCTAGGACACACCCTTTACGATATATATTACGGAAGTATTTGTGTTTTGGATCAGGTCGGAGACAAAGTGATCTGTATAGCAGACTTCACGGCTGGTCCGGGTCTCTGGCAGGAGTTCGCCACCGTCCCGGTGGACTTCTGCTTCGTCATGCCGGATGATATGACCTTTGAGGAAGGCGCAGCGCTACCGGTCAACTACATCACGGCCTTTCACATGCTGTTTGAGTTTGGCAATCTCCGGCCGCACCAGAGTGTGCTGGTGCACATGGCAGCTGGTAGGTCATAAGGAGGTCACATGGCAGCTGGTGGGTCATTAGGAGGTCACATGGCAGCTGGTAGGTCATTAGGAGGTCACATGGCAGCTGGTAGGTCATTAGGAGGTCACATCAACCATCTTATCAAGCAGATATTATGAATAGGAAATACAGCTGGTTCATTTCAAATATGAGATTTTAAAATGAACAGTTACTTCGTATATTGCAATCAATACATGTAAGGGAGCGGGGTGTGCATTCAAATTTGGTTTGAAATATGCTACAGTAGTATTTATAAGTGTTCCATAATTCCCAAACGTCTGTTCGCTAGGTGGTGTAGGTATCGCGGCCACACAGCTCTGTCATACTGTGTCGGATGTGACTGTATTCGGAACAGCTTCAGCCGTCAAACACGACACCATACGCCAGTTGGGCGTCAACTACCCTATCGACTACCGCACTCAAGACTATGTCCAAGAAATCAGGTCTATTTCACCAAAAGGTTTGTTCCCCTTTCTCCATTTTCACCATCTTGTAATTCGTGCTATGATATTCAACAACAACCTTTCTGGGTTTTAATATGTTGGTTTACTACTCTCAGTGCATCCAAATATTCTATTGGCTAACTACTTTCAATACATCCAAATATTCTATTGGCTAACTACTTTCAATACATCTAAATATTCTATTGGCTAACTACTTTCAATACATCCAAATATTCTATTGGCTAACTACTTTCAATACATCCAAATATTCTATTGGCTAACTACTTTCAATACATCTAAATATTCTATTGGCTAACTACTTTCAATACATCCAAATATTCTATTGGCTAACTACTCTCAATGCATCCAAATATTCTATTGGCTAACTACTTTCAATACATCCAAATATTCTATTGGCTAACTACTTTCAATGCATCCAAATATTCTATTGGTTAACTACTTTCAATACATCTAAATATTCTATTGGCAATCTACTCTCAATGCATCCAAATATTCTATTGGCTAACTACTCTCAATGCATCCAAATATTCTATTGGCTAACTACTTTCAATACATCTAAATATTCTATTGGCAATCTACTCTCAATGCATCCAAATATTCTATTGGCTAACTACTTTCAATGCATCCAAATATTCTATTGGTTAACTACTTTCAATACATCTAAATATTCTATTGGCAATCTACTCTCAATGCATCCAAATATTCTATTGGCTAACTACTCTCAATGCATCCAAATATTCTATTGGCTAACTACTTTCAATACATCTAAATATTCTATTGGCAATCTACTCTCAATGCATCCAAATATTCTATTGGCTAACTACTCTCAATGCATCCAAATATTCTATTGGCTAACTATTTTCGATGCATCCAAATATTCTATTGGCCTACAACTCTCAATGCATCCAAATATTCTATTGGCTAATTACTTTCAATACATCCAAATATTCTATTGGCTAACTACTCTCAATACATCCAAATATTCTATTGGCTAACTACTTTCAATACATCTAAATATTCTATTGGCTAACTACTTTCAATACATCCAAATATTCTATTGGCTAACTACTTTCAATACATCCAAATATTCTATTGGCTAGCTACTTTCAATACATCCAAATATTCTATTGGCTAACTACTCTCAAAACATCCAAATATTCTATTGGCAATCTACTCTCAATGCATCCAAATATTGTATTGGCTAACTACTCTCAATGCATCCAAATATTCTATTGGCAAACAACTCCCAGTGCATCCAAATATTCTATTGGTTAACAACAGTGTATCAAGAGTTTCAATTGGTTAACTACTTCCAGTGTATCAATAGTCTCTATTGGCTAACTACTTCCAGTGTATCAAGAGTTTCTATTGGCCAACTTATTTCAATGTTTCAAGAGATCTTATAGCCTAACTGCATTTATTGGATGAATATAATCTATTGGCTGGAAGTATGAGTTGCGTGCTGACGTTACTGCTCTGAATGCTTGGCTGCTGAAGGAGTGGACATCGTATTGGACCCGCTGTCCGGAAGTGACTCTCCCAAAGGCTACGATTTACTCAAACCACTGGGCAAGATAATCCACTTCGGTAAGTCGTTCAAGTGCTATCATGAATATAAACACGTGTTATGTGCGTTACTGTACGTGTCTGTACGTCTCTGTGCGTGTTTGTATGACTGTGCGCATCTGTATGACTCTGTGCTTGTCTGTGCATCTATATGCGTGTCTGAATGTCTCTGTGCGTCTCTCTGTGTGTCTGTATGTCTCTGTGCGTTTCTGTACATCTGTACGGCTCTCTGTCTGTATGCCTGTGTTCGTGTCTGTATGTCTCTGCGTTTCTGTATGTCTCTGTACGTGTACGTGTCTGTACGTGTCTGTGCATGTTTGTATGACTCTGTGCATATCTGGATGTCTCTGTGCGTATCTGTATGTCTCTGCATGTCTGTATGCCTCTATGCGTGTCTGTTCGCTTCTCTGCGTGTCTTTTCCTCTGTGTGTGTCTCTGCATCTCTGCGTGTCTGTATGCCTTTGTGTGTGTCTATGTCTCTGTGCGTCTTTGTGCGTGTATGTATGTCTCTGCGTGTCTGTATGTCTCTCTAAGTGTCTATTCGCCACTGTGCATGTCTGTACGTGTCTGTATGCCTTTGTGCTTGTCTGTATATCTCTGTGCGTGTCTGTGCGTCTTCGTACGTGTCTGTATGTATCTGTACGTGTCCGTGTCTGTGTGCGTGCCTGTACGTCCGGGGGCGTGCCTGTATGTCCCTGTGCGTGTTTGTATGGCTCTGTGCGTCTGTACGTCTCTGTGATGTCTGTTTATATGTGTGCGTGTCTCTACGTCTCTCTGTATGCCTATGTGCGTGTCTCTACGTCTCTCTGTGTGTCTGTATGCCTATGTGCGTGTCTGTAAACTGGGTGCGTCTGTATGTCTGTGTGCGTGCATGTCTGTATGTCTATGTGTGTGTCTGTATGTCTCTGTGCGTTACTGTACGCCTCCATGCTTGTTCGTGTGTCATCTTACAGGAGCTGCCAACACGGTGACCGGACCCGTTAAGAGTTGGTGGACAATGCTGAAGACTTACATGAGCACGCGCAGTTATAACCCCCTGCTCATGATGAGCAACAATAAGGCGGCCTGTGGCTATCACCTAGGTTACCTGACCGACTCACCTGACATCATCCGTTCGGCCGTCCTCAGCCTCGTCCAGTTGTACCGCGACAAGAAGATCAAACCCAGGATCGATTCCGTCTGGGCATTTGAAGACGTTAGTTCAATATCTGTTCCTCTCATGAAATTGATTTGAAAGATGATAGCTGTGTTATGTGACCGTGTTGTGTGACCACCCCGGATGGCTGTACATTTTAAAAAATCAAACTGCTAATGACTTGGGGAGAATAGTCCTTTTGCTTACCAAGAATTTGCTGACTAACCAGAGATTGGCCCTAGTATTGATCACAGGCGCTCGGCTGCCATTATTCGGATTCCGAGCTGTACGCCATCGACTTAGGGAAGCGAGCGTCAATGTTATGTTGGTGTTACCAAAGAGCTTGTAATTACTATAGAAGGGCTCACTCTCGCTTCCGAAAATATGTGATCACGCCACCTGTGAGCAGAGCGCTGCCTTGTCATAGCGTCTGCCTTGTCATAGCGTCTCTTGTCATAGCGTCTCTTGTCATAGCGTCTCTTACATCCACACGGAATTTTCTGATCAATTGTGGGGCGTGGTCGCCTCGACCAATCAGAAGAGTTCATATCTTTAACAGACGCCGTGCCCCGGGACGTTGGATCAACTGTTCTTTGTGCTTTTGTTGATTTCATGCGTTTTACTCATTTACACACTCACCGCACAGATTCAATCGGAGTGAATCCGCTTGGAGTAGCTCTGAGCCATTTGGTATTAGTGCGACACATGGGAGTGAACCCGCTTAGAGTAGCTCTGAGCCATTTGGTATTAGTGCGACACATGGGAGTGAATCCGCTTAGAGTAGCTCTGAGCCATTTGGTATTAGTGCGACACATGGGAGTGAACCCGCTTAGAGTAGCTCTGAGCCATTTGGTATTAGTGCGACACATGGGAGTGAACCCGCTTAGAGTAGCTCTGAGCCATTTGGTATTAGTGCGACACATGGGAGTGAATCCGCTTAGAGTAGCTCTGAGCCATTTGGTATTAGTGCGACACATGGGAGTGAACCCGCTTAGAGTAGCTCTGAGCCATTTGGTATTAGTGCGACACATGGGAGTGAATCCGCTTGGAGTAGCTCTGAGCCATTTGGTATTAGTGCGACACATGGGAGTGAACCCGCTTAGAGTAGCTCTGAGCCATTTGGTATTAGTGCGACACATGGGAGTGAACCCGCTTAGAGTAGCTCTGAGCCCATTGGTATTAGTGCGACACATGGGAGTGAATCCGCTTGGAGTAGCTCTGAGCCATTTGGTATTAGTGCGACACATGGGAGTGAACCCGCTTAGAGTAGCTCTGAGCCATTTGGTATTAGTGCGACACATGGGAGTGAATCCGCTTAGAGTAGCTCTGAGCCATTTGGTATTAGTGCGACACATGGGAGTGAACCCGCTTAGAGTAGCTCTGAGCCATTTGGTATTAGTGCGACACATGGGAGTGAATCCGCTTAGAGTAGCTCTGAGCCATTTGGTATTAGTGCGACACATGGGAGTGAACCCCGCTTAGAGTAGCTCTGAGCCATTGGTATTAGTGCGACACATGGGAGTGAACCCGCTTAGAGTAGCTCTGAGCCCATTGGTATTAGTGCGACACATGGGAGTGAATCCGCTTGGAGTAGCTCTGAGCCATTTGGTATTAGTGCGACACATGGGAGTGAACCCTCTTAGAGTAGCTCTGAGCCCATTGGTATAAGTGCGACACATGGGAGTGAACCCTCTTAGCGTAGCTCTGAGCCATTTGGTATTAGTGCGACACATGGGAGTTAACCCGCTTAGAGTAGCTCTGAGCCCTTTGGTATTAGTGCGACACATTAGAGTAGCTCTGAGCCATTTGGTATTAGTGCGACACATGGGAGTGAACCCGCTTAGAGTAGCTCTGAGCCATTTGCTTGGGAGTGAACCCGCTCTAGAGCCATTTGGTATTAGTGCGACACATGGGAGTGAACCCGCTTAGAGTAGCTCTGAGCCATTTGGTATTAGTGCGACACATGGGAGTGAACCCTGCTTAGAGTAGCTTGGAGAGCCATTTGGTATTAGTGCGACACATGGGAGTGAACCCGCTTAGCTCTGAGCCATTTGGGTATTAGTGCGACACATGGGAGTGAACCCGCTCTCTGAGCCATTTGGTATTAGTGCGACACATGGGAGTGAACCCGCTTAGAGTAGCTCTGAGCCATTTGGTATTAGTGCGACACATGGGAGTGAATCCGCTTAGAGTAGCTCTGAGCCATTTGGTATTAGTGCGACACATGGGAGTGAATCCGCTTAGAGTAGCTCTGAGCCATTTGGTATTAGTGCGACACATGGGAGTGAATCCGCTTAGAGTAGCTCTGAGCCATTTGGTATTAGTGCGACACATGGGAGTGAACCCGCTTCTGAGAGTAGCTCTGAGCCCGCTTAGCTCTGAGCCATTGGTATTAGTGCGACACATGGGAGTGAACCCTCTTAGAGTAGCTCTGAGCCCATTGGTATTAGTGCGACACATGGGAGTGAATCCGCTTGGAGTAGCTCTGAGCCATTTGGTATTAGTGCGACACATGGGAGTGAACCCGCTTAAAGTAGCTCTGAGCCATTTGGTATTAGTGCGACACATGGGAGTGAACCCGCTTAGAGTAGCTCTGAGCCATTTGGTATTAGTGCGACACATGGGAGTGAACCCTCTTAGAGTAGCTCTGAGCCCATTGGTATAAGTGCGACACATGGGAGTGAACCCTCTTAGAGTAGCTCTGAGCCATTTGGTATTAGTGCGACACATGGGAGTTAACCCGCTTAGAGTAGCTCTGAGCCCTTTGGTATTAGTGCGACACATGGGAGTGAACCCTCTTAGAGTAGCTCTGAGCCCATTGGTATTATTGCGACACATGGGAGTGAATCCGCTTTGAGTATTGAGCCATTTGGTATTAGTGCGACACATGGGAGTGAACCCGCTTAGAGTAGCTCTGAGCCATTTGGTATTAGTGCGACACATGGGAGTGAATCCTTAGAGTAGCTCTGAGCTTAGAGTAGCTCTAGCTCTGAGCCATTTGGTATTAGTGCGACACATGGGAGTGAATCCGCTTAGAGTAGCTCTGAGCCATTTGGTATTAGTGCGACACATGGGAGTGAACCCGCTTAGAGTAGCTCTGAGCCATTTGGTATTAGTGCGACACATGGGAGTGAAATCCGCTTAGAGTAGCTCTGCTTAGAGTAGCTCTGAGCCATTTGGTATTAGTGCGACACATGGGAGTGAACCCGCTTAGAGTAGCTCTGAGCCATTTGGTATTAGTGCGACACATGGGAGTGAACCCATGGGAGTGAACCTTAGAGTAGCTCTGAGCCATTTGGTATTAGTGCGACACATGGGAGTGAACCGCTTAGAGTAGCTCTGAGCCATTTGGTATTAGTGCGACACATGGGAGTGAACCCGCTTAAGTAGCTCTGAGCCATTTGGTATTAGTGCGACACATGGGAGTGAACCCTCTTAGAGTAGCTCTGAGCCCATTGGTATTAGTGCGACACATGGGAGTGAACCCTCTAAGCGTAGCTCTGAGCCCATTGGTATTAGTGCGACACATGGGAGTGAACCGCTTAGAGTAGCTCTGAGCCCATTGGTATTAGTGCGCTTGGAGTAGCTCTGAGCCATTTGGTATTAGTGCGACACATGGGAGTGAACCCTCTTAGAGTAGCTCTGAGCCCATTGGTATTAGTGCGACACATGGGAGTGAACCCGCTAAGAGTAGCTCTGAGCCATTTGGTATTAGTGCGACACATGGGAGTGAACCCGCTTAGAGTAGCTCTGAGCCATTGGTATTAGTGCGACACATGGGAGTGAACCCTCTTAGCGTAGCTCTGGGCCATTTGGTACACAGATGGACACACCCTTGTTTACAATAGACTGCCTCATGGACACACCCTTGTTTACAATAGACTGCCTCATGGACACACACTTGTTTACAATAGACTGCCTCATGGACACACCCTTGTTTACAATAGACTGCCTCATGGACACACCCTTGTTTACAATAGACTGCCTCATGGACACACCCTTGTTTACAATAGACTGCCTCATGAGCTCGTGTTTGCTTTGTCCGTGTGTAGATCGGTCAGGCCATGGCGCAGATGCATGAGCGAAGGAATATTGGTAAAGTGGTTATCTCCCCGCAGAAAAAGCCGTCAGCCTCCTAATTCCACCCGGGCGCCGACATCCATTTGCAAGCTGAGCAGCAGAATACCGTCGATGGCAGTTGACTGGGGCTCGCCTTTAAACTTTAAACTTGGCTAGTGGATAAAAACACGCGATGTGACGTAACGATTCAAGTCATTGTATGGATGATGTGTGTGTGTAGTCAGTTGGAAGTGTTTATTGATGTAACTCGTGGATTGTCTGTACTGCAAGTCAACTATTAGTGGATTAAATATTGTCATGGTAACCACACACAATATAACGCGATGACGATTCATACCAGTTATGTAAAAACAAGCATGCGTGTAGCTTGTTGATGTCGTCTTGTGTTGGGTGGTGTGGGGGGGGGGGGGGGGGTTGATTGTGAGAGGGAGGACAAGAGAGAGAAACATAGTCAGAGAGGGTGTGAGAGCAGCATCACAACTTGGAAACCTTCCAGAGGTTAAAGTTCAAGCAGACCACTAACTGTAATTCAGGTAGGTTTCGTTATCAGTTTACGGCTGAATATATTTATCAAAGATTAAATTTAGGATGACTGCAAGAATAAGAAACACAAGAAATACATGATATAATCGGAATCACAGAACCCAAAATATGCAAGCCCAGGTGTCTGTAGGATAGTGCATTCTTGAACATTCTAGTGGCTCAGACCGTAAGCAGACATACATTGCAGCAGAAGTAGTTTGGCTGTCTCTCTCCTTGCCTGATATTGGTTCCATTGGCTGATCCGCCCATTTCCCGGTATTTGTATATTAAAGTTGTTGAACTCGTACAATAATATCTTATAATCATTTCGAATAAAACATGAGGTTCGTTTCGGTGGAAAAAATGGTTGATACCAAAATATGGCATTAAGCAGCCCCAGGTCAACTGTCGTTTGGGGGGGGGGGGGGGGGGGGGGGGGGGGGGGGTTGGGTGAGCTCGAGTGGGTCGAAGAAGCCTGTTTTCATGAAAAAACCGTCGCGCTAGAAACACTTGTGTATGGCCTAGATTGGGGTCACATGAGCTATGTGGAAAGGCTTGCAAATTTGAATACTGCAGTCAGCACCGGTGGCGAGCAGACCAGTACAAGGTAAACCACCGGCCTCCTGTATACACTGTGGACGCGAAACCATCTCGGGTTTGCAGATTTGCGCATCTTGTGGGTTCTAAGCGGGAACGCGACGTGCTCCGCTGGACAGAAAAAACGATGTAGACAAATCTTTCCACAGGTGCTGAAATAGCTTCAAGCTTGCACTATTCCACGTAGAAAGGGTCCTGAATTGGGGTAGGCTTGGGGGCCGCCGGTTCTGAGTTTGGTAGGAAATTCGATGCAGCTTCCGCGTGGCTTTTTGTAGTTTTCCAGACCTTCCATGCAAGAAGTGCGGCACCTCCTACATATCCCGCCATTTGCAATCTTGTCGATAATGTACCCCATTGGCTTTGCTACTAGTAAACTTGGTTGGGAGGCCATTTGGATTGCTACTCTCAGAGTCCTCCATAGAGCTATCTTGTCCCTCTGTTGCCCATATTTTCGATAGCCTAGTGGACCCGATGCCATACTTCTTTTTCGCGGCAGCAAAGGAGATTCTTCCCTTGTCTGCCCGTAGGTTTTGCACTGCTTCTTCGGAGAGGTATTCTGTGGATGGCATAGTATTTGTACCCAAAACTTTAGCTTCAAAATGTATTCCCACCCACACCCACCCACCCACACCCACCCAGTCTTCCCGACCCAGCCCACCCACACCCACCCAGTCTTCCCGACCCAGCCCAACACACCTACCCAGTCTTCCCGACCCAGCCCACCCACCCACACCCACCCAGTCTTCCCGACCCAGCCCACCCACACCCACCCAGTCTTCCCGACTCAGCCCACCCACCCCCACCCAGTCTTCCCGTCCCGTCCCAGCCCACCCACCCCCACCCAGTCTTCCCAACCCACCCCACCCACACCCACCCAGTCTTCCCGAGCCAGCCCACCCACCCCCATCCCAGTCTTCGCCGAACCAGCCCACCCACCCCACCCAGTCTTCCCGATCCAGCCCACCCACCCCCACCCAGTCTTCGCGAATCAGCCCACCCACCCCCACCCAGTCTTCCCGACCCAGCCCACCCACCCCCACCCAGTCTTCCCGACCCAGCCCACCCACCCAGTCTTCCCGACCCACACCCACCCAGTATAGTGCTATACTAGGTTTCCATTACTAGAGCATGGCCCAGCGATTGCTAGTGTACTCCAGCAACTAGTCTCCGGACCCGCCCCCAACGCGGCTCCACCCATTACATCCTAGGCACGTGATAAGAAGGTTACCAACGCAGTGACCCTCTGAGTTACTTTTTCTGTCCAGCGTCCACTGCTCTTCTTCCCACTGCGAATAGCCCTCCCACAACACAGGAATGTTGCAGTTGGCACACCGCCCTTCTTGCGCCTCGCACATGGCCAGCACATGGTCCACATCAGCGTCCGTCTGGCGCCCCCGCTTTGCAACTTGCTTTTTATATTTAGTTAGCTTTGCTTCAACCACACCCTGTCTGGTGGAGGCGGTGGCGGTCGTGGCGACCGTGGTTCCGGATTTGGTGGCACACACACCCTTGCCAGCTGCTCCATGTACTCGACCCTGGATACGTCCAAATACGCCAAGTTTGCCCAGCCGAGGTAGTCGTCAACGAGCCACATCTTTTGAGGTGATTGGATGGTAAGGCCCTGGGAGCTATGAATTGTGTTGGCGTATCCATATCGCCATTTTGACGGGATGCCAGGTTCTGGGCAGGCCGGCGTTCCTACCACAGAGAGCGGCACATGCACCACGTCGTTGACAACAAGGTTGGAACTTCCATCGCCGGGTATGGCAACAAGCCTGTTCTGGTGACGAATGCTCTTTGGGTGATATATAAGCGGCACTGGTATGTTGGGGAATAGAACTCTGTGCCGTTCCAAGAGGATGTCTGTGATCTGGTCGCGTATCTTTATACGCGAGGCTAGGACCATATCCACTGGATGCCACTGCTGGACTAGTATGCGTCCTAGGCTGTGACCCGCATCGACCTTAATTGCGCGTGTCTGGCTTGTGATACGCACCCTCGGTTCTATGTGACGTCATGGACATTGTAGTGGTCTGCGTCCAATGAGAACACATTGAATGTCTTCTGGAATTATGGGGCGTCTCAAAAGTTCAAATTGACACCACAACAAGCGCTTTAATCGCTTAGCTGTACGATAGTAAAATTACGTAATAGTCAGTTAAAAAGAACCAGTTGTGTGTCTGCTTCTCTCGCCGACTGTGTGATTAACGGTGCTACTCAGCGTGAAACAACAAATCGGAGTGTTGTAGAATGTGTGCCCGGCTCATAAAAATCACTCGTCCGGATGGATAAGTTCTTCGGAACTTGTAGAACTAACCAATGAGAGACAACGACTCAAAAGTACCCGAGAGTGACCGAGAGACACGGCTTGTGATTGGAGCATCCCAAATCTGGGATGCCTGTCCAGTTCAAGATATTAAGAACCCTAGACCTGAAGGCGAGACTATTGAATATCAGTAACATGACCTTGACTACTGTCCCATTTCCACAGGTTCGTTGCTTTGCGTGTCAGCCTACACTGCGTGGTGTTGGATTCCAATCGTATGGATTGCTTTAGTTTTTGTAGAGCCGGATCCTTGGCCCTATAGTCTGTCCCCACCGCTTCGTAGTAGTCGGGATGGTCTCTCAGCCATTGGTGTGGGGGCTCGCCAGAGATGGGAGGAGGCTGTCCTGGGTCCCCACAGCATACAACCTGCGCGCCTTTCTCTCGAGCTGGGCTCTAGGCACAGTGCAGATCTCATCCCAGATCAAGACTCGAAGAATCCACTTCTTCCTCATCACTTCTGGTGACCAGTCTTTATTGCCACACCACCAGAAGAAGCTATGATAGGTTTATGCATCTGCCCCCCGCTCTCTCATGCTCTTGGCTAGGCGATGAGTAGGCGTGAGCACCAGTGGCTGGACGTCTTTGAATAGATCTATTGCCCTGGTGGTCTTTCCACTGCCACCACCACCCGCCAGGTAGGGGAGCTCCTTCGTGGACAGGGGATTGTAGATGGAAGGGGACAGCACTGGCGGTGGAAGCTTCGCGTTCGCTGCATTTCTGTACTAGGAGAATAGAAAGCATATTTGGCTGCCTGTTTGAGTCTATCGCCTTTGTCTCGCCACTGACCAGGTAGGGCCCCGGTGGCGTTGCTGGCATAGCTGGGCACCCCGCGGCTGATCTTTGCCAGGCTTTCTTTGTAGATGTAGATGGAGTCTGTGGCCACTCACACCACTTCGTCCGATTGGAAGCGTTGTAGCATGGATATCAGGTTGATGTACACATAGCCTAGCATGCTGACTCGGAGATGAGTATATTGAGCCTGGTTGCCGTCGTAGTATGTCAGCACCCAGCCAATTGGACAGCGATCGGGACGAAGGAGAGTTCCGTTGGTGGACATATCACGCACTAGGAAGTCTTTCTCAGCCTCTCAAGTCACCAGGCGTCGGGTAAGGTTTTTGCACTCTACGCTTTGTTTCTGTGTGAGCTTCTCGATCAGGAAACGGCCCAAATTTCTGTCGGAAGGCATCCACACGTCTGTTTGCTTTTCAAAGGATATGATGGCCTCCGGCAGGTGGTGTGAGCCGAGGACCGGGCGTTCCACTAGGAAGACAAGTAGCGCAAGTGGCACCCATTTCTTTTCTCTGAAATGACCGCCTACCCAGTGCACGACAACTGGATGTACTCCTGCGGCAAACTCCCTTGCAACCACTTCTGCAAATCCTGTGGCGTTGTGCCCAGGCATTGGTCCGTTGATGGCCACTCGTCGGAACCGGAGCGGGCAAACCAGGGAGCGCAATCACCCAGTCCTTGGATGGACGCTGGATAGCAGTGTTTGACTTTTTCATGTTGATCTCGGTCACATCCTCTGTTTTGTTATCCTTGCTGTTCCACAAACCCGCCGTTACCATACTCAACACAGGCAGCCCGAACATCGGGGAGATATCCAGAAGGTGTAGGTCGCCATTGGTTTTTGGAACGTGCATGTATGCCGGCTGCGTGGTTAGCTCCTACAGCCCGACCGGAGAGATCAGAGGCCCTAAGAGATGTGCACAATGGTCAGGGTGGCGTCACCGGGCCCCAGTAACCACACTGCGCAAGGTCGATCCTTGGTGGTTTCCTGAATTGATTGCCAGATGTCGCCTTCATAGAAGTCTACTGTGCGGGGGCGTGGAAACGAGAGATTGGCCGACCAGGCATGTAATGGCCATTGTGAAGAACGCTGGAATGGGAGCCCAGTGCTTATATCTTGTGCCCTGGTATATTGTGCCGACGGCAATGTCACGAACGACAATGCTGCGAGAAAGGATGCTTTCTAACACAGGTAGATCACCTATCCGTGCTCCGGCGTCGTGCACCCCTTCTTCCCATTCCAGAATCTTTTCTTTTCTCAGTCAATCCGTTGCTAATCTGCTGCCGCACGAAATGCTCCAGGACTCGCTTGGCCACGCAGTTGCCATTGGTGCTCTCTTTCACCGGGGACAGCTTTTGGACATCTGCCTCACGGACCGCATATGTGCCGTAGATGACTGCCGTCACCGGATATGCATGCCTATAGTATTTCTGATTGATTCCTACCAAGACCCGTGGGCGTGGGTTTTTTGTCAGCAGAACGATTTTCTTATTCTGATCCCGCACGGGCAGATATTTATCTCTGAGCTGCCACTCGCCTTGTGTCTGTCTCTCGGGTGCGGCCTCCTGCTCTTTCAAGACTGTCATAGAAAAGGCATACGGTGGACGCTTCCCAGTCTTTGCTTCCAATTCTTTGCGTACAGCCTTTGCTCTCTCTGCATGAGTCATTGTGTATACATATGTTTTCCATTAGTCTAAATGCTTGTCAAAATATGGTCACAGAGGAGCCGGGGATTTTGACCCGTTGCGGTCTGCTGCGTTGGCTGTGGGGGTTCCCGTGGTATGAGGCTAGTACGAGGCTGGGGCCAAGGCTCGCCCCATGTAGGCCACAAATGTATGACCAAAAGTACGCTCTCAAAGAAGGTTGGCACCCGAATAACAGGTTTTTTCATGAAAACAGGCTTCTTCGACCCACTCGAGCCCCCCTTCGAGCCCCTCCCCCCAACCCCCCCACCCCCCGACAGTTGACCTTGTGCTGTCATTGCACATTTAAATTTATGTATAAACTGGAATGATTCGTGATAAACATTCCCCTTAACACACAAATCACATTTAGTCTACAACATCATGTAGGTATCCTACAGTTGTTACGCCTGGTTGCATAACCTGTGCAGCCTCATCAGAGCAGGTGTTGATAAAAACTATACAAATGACGGTGACCTTATGTGACCTTTGGTGACTCAGTTGTGATGATCCACTATGACGTCATAGTCATGAGTTGCAGGATGCTTGTCTTTCCCGTGTGACATACAGCTTCCTTCCCGTGTGACATACAACTTCCTTCTCATGTGACATACAGCTTCCTTCCCGTGTGACATACAACTTCCTTCTCATGTGACATACAGCTTCCTTCTCGTGTGACATACAGCTTCCTTCTCATGTGACATACAGCTTCCTTCTCGTGTGACATACAGCTTCCTTCTCATGTGACATACAGCTTCCTTCTCATGTGACATACAGCTTTCTTCTCATGTGACATACAGCTTCCTTCTCATGTGACATACAGCTTTCTTCTCATGTGACATACAGCTTCCTTCTCGTGTGACATACAGCTACCTTCTCATGTGACATACAGCTTCCTTCCCGTGTGACATACAGCTTCCTTCTCATGTGACATACAGCTTCCTTCTCGTGTGACATACAGCTTTCTTCTCATGTGACATAAAGCTTCCTTCTCAACTTGTTACTGGGCTTGCCTATACACACAACTGCCAGAGAGAAACATAGATATAGTGCAACCAGCAGAGTTTGAGAGAAATAAATATATGTAAAAACCTACTTGCCATGGGGAAGTATTTTGATCTCCTTGGTAAAGCTTGCCACGATTGTTTCACGCGCTGCGTTCAATTGTGTGACCGTCCTTATCAATTAGATTTTATGTATTAACCGTAATAAGCGTCGTCAACCAGTTTGCAGACAAAATCCCCCCGCCCCTCAAATACCAACACCTTGATATCTGAAGTAAATGTTCCGGACGGGTTAGTTTCCAAATTAAATAGTCCCGGTGTAGCAAGTAAAGCCCTTGGAAGTAAACATTCCATTCCCGTCAATTCCCATAACAATTAACATCAGACCGTTTGATCTTCAATTCAAGCTAAAGGTAATTGTACCTTCTCGCTTGCTGTCGACGCTACACACCTGTATAAATAACGTCGTACGTACCAAGTTGGAAGGCCAACTCCGAACGGCACGTAGCAGTCTGGTATTCCAGCTCAGCAGTAGCCTCTGGACATCACCAGAGTTAGTCCATGCCACCGTTTTGTACTTAATATTCGAACTTGCTGGATACGGAATCCGTACCCCCACATTCAGAAATAAACATCCGTTATCCAGTTACCATTCAAATGACGTCTGGTCTTCATCACTACGACCATAAACAGTGCTGACATTCACGGTGAAAATTGCTGCGAGCTGTATTAACTCTTCTATCACAGCATAATATACACAAACTCACATGTCCTCGTCACTGTTCTGCACACCGTGATAGGCCCTTTTTTATGAATGATTAATGACTTTATTAATGGGCTTCATTAAGGATTCACAGACCGTGTGAAATGAGGTGGGCTTCATTGATGATTCACAGACTGAGAGAAGTGAGGTGGGCTTCATTAATGATTCACAGACTGAGAGAAGTGAGGTGGGCTTCATTAATGATTCACAGACTGAGAGAAGTGATATGTGCAACATACATCGGTCACCGTCTCACCTCTGACTTAAACACGCTACCTTCATTCGCTTTACCTTCACGGCGCCGGCTGTAGCCACTTGCAGTGTTAATCTCGCAAACTGCGCATTCAAATCGAAGAAGCAAAAAATTTTAAAAGTAGTTTCATGATGACCCATCCGGGTTGATTTAAGAGATTTTTCTGCTGAATTAGTACAAGCAACGTTGTTCATTGGTCAAGAGACAGACTCGATATGACGTCATGTGAGCTATCTCTATAGTCATGCGAACCCGGAGTAAGGTGCCGGAACACGGAGCGTTGACATTCACAGAAGTGGTCCTTCAAAATAATACCAAGCAGTACAGACAGTCCATGTCGCCATCCAGTGATATGTATCAGGATGCTGAGGAGAAGGTTCAAAGGTTCGTTGGATACCTTCGAGAGAAAGCGAAAGCAACTCACGGCACGTTCACTAATACTTGTGCAAATTGGATCACGGAGTCCTTCTATGGGTTGGCATCAGGACGACGTGATATCAGGATGACTCGATAAAACATCCAGTCTGCTGTCTTAGAGCTAAATCCAGATAGCGGGGTGGGGATTCAAAAAAATCGTGCACTTTGTGACAACTTTTTTAAACTTTGCATGGTGTTAGGTATGGATATGACATTTTCAAAAACCACCGCACACAAGTTGGTGGAGGCCCCTGGTGGCCGTTATGCACAAAATCCAAGATGGCCGCCACTGGGAACTGAAAAGGCAATATCTCGGCTCGTATTAAGAGCAGAACCTACTGTGATACCATTTTTCTAGGGTTTATAAGGTCGAGAAATACGTTTCTGAAGTAATTTTAAAGTTTCCATTTACTTTTCACGTATAAATGCTATGTTTATGACCAATTTACATATAAATGACCATATATTGGCCACATACCAAGATGAGTTCTGAGTTCGTGACATTTCTTCTGTTGGGCATAAAGCGGACAATCGCCTACAATCACTGGAATTTGGCCTGGATTGATGAAATCTATTGCTTTCTTGACAACAAGCATTGCGTGTTTCTGCATTGCCATCGTTGAAGCCTTCTCCTCAAAGATGGAGAAGACACCGACCGTGGCTCGTGGTCGGATATCTTCTGCTTGCTGGCCATGGGAATAAAATCCAGAGTATGTTACTGGCATTTCTTGAAGTTTTCCATTATTTTGAGTTGTAACGTTGTGGACGTGGTTAAGCCATGAATCATCAGGTACTCCTGACCGAGGATTTGTTGTGAATGTTGGCAGAGCTGATCCATCGGGCAATGTGGAAAGAGTGATTTCTCCAGCGTATTCGTTAACGTATGGCACAATGGCAAAGTCTTCAGGGAGATGGACAGTGGCGTTTTCAGGAGCATCAAGTCTGAGAGCTGGAGGACAGATCCCAGTGTTTTCATGAGTGAGATGGTTTGTCAGTGAAATGGCAGTACTATGAAGCTCAGTGCGGCCAGACTCATCAATGTTGTCAACTGCTCCAGTGGTGAATACTCCACGCTTGATGTTTGAAGGCAAAACAACACCATCTCCAGCAAATCGCTTTGACACAGAAATAGCAAGTCCCTTCCTAACTTCCATGACCCGGTCATATGATACGGCCACACCCATTGCATGGAAAGTATTTATGGTGCCTTTTTGACGAGCGCTTGCATGTAGTTTCAATCCCACATAGAGAGGAAATGGTGTTTCTCTCTTCTTCTTCTGGTAAAGGGTAAGGGCACTGCTTGATTGTTTAGCAGCATTGCTGCATATCAGCTGAGATATAGTGCAGGCGACTCTGAATCTGGCACTGATGCTAGCCTGGTCCTCTGCTACTTTATCCTCAATAGAGCTTGAGCCTTCGAGAAGGACGTCCAGAAGGGTCAACAGAGGCTTACTGACTGGCTCATTGAGGCAACTCGGGTCGAATGATCCATTAAAACGCTTCTGTTCCTGAAGAATGTGTTGACGCAACATGAGACCCACTTCAACAATTTTCTGTGCCTCTTCATCACTCACATGAATGCGAGATGCCTGTGCTAGAGCAGCACCACACTCTTAACTCAATCTAGTCAAAATGACTAGCTAACCTGGTCACCCAGCTATCGAAGTTAGTCAAACTATGTAACGACTAATCACATGGTCAAATCGACTTAGCAACATAGTCACAATGACTAGCAAGGCTGGTCAGGTGTTATTTGACTAGTTACCTAGTCAATTTGACCACCCTGAGAGCGTTATCTTCTCTTTGTTGGGAGACCGCGATGCGCGGATCACACGGGTTGGTTACATAACCACAGATGCGCGCCGCGGCATACCGGAAGCTTGACCTTTGCGGCGGTTCTTTAACCAGTTGCTGCAGGAAATTGGAAATCTTCAGTTGAAATTTTCTGACAATCGCCTCCATACTATTAGGTGAGAATATTAAATAGTTTTCTGTATTTTTGTATGTATTGTCGTGTACCATTGCTGGTATCAGTACTAATGAGTGCTTAGCTTCAACCATAAGTCTACTATGTGTTTTAGAATGTCGCAACGCAGGACGACACCAGCAATAACATCTGTTGGAGAAGCTGTGGATGTAACAGATAGATGTCATGGCCATGGGCATGCTGATGGCCGCCATTTATGTGTTTATGTGCCTTACCACCTATCGACCAAAAAGACGTTTCGTTATGTACAGAAGGTGATGCTGGTCGTTGATGATGAGGCTAAAGACCCAGTTGATGCGAAGCTTCTTTGTGTCAGGGCTAGTATTAACAAGGGCATGCATGTAAGTGTTTATATACAATAAAGTCTACTTGTTTTGCATATTATGTTGTCTGACTTGTTTTTTTACACTGGTTCTTACACTGGTTCGACCTTTAATCATAGTCAAACTGACCTTCATTCATAGTCAAACTGACCAAATCTTCTAGTCGGTCTGACTAAGAACAATAGTCATTACTACTTACGCTATAGTCAATGTGACTAATGAGATAGTCATAGTGACTAATAGATTAGTCATATTGACCACTCTTTACTTGACTAGGTAGATTAGTCATTTTGACTAATCAATATTTGACTAACTGCATTAGTCAAATTGACTAACACGTTAGTCGTTTGGTGGACAGTCAATATGACTAGCCAAGTTAGTCAAGTTGGCTAGATTACATTAAGAGTGCAACTGTCTTTTTGTGAGAGATGTAAATTTCACGACCTTCTGTGTATTCAGACCAATCAGGTCCTAGCTTCTGTAATATATGTTCTTTGAACCTCGTCGGATGTACATATGATCCAATCCAGTCAGATTCCAGTTGGACCAAAACGTCGATCGTACAGTTTCCTCAGGTCAGCAAGCTTGAACGCAGAGTTATTGAACTGCACAAATGCTACAAGTTGAGCAAATACCAAGGGGTCGTATTGCTGCCTGGCGTAACTTGTCTCTGCATTTGATGATTTGTTCACAGCTGCACGGGCCTCGTTCTTCAGCTTTGTATAACAGGATATGTGATAATGCACATCTCCAGCCTCTGCATCACTTGCAGTGTTCAAGCGTGCGTGTACCACCCAGTTCTTAGACTCTATAGCCCATTTGCAGAGGTTCTGGCTGCAGTCTTGACTACGTGCTCTGTGGATTGGCTCATCACTGTCTTTTTGAAACGTTTCACAATAGACACACTGAATGTTTTTCCGATCAAGCGACGCACTAAAACTAGAACGAGTTTTTTTGGGACTGAAGTCCTCGCCATCTGAATCGTCTCTTGTACGCTTCTCTACAGCACGCTGAAGGTTATGTGAACGGAAATGTCCTCGACACCCGTTGTGATATTTAGCTTCATTTTTCAGCATTGTGGAGGCGATCCCCGAACCATCATCTAAGCACTGCAAATTGACCCCAAGAGGTAAAGGGATATCATTGTCTACAAAAGCTTTCAGTTCATCTTCAAGGGTTTGATATGCAGCATGATAACATTTTGTGTTATAAGGGTGTCGCAGGTCCCTCCCAGCTTTTTCTTGACACAAGCAACACAATTCCCAGTCTGTGTCTTGTCTTGTATTACATGGAATTTCGAAAGGATCTTCGTCACTCATGATGAATCGAAGCAGGGCTATTCTTGTGCGTCTTCAATCTTCATACTTGAATGGAAAAGTGGTATCACAGTAGGTTCTGCTCTTAATATGAGCCGAGATATTGCCTTTTCAGTTCCCAGTGGCGGCCATCTTGGATTTTGTGCATAACGGCCACCAGGGGCCTCCACCAACTTGTGTGCGGTGGTTTTTGAAAAGGTCGTATCCATACCTAACACCGTGCAAAGTTTAAAAAAGTTGTCACAAAGTGCACGATTTTTAAAATACTCACATATTCCCTCCCCGCTAAGACGCCCTCTGATAAATTGAAGCTAATCTCAGCAGTAGAAGAGGAACGTAGAACACAGAGTGACCTCGACTCGGGTCGTCTGGTTACTGCCTTTCATAAAAAAAAAAGAATAAAAAACCTATTAATGACCGAAACAACAAAACTTTTTTTGCATGAAGATGATCAGTAAGAACGGCCCTATGTCAATATCTCCGCTAGAGGTGCAGGTTATAATGCAATGCCTACCAAGTCATCGTTAGTTCTGTACAGCAGACGAAAACGGAAGCGACTTGCAAATTTAACCAGGCACCAACAAAATGCATCTTTGATAAACAAAACAAAATGATTACGTTCGGGGTAAAATAATATAACATATATATGTGTGTCAATTTTGCTCACTTAACTTGGTTTTGGCAATGAGTGCAGTTTTTTCTTTTTAAAACCTATTCAAACTTGTAATATGCTGTGTATTTATGCCATGGCTGATGTCCGAATGCCTCCTTTTACCTCCGCCAAATGATTTGCACACTTTCACTTCAGACTAGTATTAATGTCACTAGAGGTAGGGATGTAATGTGAATCCCTCCAGATCAAAGTGAAATACAGACAATTGGTAAGATATGATATAGGTCATCCAAATATACCTTAATTAGGAAATAATCTCTTTTGGTCACCTTACATATCAAATATACCGCAGTTAAGAGTCCGCGAATGGTTGCCAAGCAGAGCTGAGACAATCTACACACATCGTTTGTCTGAATCGTCTGCATAAGTTGACGAATATTCTACTGTACTTGGCGCATCACTGAATTCACGCTTCTGTTAATCATACAACCCGAAAAAGGCGCATCGAGATGATATTTCTTTCAAAACAATATTAGCGCATATTTTTGATAGTTTCTTTCCCAGAATCCATTACACCGCGCTGGCGTACAAGTCAATGTGGAAGACTGCTATCCAAAATCTAAAGGAAACAAACCAAATTACCAATATGAGACATTATTCTTCCATAAGGCACCATTTGTTCCTTTCATCATTTGAATGAGGGTGCATTCAGCCCTTTACTCTTTCAATCTACCTAAATTGATGACGTTCCAATCAAATATAAATAGGGCGCGTACTTGAGTATAGTCGCTAGTGACGTGAGCTTGCGTCGTGAACAATACCAGGTGAGGCTCCGTCCATTGTCACCTGAGCCAATCAAGGCCACATCAAAGCGCAGGTGAGAAGGGCGTGAAGCCTCCTGGGTCGACTTGATCCCCTCTGAGGGTGCTTCGAATTCAGTCTGGAGAATGCCGAGGAAACAAGTGCTCGAACCAACTACGTCAAGGCATTGTTCGTGTGTTTAGACCGCGATTAAAGAGGAGCCATTAACAAGTGACTGGGTATAATTGCTTTCTCAGAGCGTGAGGGTTTAACCATTTAATCCCGTTGAAATCTTAATTCGACCAAGATGCAAGGAAAGAATGTCTGGCGCATACGTTTTTCCTGGCATCCGGATCAATTTGCGGGCCAATGACAAACGCTTGGTTCTTCTTCCACAGACAAAGATTCTCCCCGTCGTGGCCGGAGGAAGCATGTCTTTGAACAGAGCTATGTCTTGTTTGAAATAACCGACTTAAACCTGGATATGAACTGCTTCAGCGGGAGATGTGATGTGGAGGATCGTGGTTTAAATACAAACTCGATTCAGCTCGTTGTGTTGTCATACACGGAAAGCTATTCCTCTGACAACGAACTGAGATCGCTCCTGATGACACATTCGGACCCTCCCCCTACCAACCCCGCCTACATCTCATCCCGGCTGGGGAGCAGTGGCCCCTCCCCCTACAAACCCCACATACATCTCATCCTGGCTGGGGCGCAGCAGCCCTCCCCTTTCATCACCACCTTCATCTCATCCCGGCTGGGGAGCAGTTGCCCCTCCCCCTACCAACCCCACGAGCAGTAGTCTATCCATCTACTCCCCCACAACTTACATCTTTGTCACGTAGACCTCGTCAGTAATTCCTCGCTCTCACCAGGTGATCTTAGCCACCTGTTCCTAACACCGCCTCATGATGTGCACGTCACCTCGATTGACACAATCACTGATTTAGTGCGGTCACATTTCTTAACTACTTTTAATCCTCCAAGCCGCCGTAAGTCAACCTGAACTGTTGGATCCTGCTAAAGGGCGACTCGTGGATCCTAATCCCTTCCGGCGCTATGACGGGATGGCCTGTGGCGTCTCAGACGCTGTTTGAAAAGGCTTCCACACCAAACTGATGCGAGTCGGCGCCTTGGCTGACGACTCGATCACCAACAAATGACTCCCTGCCGATAATCGTGATGGGTTTTGATTTAAAGTTACCTTTTCCCTGCACCAGGGGTATATTTGGATGATTTTCAGGTGAGGCACAGGTACATTGTGCGACTCGGTTGGGTTCTCATGCATAGCGAGATAAGACGAGAGAATATACGAAATTGTATATCTTTAATGTCTAAGGTATTTCAAGTGGTCACCGTATCATAATCCGGGCGCCAAATGCAGAAGCGGACTTGTTTGCACCCCGACAAATGGTCACTTTTGGTTAGAAGGATCAAAATAAGATCCATAGAGTCCCAGAATCTATTCAATGAGAGCATCTTTACTTTTGGTTCTGGAAGTTTTACTGAATCAACCTGATGCGTGTTATATATTTACGGCCGTAGTGCTAACCTAATGACCTCAAATGAATTTCCCGGATGCACCCGACGACAACCTCGCCCGTCGTTATCAGGAGATTCCATCTTTCTCTCGCCCCCTGTTACCAACTTTCCTCCCGTTGTTTCCTTAGCGGACCCTCTCGTGCGTTTATTTGACAAGAACACCCGAGCGCGTGTGTTCTTCGGGAAGTGCCAACAGACGTCTCTGTATGAGCAGAGTAGTCATGAAGAAGTCGTCTGTTTACACGCGTTCCGTTCGTCCGATGCGCGTTCGGAATGGTCATTACCTCAATTGTAATTAACACTCTCTCTCCAGTTTACCTGGGCGAGTCCATTGACACTCGAGTGAAAGGAGAAGTTTTCGGTTCTAAAGCATTTTTCGTTCATATTTGGAGCATGTATAATATAATTTCGTTGCAAATGGTAAAAATATATGTATTTATTTCCAAGGAAAATTAAGCAGTTTCTCTTGAACAAAATTTAGCATGAAATACTGTGGCAAATCCCGTCACCCAATCTCCCTTTAGGTTTCTTATAATGGACTAACCCATGAGGTAGTATGAATTTGTGTGATCTCAGACCAGGTATTCATCTCGCGGTCTGATAAAAGAAGCATCTGTTCCATCGCGTCCACATCATCAGAGCACAGCATTCAAACTAGAGACATCTAAGAAAGTCAGAACTCGCAGAGCAAGGCTGCGTCGAGGTAATTTGTTGTAATGAAGTTGACATCGTAACTTCCCGAAGAACCAAGTTCATCGATAAATGCGTTGAACACATGTAAATCAGTTTCAATTTGTGAGAAACCAGGCAGAGAGTTAGATGAAACATTGCTATCAATTATTTATTGAAAATTTAGATACTTCATGAATTCTAACTGAAGCATTGAGCAGTCACTTCTGTGGGTGAATTACTTTCAGGAAAAATAGTACGTCTAAATTTCCGGATTACTTCACCATATGCGTAAACAATAAACTGGACGTATTAATTTTGTTCTGATTATTAGCGCTGATGTTGACTTCGTAACAACTCTCGTGGTTTCAGGTCATCATGGTTGCATTCTCCTTCGTAGCTGTTCTCATCATAACGTTTCTCTCATCCCCACCCGAAGCAGAATCCAGGTCGATAAACCGCGAAAACGACATAATCAAATTGGTGTACATCGTACCGGAAGACGAGACTCGTAAGTCAACCAGCTTTTTCTGAAAGTAAAATGATTGATTGCTTATCAACGAGATTGCACACAAATTGCTTATTGTTTAGATACTTTTGAAATGTTCTCTGGATGTACTGTGGAAAATTCACATCTAATATTTATACTCCTTTTTGACATAAAGGACTTACCTGTTGGACTTGTCCGAACAAAACTGACAACGAGGCTTGTAACGACTGGGCCCCCGACAGATTCTGCCACAAAGGTAAACCTCACTTTGACGTCATTCCATTCTGTAAGGTTGTTCGAGTTCCAAATGTCAAATGTAGATTCATTTATAATACATAGAACTGAGGTGCTATTCTGGGGGAAACTATAAAATCCTTTTCTTTCAGCTGGGGCTAATCTAGCATTGTCGGATAATTTCGCGAATTGCATTCATTAGAAAACACCCCTTCAAAAAAACATTTTTGGTCTGTTTTCCCCTCCAGACCACACAGCTTGTAAGACCGTGCATCTGGTCGACGTCACGACGGGTTCATCCATCTCCGTCACCAAGACCTGCACTACGGCTGCGCAGTGCGGACTGAGTCACGTGGGCTGCCGTGCCACCTTCTTGCCCGGCGTACAGGTATGTAGTTGTTAATTAACTCCCTCCTTGTTCACAATCCAGCCATCGATGTCGACGCGATATACAGCTTTGTGTCTGAATATTCTACTATGTAAATCCACAAGTATGGAAATGATCCAACCTTCTTTCGGACGCGCAGTTTCTTGTGAACAGGTTGTTACAGCAGTGAGACTTCATAATTTTTTAAGTTGAAGAAAATGAATGATGAAACGTATCAGCAAAAGTTATCCAAACCTATCTTGTTGTTTTCAGGAATGTACGTCGTGTTGCTATGGAGATTATTGTAACGAGGCTGTTCCCGTCGACCATCATTCGGCCCTGCAGCTGTCGGACATCCCTCCCAGTTCCTCTGCCCGAACAACCTCCCTCATCCCTCTGTCCATCGCTCTGTCCGTTATGATGACACAGCTCGTCACTCTATCATAACTTTAACATCAGTTGGACAGTTGGTTGCACGGCACTCGAGTCACTAAACGCCCCTCCTCTGTGAATTCTTAGCTTAGATGCCACAGATGTGAGGCACGTTATGACTCGAGTGCCTGTTATTGATTTTATTTGTTTGGACCAGTATTACTTACCCCTGGTGGGTAATGTGTGAACCATTATCGTATGGTCAGGTGCAGCGCACCAATCACTGATATTTGTTGTTCATTGTTTTGGAATAATGCCTGACTGTGTCATTTCCGTCACCCGATACTTTGTCATTTTGTCGGTGTATTCCGCATTCTAGTTGATTGCCTAATAAATTATTCATGTTATAACTTGTTTGTGACTTGACTTTGTTTGAAGTCGGCGGCAACAATCGATATCAAAAGTGATGCTATGCTTTGACAGAACATTTGCTGTGATTATATCAACTATTTGTAAAGCCCATTTACTTGGCTAAATTTTCACATTTAAACAAGAGGCAAACTAACATTGAAGCTCTGCAACTTTAGACATGATTTCCCCCAAAACGTTATAATAATGTTGAGTGTCAAAAGTACATTATGCCACAACCTTGTCCATCATCATTACGTTCCCCTCTCTGTGATGCCCACGAGTGACCTTCGTGTCACCTGCCAGTCCCACCTCTCTCATCATGTATACCCCATATCTAATAGCCACGCCCATCCTCCAGTCCTCTGACCAGGCTACTGCATGTCCCATGAGAATGGGGATAGCGTGCCTGAGTCGTTGAGGGATTCACTTGAACCTTAAAAAATCAGTTCCACCCTGGCCTCCGAGCTCGACACTCCTTCTCTCCATCTTTAAGGCAAAGCTTCATCTTAAATTCTAAAGTCACGATGAACAATAAAGTTTAAGTTTCTTCTAAACCCTGCGCCCTAAGTTCGTGATCCTCAAGCACGTGTCGCACATAACCACACCACATATTGCGATACGACAATAAGAACAGCTAATGAAACTTTATTAAGTTTAAATGGTGCATGCGTTTTTAAATCAATGACGCGTGGCGTTCCAAAGTCATGACGGGCTAATTGTTAGCTTGCATAGACCCATTATCATTATAGAAGTATTGATTGGGGCAGTTAGCTCAATTTATTAACGGACAGATGTATTTTTGGGCAGCCAGTTAGCAATTTAAGAAAACGTGCTATCAAAAGTGTTTCTCTATTCTGTTGACATAGTACGACAGATTTAGTCCAAGTTTTTCTCACATGTCTCGGGGTCCAAAGGTCATAACGGGCTAATGTTTCTATGGTAAGGAGCCATCAACATCATACTGGTCCATGTGTAATTTGGGGCAGCTAGCTTGCTATATCTGCTAATATCCCATCACAATTTGGGAGGGAGGTGGCTTCATAAGAAAACGTGGCGCCAAAAGTTTACAAACGGACGCCGGGGCAAAGGAATATGAAAAGATTGTTTGCCCAATAACCACGTTACAGGTAGGTTGCGTTGTAGTATTGATTCACTTGACACGACTCAGCCATTACTCCACATCAAGCTGTGTTCCAGGAATAACACACACACTGGAGAAAAAAAAATATTACTGAACTCGCTTATCGTGGTTAAATCAAAGAGTTTATAGCTACACTGAGAGGGTTCACTTCGAGTGGCTCTCTGGTAATCGCGTCCCTAATTATAATACACTACAATATGAAATAAATGTCAACTCGATAAATTGCACCAGTAAACCAATTGAACAAAATTCGCCTCTCACAGCGTCTGCGCCGTTTACTACCCTCGTTCACCAATGTCTGCACTGTAGATGGTGATAATAGATTGTCAACACCGTCTGGAGAGAGGGAACTGGCCTGGGGTAGACATTAATATTAGTTGGCTTGCCAGGGACTTGTGAAGATCTGGAGCATAGAGTCAATTGATTCAATAATCTATGTGGGGATTATGAAACATAGGGATAAATTGAAGCTAATCACAACAGTATAAGAGGAAGGTAGAACACAGAGTGACCTCCACTCGGGTCGTCGGCTTTCTGCCTTTCATCACAAACCATTATTAAGCTATTAATAACAGAAACAACAAAACTTTATTGCATGACGATAATCAGTAAGAACAGCCCTGTGTCAATATCTCCGCTAGAGGTGCAGGTTGTTATGCAATGCATATCGAGCCATCGTCAATTCTGTACAGCAGACGAAAACGGAAGCGACTTGAAAATTGAGCCAGGCACCAACATAATGCATCTTTAACAATGAAAAGTAATGGTTTACTTTCGGGGTATAATAATTTGGCCATGTTTTCCCTGGTGGTGATTCAAAAACTCATCAGAGCTCCCGATTTGACCATGTAATGTGGTTTGTTCATCTACATACATATATAAATGTTTGCCTACTTAACTGCCAATGAGAGCAGGTATTCATTTAAAAGCCTATTGTAATATGCTGTGTATTTATGCCATGCCTGATGACCGAATGCCTCCTTTTACTTCCGCCAAATGAGTTGTACATTTTCACATCAGGATAGTATTGTACTCAAGCGACGTGATGACAAGCTTTAGTCATAAATATTATTCGATGATTTGTTTCAACATAACACACATCATAATGAGTTCAGAAATGAAATATATCAGCTTTAATCATAATGTCACTAGTTGTAGGGATGTCTATGAATTATTCGAGATTTTTGAGAAATGTATTTATCGTGTATAGTGAAATATAGGTCATCAAGTGAAATCTGAATTATGAAATAATCTCTTTTGGTCACCATAAATGTCAAATATATCGCAGTTAAGAAGTGACAGCTAACCAGAGACGGAGTCCGCAAATGGTTGCCATGCGACGCTGAGACAATCTACACATCGTTTGACTGAATTGTCTGCATAAGTTGACGAATATTCTACTGTACATGGCACATCACTCAATTCACGATTTTGTTATTCAAACAACCAAAAAAAAACGGCGCATCGAGATGACATTACTGGCGAAACAATACTAATATATATTTTCAATCGTTTCTTTCCCAGAATCCATCCCACCGCGCAGACTCGGTATATTGGCGAACAAGTCAATATGAAAGACAGCACTCAAAAATCCGAAAGGAAACAAACCAATATGAGACATTATTCCTCCATAAGTCACCATTTGTTCCTTTCATCATTTGAATGAGTGTGCATTCAGCCCTGTTCGCTTTCAATCTACCTAAATTGATGACGTTCCAATCAAATATAAATAGGGCGCGTCCTTGAGTATAGTCGCTAGTGACGTGAGCTTGCGTCGTGAACAATACCAGGTGAGGCTCCGTCCATTGTCACCTGAGCCAATCAAGGCCACATCAAAGCGCAGGTGAGAAGGGCGTGAAGCCTCCTGGGTCGACTTGATCCCCTCTGAGGGCGCTACGAATTCAGTCTGGAGAATGTGGAGGTAACAAGTGCTCGAACCAACTACGTCAAGGCATTGTTCGTGTGTTTAGACAGCGATTAAAGAGGAGCCATTAACAAGTGACTGGGTATAATTGCTTTCTCAGAGCGTGAGGGTTTAACCATTTAATCCCGTTGAAATCTTAATTCGACCAAGATGCAAGGAAAGAATGTCTGGCGCATACGTTTTTCCTGGCATCCGGATCAATTTGCGGGCCAATGACAAACGCTTGGTTCTTCTTCCACAGACAAAGATTCTCCCCGTCGTGGCCGGAGGAAGCATGTCTTTGAACAGAGCTATGTCTTGTTTGAAATAACCGACTTAAACCTGGATATGAACTGCTTCAGCGGGAGATGTGATGTGGAGGATCGTGGTTTAAATACAAACTCGATTCAGCTCATGTTGTGTTGTCATACACGGAAAGCTATTCCTCTGACAACGAACTGAGATCGCTCCTGATGACACATTCGGACCCTCCCCCTACCAACCCCGCCTACATCTCATCCCGGCTGGGGAGCAGTGGCCCCTCCCCCTACAGACCCCACATACATCTCATCCTGGCTGGGGCGCAGAAGCCCTCCCCCTTTCATCACCCACTACATCTCATCCCGGCTGGGGAGCAGTTGACCCTCCCCCTACCAACCCCACCTACATCTCATCCTGGCTGGGGCGCAGCAGCCCTCCCCCTTTCATCACCCACTACTTCTCATCCCGGCTGGGGAGCAGTTGCCCTTCCCTCTACCAACCCCACCTACATCTCATCCTGGCTGGGGCGCAGCAGCCCTCCCTTTTCATCACCACCTTCATCTCATCCCGGCTGGGGAGCAGTTGCCCCTCCCCCTACCAACCCCACGAGCAGTAGTCTATCCATCTACTCCCCCACAACTTACATCTTTGTCACGTAGACCTCGTCAGTAATTCCTCGCTCTCACCAGGTGATCTTAGCTACCTGTTCCTAACACCGCCTCATGATGTGCACGTCACCTCGATTGACACAATCACTGATTTAGTGCGGTCACATTTCTTAACTACTTTTAATCCTCCAAGCCGCCGTAAGTCAACCTGAACTGTTGGATCCTGCTAAAGGGCGACTCGTGGATCCTAATCCCTTCCGGCGCTATGACGGGATGGCCTGTGGCGTCTCAGACGCTGTTTGAAAAGGCTTCCACACCAAACTGATGCGAGTCGGCGCCTTGGCTGACGACTCGATCACCAACAAATGACTCCCTGCCGATAATCGTGATGGGTTTTGATTTAAAGTTACCTTTTCCCTGCACCAGGGGTATATTTGGATGATTTTCAGGTGAGGCACAGGTACATTGTGCGACTCGGTTGGGTTCTCATGCATAGCGAGATAAGACGAGAGAATACGAAATTGTATATCTTTAATGTCTAAGATATTTCAAGTGGTCACCTTATCATAATCCGGGCGCCAAATGCAGAAGCGGACTTGTTTGCACCCCGACAAATGGTCACTTTTGGTTAGAAGGATCAAAATAAGATACATAGAGTCCCAGAATCTATTCAATGAGAGCATCTTTACTTTTTGGGCGAGTCCATCACCCGAGACTAAAACTGCATATTTGGAGCATACGGCTGCGCAGTGCGGACTGAGTCACGTGGGCTGCCGTGCCACCTTCTTGCCCGGCGTACAGGTATGTAGTTGTTAATTAACTCCCTCCTTGTTCGCAATCCAGCCATCGATGTCGACGCGATATACAGCTTTGTGTCTGAATATTCTACTATGTAAATCCTCAAGCATGGAAATGATCCAACCTGCTTCAGACGGGCAGTTTCTTGTGAACAGTTTGTTACAGCAGTGAGACTTCATGATTTTTGATGTGGAAGAAATTGAATGATTAAACGTATCAGCAAAAGTTATCCAAACCTATCTTGTTGTTTTCAGGAATGTACGTCGTGTTGCTATGGAGATTATTGTAACGAGGCTGTTCCCGTCGACCATCATTCGGCCCTGCAGCTGTCGGACATCCCTCCCAGTTCCTCTTCCCCAACAACCTCCCTCATCCCTCTGTCCATCGCTCTGTCCGTCATGATGACACAGCTCGTCACTCTATCATAACTTTAACATCAGTTGGACAGTTGGTTGCACGGCACTCGAGTCACTATACGCCCCTCCTCTGTGAATTCTAAGCTTAGATGCCACAGATGAGAGGCGTTTTATGACTCGAGTGCCTGTTATTGATTTTATTTGTTTGGACCAGTATTACTAACCCCTGGTGGGTTATGTGTGAACCATTATCGTATGGTCAGGTGCAGCGCACCAATCACTGATATTTGTTGTTCATTGTTTTGGAATAATGCCTGTCTGTGTCATTTCCGTCACCCCGATACTTTGTCATTTTGTCGGTGTATTCCGCATTCTAGTTGATTGCGTAATAAATTATTCATTTATAACTTGTTTGTGACTTGACTTTGTTTGAAGTCGGCGGCAACAATCGATATCAAAAGTGATGCTATGCTTTGACAGAACATTTGCTGTGTTTATATCAACTATTTGTAAAGCCCATTTACTTGGCAAAATTTCCACATTTAAACAAGAGGCAATCTAACATTGAAGCTCAGCCACTTTAGACGTGATTTCCCCCAAAACGTTATAATAATGTTGAGTGTCAAAAGTACATTATGCCACAACCTTGTCCATCATCATTACGTTCCCCTCTCTGTGATGCCCACGAGTGACCTTCGTGTTACCTGTCAGCCCCACCTCTCTCATCATGTATACCCCATATCTAATAGCCACGCCCATCCTCCAGTCCTCTGACCAGGCTACTGCATGTCCCATGAGAATGGGGATAGCGTGCCTGAGTCGTTGAGGGATTCACTTGAACCTTAAAAAATCAGTTCTACCCTGGCCTCCGAGCTCGACACTCCTTCTCTCCATCTCTAAGGCAATGCTTCATCTAGCCCTACAAGACGTCTGAGTAGACGTCTTACTTTCTCTCAATACGACGCAATGAAAAAAAATTGAGATCGATTCAGACAACTACCAAACACCAAACATACCCAAGTGATGAGTTATAGAATACAATGTTGTTTTACTGACAATTTTATCCCTTTTCTGCGGGGGATTTCATTCATGGTAATTATTTATAGCTCAATCAATTTGGGAAGTGGTAAAAAGTCCGAAACACAGCAACATGTTTGTTTTCAAGTTCAAGACCACGTACATCGCGCATGCTCAGAATGACGACTAATGCTAAGCCCGGGGAGGGGGGGGGGAGCACTTAAGTGTATAGAGGTAGTATACATGTGCCGCGCGACCGGGTATGTTTTTTTGGCCTCTCGTCTTGTACGACGGGTTATACATTCGCATAATACCTTGTACGACGGGGTACACTTTATGCCAGTCTCAACTTGTACAACAGGTACGATTTTTCGAGGTCCCGCTGCACACCCCTATCCGAGTTAGGGCAAGTGCCCCTCCCCCCCACCCCTCCACCACCCCGGGATGATTAGGCAATGCGGCGGGAAATTGCGGGAATTAATATTTTCCAAAATGGCGGACGTCGTATCGCGATTTTTCGGAAACGAATTTTTGATAGCATTTATTGAAGAATAGCGTCGAGTAGGGGTAAGTATTTTGGTGCCATAGATTTTTTTTTGTACTGCTCTTGATAAATGTTTTTTCCTAGATGCGTAGAGTAGCACTTCAACCCAAACGCGTTTTCGCCGACGCGCGTATAATGTTGTATCAGAACGGTATATATTTATATTACCTTTCGACCGGAGCTAAGCTTCATCTTAAATTCTAAAGTCACGATGAACAATAAAGTTTAAGTTTCTTCTAAACCCTGCGCCTGAAGTTCATGTTCCTCAAGCGCGTGTCGCACATACCCACACCACAGATTGCGATACGACAATAAGAACAGCTAATGAAGTCTCATTTAAATGGTGCATGCGTTTTTAAATCAATGACGCGTGGGTTCCAAGGTCATGACGGGCTAATTGTTAGCTTGCATAGACCCATTATCATTATTAGAAGTATTGATTGGGGCAGTCAGCTCTATTTATTAACGGACAGATGTATTTTTGGGCAGCCAGTTAGCAATTTAAGAAAACGTGCTATCAAAAGTGTTTCTCTATTCTTTTGACATAGTACGACAGATTTAGTCCAAGTTTTTCTCACATGTCTCGGGGTCCAAAGGTCATAACGGGCTAATATTTCTATGGTAAGGAGCCATCAACATCATACTGGTCCATGTGTAATTTGGGGCAGCTAGCTTGCTATATCAGCTAATATCCCATCACAATTTGGGAGGGAGGTGGCTTCATAAGAAAACGTGGCGCCAAAAGTTTACAATCGGACGCCGTGGCACAGAAATATGAAAAGATTGTTTGCCCAATAACCACGTTACAGGTAGGTTGAGTTGTAGTATTGATTCACTTGACAGAATCAGCCATTACTCCACACCAAGCTGTGTTACAGGAAAACACACACACTGGGGAAAGAAAAATATCGTTTTGCAGAGCCTTTCCGATACCAAAACTGGCTTTAAAATACCGAAAATAACAACTACAATATGAAATAAATGTCAACTCGATAAATTGCACCAGTTAACCTAGTAAACCAATTGAACAAAATTCGCCTCTCACAGCGTCCGCGCTGTTTACTACCCTCGTTCATCAATGTCTGCACTGTAGATGGTGATATTAGATTGTCAACAACCGTCTGGAGAGATGCAACTGACCAGGGTAGACATTAACATTAGTTGGCTTGTCAGGGACTTATGAAGATCTAGAGAATAGAGTTAAATGATTCAATAATCTATGTGGGGATTATGAAACAGAAGGATAAATTGAAGCTAATCACAGCAGTATAAGAGGACCATTATTAAGCTATTAATACAACAGAAACAACAGAACATTTTTGTGTGACGATAATCAGTAAGAACAGCCCTATATCCATATCTGTGGTATAATAATTTGGCCACATCTTCCCAGGTAGTAACTCATCAGTGCTACCGATTTGACCATGTGATGTGGTTTGTTCATCTACATGTATATATATATGTGTGTCAATTTTGCTTACTTAACTGCCAATGAGCGCAGGTATTCTTTTAAAAGCCTAATATGCTGTGTATTTATGCCATGGCTGATGTCCGAATGCCTCCTCTTACTTCCACCAAATGAATTGTACACGTTCACATCAGGAAAGTATTGTACTCAAGCGATGTAATGACAAGCGTTAGTCATAAATATTATTCGATGATTTGTTTCAACATAACACATATCATTATGAGTTCAGAAATGAAATACCGTATATTCCCTTATAAGCGCCCCCGGGGGCGTCACATTTTGGAAAGGTGGGGGGGGGGGGGTTTATAAAGCATCAAAAACCAGTGTCAGATGTGAACGTGCGAACAAGTATATGCGCTGTGCATTTTTTTTCAGTTTAGTGTTTTACAGTTATTAAAGTGTTAACAGTTATCAACGTGTTACTAAAACAGTTTATGTGTTAATGTGTGTCAGAATAGTGAAAGTTTGAGAATATAAAAGGTTGAATTAATAAATATATGGTAAGTCATGATTGTATCTTTTCTTTAAAATGGAAGGGGGGCGTTAATTAGGGGAGGAGCGTTAATTAGGGAATATACGGTATATCAGCTTTAATCATAATGTCACTAGTTGTAGGGATGTCTATGAATTATTCGAGATGTCAAAAAAATGTATTAATCGGGTATAGCAAAATATAGGTCATCAAGTGAAATCTGAATTATGAAATAATCTCTTTTGGTCACCATAAATGTCAAATATATCGCAGTTTAGATGCGACAGCTAACCAGAGACGGAGTGCGCAAATGGTTGCCATGCGACGCTGAGACAATCTACACATCGTTTGACTGAATTGTCTGCATAAGTTGACGAATATTCTACTGTACATGACACATCACTCAATTCACGATTTTGTTATTCATGCAACCAAAAGGCGCATCGAGATGACATGGCTGGCGAAACAATATCAATATATATTTTAAATCATTTCTTTCCCAGAATCCATCACACCGCGCAGGCTCGGTATATTGGCGAACAAGTCAATGTGGAAGACCACTCTCAAAAATCCTAAAGTAAACAAACTAATATGGGACATTATTCCTCGATAAGGCACCATTTGTTCCATTTATCTTTGGATGAGGGTGCATTCAGCCCTTTACTCTTTCAATCTACCTAAATTGTTGACGTTCCAATCAAATATAAAAGGGCGCGTACTTGAGTATAGTCACTAGTGACGTGAGCTTGCGTCGTGAACAATACCAGGTGAGGCTCCGTCCATTGTCACCTGAGCCAATCAAGGCCACATCAAAGCGCAGGTGAGAAGGGCGTGAAGCCTCCTGGGTCGACTTGATCCCCTCTGAGGGCGATACAAATTCAGTCTGGAGAATGTGGAGGTAACAAGTGCTCGAACCAACTACGTCAATGCATTGTTCGTGTGTTTAGACCGCGATTAAAGAGGAGCCATTAAGAAGTGACCGGGTGTAATTGCTTTCTTAGAGCGTGGGGTTTAACCATTTAATCCCGTTGAAATCTTAATTCGACCAAGATGCAAGGAAAGAAAGTCTGGCGCATACGTTTTTACCAGGCATCCGGATCAATTTGCGGGCCAATGACAAACTCTTGGTTCTTCTTCCATCGACAAAGATTCTCCCCAGCGTGGCTGGAGGAAGCAAGTCTTTGAACAGAGCTATGTCTTGTTTGATATAACCGACTTAAACCTGGATATGAACTGCTTCAGCGGGAGATGTGAGGTGGAGGATCGTGGTTTAAATACAAACTCGATTCAGCTCACGTTGTGTTGTCATACATGGTAAGCTATTCCTCTGACAACGAACTGAGATCGCTCCTCATGACACATTCGGTCTGGCGCCTCCCCCCCCCCCCACCATTATACGTCCTGCGCCGTTACCCTATCCCACGACCCCCCCCCCCCCCCTACCAACCCCGCCTACATTTCATCCTAGCTGGGGAGTAGTAGCACCTCCCACTACCTACCCCACCTACATCTCATCCTGGCTGGGGAGCAGTTGCCCCTCCCCCTACCAACCCCACCTACATCTCATCCTGGCTGGGGAGCAGTTGCCCTCCCCCTACCAACCCCACCTACATCGCATCCCGGATGGGGAGCAGCAGCCCTTCCCCTACCAACCCCACCTACATCTCATCCCAGCTGGGGAGCAGTTGCCCCTCCCCCTACCAACCCCACCCACATCTCATCCCGGATGGGGAGCAGTTGCCCCTCCCCCTACCAACTCCATATACATCTCATACCAACTGGGGCGCAGTAGTCCTTCCCTTACCTACCCCACCTCCATCTCATCCCGGCAGGGGAGCAGTAGCACCTCCCCCTACCAACCCCACCTACATCGCATCCCGGATGGGGAGCAGTAGCACCTCCCTCTACCAACTCCACCTCTATCTCATCCTGGCTGGGGAGCAGTAGCACCTCCCCCTACCAGGTGACCTCCCCCTACCTATCCTGCCTCCATCTCATCCCGGCAGGGGAGCAGTAGCACCTCCCCCTACCAATCCAACCTACATCGCATCCCGGATGGGGAGCAGCAGCCCTTCCCCTACCTACCCCACCTACATCTCATCCTGGCTGGGGAGCAGTTCACAATCACTGATTTATCATCATCCTGGCTGGGAGCAGTTGCCCCTCCCCCTACCAACCCCATCTACATCTCATTCTGGCTTGCGAGCTGGAGCACCTCCCCCTACCAACCCCACCTACATCTCATCCTGGCTGGGGAGCAGTAGTCCATCCGTCGTCTCCCCCATAACTTCCATCTTTGTCACACGTGACCTCGTCAGGAATTCCTCGCTTGGTGATCTTAGCCACCTGCTAAAGGGATGTACACGACACCTCGATTGACACAATCACTTATTTAATCCACTATTTTTAATCCTCCTCCAAGCGCTAAGTCAACCGGAACTGTTGGATCCTGCTAAAGGGCGACTCGTGGATCAGACCCTTCCGGCGCTATGACGGGATGGCCTGTGGCGTCTCAGAAAAGGCTTCCACCCCAAACTGATGCGAGTCGGCGCCTTGGCTGACGACTCGATCACCAACAAACGACTCCCTGCTGATAATTCTAGTGGGTTTTGGTAAACCGACCTTTTCCCTGCACCAGGGGTATATTTGGATGACTGTCAGGTGGGGCACAGGTACAATGTGCGACTCGGTTGGGTTCTCATGTATAGCGAGATCAGACGAGAAAATAGGAAATTGTATATGATTAATGTCTATGACATTTCAAGTGGTCATCGTATCAGAATCCGGGCGCCAAATGCGGAAGCGGACTTGTTTGCATCCCGACAAATGGTCACTTTTGGTTAGAAGGATCAAAATAAGATCCATAGAGTCCCAGAATCTATTCAACGAGAGTATCTTTACTCTTGGTTCTGGAAGTTTTACTGAATCAACCTGATGCGTGTTATATATTTACGGCCGTAGTGCTAACCAAATGACCACAAATGAAACATCAATTTCCCGGATGCACCCGACGACAACCTCGCACATCCTTATCAGGAGATTCCATCTTTCTCTCGCCCCCTGTTACAACTTTCCTCCCGTTGTTTCCTTAGCGGACCCCCTCGTGCGTTTATTTGACAAGAACACGCGAGCGCGTGTGTTCTACGGGAAGTGCCAACAGACGTCTCTGTATGAGCAGAGTAGTCATGAAGAAGTCGTCTGTTTACACGCGTACCGTTCGTCAGACGCGCGTTCGGCGCCGCCATTACCTCAATTGTAATTAACACTCTCTACCTGGGCGAGTCCATTGACACTCGAATCAGAGGAGAAGTTTTGGGTTCTAAAACACTTTTTAGTTCATATTTGGAGCATGTATTGTATAATTTCGTCGCGAATGGCAGAAATATAATTATTTATTTCATAAGAAATTATGCAGTTTCTCTTGAACAAAATTTCACATGAAATACTCTATTAAACTTGGCAAATCCCGTCACCCAACCTCCCCTTAGGTTACCTATAATGGACTAACCCATGAGGTAATATGAATTTGTGTGATCTCAGACCAGGTATTCATCACCGGGTCTGCTAGAAGAATCATCTGTTCTCTATCGCGTCCACATCATCAGAGCACAGCATACAAACTCTACCAGGGACATCTAAGAAATTCAGAACTCGCAGAGCAAGGCTGCGTCGAGGTAAGTTGTTGTAATGAAGTTGACATCGTAACTTCCCGAAGAACCAAGTTCATCGATAAATACGTTGAACACATGTAAATCAGTTTCAATTTGTGAGAAACCAGGCAGAGAGTTAGATGAAACATTGCTATCAATTATTTATTGAAAATTTACATACTTCATGAATTCTAACTGAAGCATTAAGCATTCACTTCTGTGGGTGAATTACTTTCAGGAAGATAGTACGTCTTAATTTCCGGATTACTACACCATATGCATAAACAATAAACTGGGCGTATTAATTTTGTTCTGATTATTAGCGCTGATGTTGACTTCGTAACAACTCTCGTGGTTTCAGGTCATCATGGTTGCATTCTCCTTCGTAGCTGTTCTCATCATAACGTTTCTCTCATCCCCACCGGAAGCAGAATCCAGGTCGATAAACCGCGAAAACGACATAATCAAATTGGTCTACATCGTACCGGAAGACGAGACTCGTAAGTCAACCAGGTTTTCGAAAGTAAAATCAAGTGATTGATTGCTTATCAACGGGGTTGTACACAAATTGGAAATTGCTTAGATACTTTTGAAATGTTCTCTGGATGTACTGTGAAAAATTTACATCTATTATTTATACTCCTTTTGACATAAAGGACTTACCTGTTGGACTTGTCCGAACAAAACTGACAACGAGGCTTGTAACGACTGGGCCCCCGACAGATTCTGCCACAAAGGTAAACCTCACTTTGATGTCATTCCATTCTGTAAGTTTGTTCGAGTTCCAAATGTCAAATGTAGATTCATTTATAATACATAGAACTGAGGTGCTATTCTGGGGGAAACTATAAAATCCTTTTCTTTCAGATGGGGCTAATCTAGTAATGTCGGATAATTTCGCGAATTGCATTCATTAGAAAACACCCCTTCAAAAAGCATTTTTGGTCTGTTTTCCCCTCCAGACCACACAGCTTGTAAGACCGTACATCTGGTCGACGTCACGACGTGTTCATCCATCTCCGTCACCAAGACCTGCACTACGGCTGCGCAGTGCGGACTGAGTCACGTGGGCTGCCGTGCCACCTTCTTGCCCGGCGTACAGGTATGTAGTTGTTAATTTACTTACCTCCTTGTTCGCAATGCAGCCATCGATGTCGAAGCGATATACAGCTTTGTGTCTGAATATTCTACTATGTAAATCCTCAAGCATGGAAATGATCCAACCTACTTCAGACGCGCAGTTTCTTGTGAACAGTTTGTTACAGCAGTGAGACTTCATGATTTTTGATGTGGAAGAAATTGAATGATGAAACGTATCAGCAAAGGCTATCCAAACCTATCTTGTTGTTTTCAGGAATGTACGTCGTGTTGCTATGGAGATTATTGTAACGAGGCTGTTCCCGTCGACCATCATTCGGCCCTGCAGCTGTCGGACATCCCTCCCAGTTCCTCTTCCCCAACAACCTCCCTCATCCCTCTGTCCATCGCTCTGTCCGTCATGATGACACAGCTCGTCACTCTATCATAACTTTAACATCAGTTGGACAGTTGGTTGCACGGCACTCGAGTCAGCTTAGATGCCACAGATGAGAGGCGTTTTATGACTCGAGTGCCTGTTATTGATTTTATTTGTTTGGACCAGTATTACTAACCCCTGGTGGGTTATGTGTGAACCATTATCGTATGGTCAGGTGCAGCGCACCAATCACTGATATTTGTTGTTCATTGTTTTGGAATAATGCCTGTCTGTGTCATTTCCGTCACCCCGATACTTTGTCATTTTGTCGGTGTATTCCGCATTCTAGTTGATTGCGTAATAAATTATTCATTTATAACTTGTTTGTGACTTGACTTTGTTTGAAGTCGGCGGCAACAATCGATATCAAAAGTGATGCTATGCTTTGACAGAACATTTGCTGTGTTTATATCAACTATTTGTAAAGCCCATTTACTTGGCAAAATTTTCCACATTTAAACAAGAGGCAATCTAACATTGAAGCTCAGCCACTTTAGACGTGATTTCCCCCAAAACGTTATAATAATGTTGAGTGTCAAAAGTACATTATGCCACAACCTTGTCCATCATCATTACGTTCCCCTCTCTGTGATGCCCACGAGTGACCTTCGTGTTACCTGTCAGCCCCACCTCTCTCATCATGTATACCCCATATCTAATAGCCACACCCATCCTCCAGTCCTCTGACCAGGCTACTGCATGTCCCATGAGAATGGGGATAGCGTGCCTGAGTCGTTGAGGGATTCACTTGAACCTTAAAAAATCAGTTCTACCCTGGCCTCCGAGCTCGACACTCCTTCTCTCCATCTCTAAGGCAATGCTTCATCTAGCCCTACAAGACGTCTGAGTAGACGTCTTACTTTCTCTCAATACGACGCAATGAAAAAAAATTGAGATCGATTCAGACAACTACCAAACACCAAACATACCCAAGTGATGAGTTATAGAATGCAATGTTGTTTTACGGACAATTTTATCCCTTTTCTGCGGGGGATTTCATTCATGGTAATTATTTATAGCTCAATCAATTTGGGAAGTGGTAAAAAGTCCGAAACACAGCAACATGTTTATTTTCAAGTTTAAGACCACGTACATCGCGCATGCTCAGAATGACGACTAATGCTAAGCCCGGGGGGGGGAGCACTTAAGTGTATAGAGGTAGTATACATGTGCCGCGCGACCGGGTATGTTTTTTCGGCCTCACGTCTTGTACGACGGGTTATACATTCGCATAATATCTTGTACGACGGGGTACACTTTTTGCCATTCTCGACTTGTACAACAGGTACGATTTTTCGAGGTCCCGCTGCACACCCCTATCCGAGTTTCCGAGTTAGGGCAAATGCCCCCCTCCCCCACCCCCACAACCCCGGGATGCTTAGCCAATGCGGCGGGAAATCGCGGGAATTAATATTTTCCAAAATGGCAGACATCCTATCGTGATTTTTCGGAAACGAACTTTTCGATAGCATTTATTGAAGAATAGTGTCGAGTAGGGGTACCTATTTTGGTGCCATAGACTTTTTTTTGTACAGGCTCTTGATATATGTTATTTTCTAGATGCGCAGTAGCACTTCAACCCAAACGCGTTTTCGCCGACGCGCGTATAATGTTGTATCAGAACGGTATATATTTATATTACCTTTCGACCGGAGCTAAGCTTCATCTTAAATTCTAAAGTCACGATGAACAATAAAGTTTAAGTTTCTTCTAAACCCTGCGCCTGAAGTTCATGTTCCTCAAGCGCGTGTCGCACATACCCACACCACAGATTGCGATACATTGCGATACGACAATAAGAACAGCTAATGAAGTCTCATTAAAATGGTGCATGCGTTTTTAAATCAATGAGGCGTGGGTTCCAAGGTCATGACGGGCTAATTGTTAGCTTGCATAGACCCATTATCATTATTAGAAGTATTGATTGGGGCAGTCAGCTCTTTTTATTAACGGACAGATGTATTTTTGGGCAGCCAGTTAGCAATTTAAGAAAACGTGCTATCAAAAGTGTTTCTCTATTCTGTTTGACATAGTACGACAGATTTAGTCCAAGTTTTTCTCACATGTCTCGGGGTCCAAAGGTCATAACGGGCTAATATTTCTATGGTAAGGAGCCATCAACATCATACTGGTCCATGTGTAATTTGGGGCAGCTAGCTTGCTATATCAGCTAATATCCCATCACAATTTGGGAGGGAGGTGGCTTCATAAGAAAACGTGGCGCCAAAAGTTTACAAACGGACGCCGTGGCACAGAAATATGAAAAGATTGTTTGCCCAATAACCACGTTACAGGTAGGTTGAGTTGTAGTATTGATTCACTTGACAGAATCAGCCATTACTCCACACCAAGCTGTGTTACAGGAATAAACACACACACTGGAGAAAAAAAAATATTACTGAACTCGCTTATCGTGGTTAAATCAAAGAGTTTATAGCTACACTGAGAGGGTTCACTTCGAGTGGCTCTCTGGTAATCGCGTCCCTAATTATAATACACTACAATATGAAATAAATGTCAACTCGATAGATTGCACCAGTAAACCTGTTCAACAAAATTCGCCTCTCACAGCGTCTGCGCCGTTTACTACCCTCGTTCATCAATGTCTGCATTGTATATAGTGATAATAGATTGTCAACACCGGGTAGACATTAACATTAGTTGGCTTGCCAGGGACTTGTGAAGATCTGGAGCATAGAGTTAACAACAAAACTTTTTTGCATGACGATAATAAGTAAGAACAGCCCTGTGTCAATATCTCCGCTGGAGGTGCGGGTTATTATGCAATGCATATCGAGCCATCGTCAATTCTGTACAGCAGCTAAAAAAGGGAAGCGACTTGAAAATTGAGCCAGGCACCAATAATGTGCATCTTTAACAATGAAAAGTAATGGTTTACGTTCGGGGTATAATAATTTGGCCATGTTTTCCCTGGTGGTGATTCACAAACTCATCAGAGCTCCCGATTTGAGCACGCGATGTGGTTTGTTCATCTACATACATGTATAAATGTCTGTCAATTTTGCCTACTTAACTGCCAATGAGCACAGGTATTCATTTAAAAGCCTATTGTAATATGCTGTGTATTTATGCCATGCCTGATGACCGAATGCCTCCTTTTACTTCCGCCAAATGAGTTGTACAAGTTCACATCAGGATAGTATTGTACTCAAGCGTTGTGATGACAAGCGTTAGTCATAAATATTATTCGATGATTTGTTTCAACATAACACATATCATAATGAGTTCAGAAATGAAATATATCAGCTTTAATCATAATGTCACTAGTTGTAGGGATGTCTATGAATTATTCGAGATGTTAGAGAAATGTATTAATCGTGTATAGTGAAATAAAGGTCATCAAGTGAAATCTGAATTATGAAATAATCTCTTTTGGCCACCTTTTGGTTGCCATGCGACGCTGAGACAATCTACAAATCGTTTGACTGAATTGTCTGCATAAGTTGACGAATATTCTACTGTACATGGCACATCACTCAATTCACGATTTTGTTATACAACCAAAGAAACGGCGCATCGAGATGACATTGCTGGCGAAACAATACCAATATATGTTTTAAATCGTTTCTTTCCCAGAATGCATCACATCGCGCAGGCTCGGTATATTGGCGTTCAAGTCAATATGAAAGACCGCACTGAAAAATCCGAAAGGAAACAAACCAATATGAGACATTATTCCTCCATAAGGCACCATTTCATGCATTTCTTCCTTTCATCATGTGAATGAGGGTGCATTCAGCCCTGAACTCTTTCAATCCACCTAAATTGATGACGTTCCAATCAAATATAAATAGGGCGCGTCCTTGAGTATAGTCCCTAGTGACGTGAGCTTGCGTCGTGAACAATACCAGGTGAGGCTCCGTCCATTGTCACCTGAGCCAATCAAGGCCACATCAAAGCGCAGGTGAGAAGGGCGTGAAGCCTCCTGGGTCGACTTGATCCCCTCTGAGGGCGCTACAAATTCAGCCTGGAGAATGCTGATGTAACAAGTGCTCGAACCAATTACGTCAAGTCATTGTTCGTGTGTTTAGGCCTCGATTAAAGAGGAGCCATTAAGAAGTGATTGGGTGTAGTTGCTTTCTCAGAGCGTGAGGTTTTAACCATTTAATCCCGTTGAAATATCATTATGGCCAAGATGCTAGGAAAGAAAGTCTGGCGCACACGTTTTTTCCTGGCATCCGGATCAACTTGCGGGCCAATGACAAACGCTTGGTTCTTCTTCCATCGACAAAGATTCTCCCTGACGTGGCCGGAGGAAGCATGTCTTTGAACAGAGCTATGTCTTTTTTGATATAAGCGACTTAAACCTGGATATGAACTGATTCAGCGGGAGATGTGATGTGGAGGTTCGTGGTTTAAATACAAACTCGATTCAGCTCATGTTGTGTTGTCGTTCATGGAAAGCTATTCCTCTGACAACGAACTGAGATCGCTCCACATGACACATTCGGTCTGGCGCCTCCCCACCCCCCAACCATTATACGTCGTGCGCCCTTATCCATCCCACGACCCTCCCCCCTACCTACCCCACCTACATCTCATCCCGGCTGAGAAATTAAACACACTGAACAGTAAAAAAAGATTGCTGAACACGCTTCACGTGGTTTAATTAGAAGCGGTTATAAGGGTGAGATTTCATGGTAGTCCCTGGACTCGGGAGTAGAGAGCAGTAAGTTTGGGGAACGCTGACCAGTTGACTATGGTGAAAGCTTCCAATGTGAACATTGTATCGACAAGAGCCAGATCGGCAACAGAAAGCGTATATCAAAGCTTATGGGATAGTTCTGGTGTGTACATTTAAGTTAAAACACGATTAATCGACTTCAATTTGTTAGGTAATAAAACGGCCACCGAGTCTCCGACGAAGTAGCCATCGCCGCCATTGTTCTGGACCAGTAAAGCTTCCAGCACGGCCAGCAAAGTAGGCACTTTCCCCGATCAGCTTCACGACCTCAGCCTGGTACAGGGGGGGGGGGAGGCATCCAAGTGAGCTGCTGTATCTAAGCTCGGGGCGAGGGAAGGTGGGGGTTGAGGGGGGGGGGGGTGATGGATGGTGGTTGCGGGATGGGGGTGGGGACGGTTGGAACGTCAAGTGGGCGGGGGGATTTTTGGTTTGAAAACTAGAACAAAAATCAACTCGTTGACTAGAAGTGAGCTCTGTGAGAAGCTAGATCTGTAACATTGAGCTCAGTTTCACGATAACAGCCGGTGAATGTATCAGTACAGAGTGCAGCTTAGTTTACTTTCGCTGTGTCGTCAAAAATAATGCTTTTAATGACGTCAATGTGGACGTCGTACAGTGCCTCCTTACTGGAGTCGGCGCGGGATGAAAGCAGGTTATTTTACTGCGTCACGGTCTGATCCCGCTGGTAACAGGGTCTTTATTGCGTCACCGTCTCATCTCGCTGGTAACAGGGTCCGTATTGTGTTGTGGTCTCATCACGCTTGTAACAGGGTCTTTATTGCGTCATGGTCCCATCTCGCTGGTAACAGGGTCCGTATTGTGTTGTGGTCTCATCACGCTTGTAACAGGGTCCGTATTGCGTCATGGTCCCATCTCGCTGGTAACAGGGTCCGTATTGTGTTGTGGTATCATCACGTTGTTTATAGGGTCCCTATTGCGTCACTGTCTGATCACGACGGTTACAGGGTCAGTATTGCGTCACTGTCTAATCACGACGGTTACAGGGTCAGTATTGCGTCACTGTCTGATCACGACGGTTACAGGGTCAGTATTGCGTCACTGTCTGATCACGACGGTTACAGGGTCAGTATTGCGTCACTGTCTGATCACGACGGTTACAGGGTCAGTATTTCGTCACTGTCTGATCACGACGGTTACAGGGTCAGTATTTCGTCACTCTGATCACGACGGTTACAGGGTCAGTATTTCGTCACTGTCTGATCACGACGGTTACAGGGTCAGTATTTCGTCACTCTGATCACGACGGTTACAGGGTCAGTATTTCGTCACGACTGTCTGATCACGACGGTTACAGGGTCAGTATTTCGTCACTGTCTGATCACGACGGTTACAGGGTCAGTATTTCGTCACTGTCTGATCACGACGGTTACAGGGTCAGTATTTCGTCACTGTCTGATCACGACGGTTACAGGGTCAGTATTTCGTCACTGTCTGATCACGACGGTTACAGGGTCAGTATTTCGTCACTGTCTGATCACGCTGGTGACAGGGTCTGTATTGCGTCACATTCTGATCACGCTGGTAACAGGGTCCGTATTGCATCGCGGTTTTATCACGACAGTAACAGGGTCCGTATTGCATCGCTGTCTTATCACGACGGTTACAGAGTCCGTATTGCATCGGTGTCTTATCATGACAGTAAAAAGGTCCGTATTGCACCGCGGACTTATCACGACGGTTACAGGGTCCGTATTGCGTTGTGGTCTCATCTAGCTGGTAACAGGGTCTGTATTGCGTCATGGTCTGATCCCGCTTGTAACAAAGCGCAGCAACCAAACTGGACTAACATGAGCCAGCCAACCATTAGCACCTCCCCCTATACTATACCAGGAGCCCTTTCAGCCCCCCATGGTCCAGGGCCACACCAGTAGTTTGTCACCATAGAGGTCATCGAGTGAGAAATATCTGCGACCGTCGCTGTAAGTTCCATTTTTCACGCGGTTGAGGTCCTGTATAAACTGGGCAACCTTAGCGTTGTTCTTCTCGATAAAGTCGGGATCAGGACGAGCGGTTATCAATCTCATCATAAAGAGCTTCCAACAGTAGAAAGCCCCCGTCGGCCTCTCCGTGGTCCCACTCGGTCTCCCCAACAAAGGACCGTGATGCTCCTGTTCCAAGCCCAGGCAACTATTAAACCTCCCGTTCGCGCCATAGTCGCCGTCTTCAAGCCCCTTCACCACTTTCACCCCCAAGCCACTGTCTCCTTATACTTCTTCCGATCCTTGTGATGCACCTGGTTATACGCCTCAGCCCTCCCCAGGTCTTCAAAGGAGCACAACCTGAAAACGCAGTCGACAAACACCCCGATGGCCACCACCGGACTGTGGTGCAACCCCAACAGAACCTGAGGCTTATACATGTTCGGAATCACCCTCCCAGGACTCCGAGTGTAGGGGCACTTTATCTCGAGCAGCACAACCTCCCCAGGATGCCCCCGACAGACAGCATCCACTCCACCCCCCCGGCCACACCACCGCCGGATAGGTAGCACACAAAAGCCATCTGGAGAGAAGCCGTTGCACCACCCTGAATATATTATTTCCGTAGACCTTGATGTCGTACACCTTCTCCAATACCGCAATTGCAACCTCCTCAAAAGTCGTACCCCAGAGGCAGGGCGCGCTAAAGCGAACACCCTCGTTGCTAGTTTTTTTCAGTCAGCTTCTTGCTATAGCTGCTGAAGTAGTTTTGCCCTATGATAGCGGAGTAGTCACTTCCTCCAACGCAGCCCTTCCTCGTGGTCTCCCACTGGTCTGTATTTTGTTTGACTCCGGTATAATCGTTGCAGAAAGATTTTATCACCGCCTCCATTATACCCAACAAATCCACTCTTTAAATGGACTGTCAGCCAATTGTGGGGATGGTCGACCTAGGTACCTAGGGGGGGGGGGGGGTGGAGATGCCCTAGCCAACGTCTTAGCCTTAATGTCGCTTTTCATTGGAGTATATTTTTTTTATCTCGACCGAAACGAGCTTAAACTCATCGTCTGAGATAAAGCCATCTTCAAGCGCCGCCGAAATAATATCTGTAACCGTGTTTAGTTTGCTCTGTGCCAGAATTTGAATCTGGTCGTGTTTCTTTACCTTCGCCGACAGTCGCCGGCTGATGACCTTTCCTGCGATCACAACCAGCACGCACACAGTCCCCGTAGCACCCAAGACTGTAGCAATGGGGGCAGCAACCACCGTAGACATCAGACCCGCACCACTTGCGCCAAGACACATACCCACAACAACTAATGCAGTGTCTACAGCGTCCACTGAAATACTGCACACCTATATTTTTTGTACATAGCACCATATTTTTCAATTTCTTTCTCAAGGTATTGCTTCTTGAGGCTGATCTCATTCAACCGATAGGAGTGCCCCGGATTCTCATCAGACAGCTGCGGATATAACGGTGCCGTCGGAATGGTTGTTTGTTGTTTCATACTGCTGCTTTATACGTAAGTCTACAAGTCAAGTTCAATTAGGAGTGAAGCTACAGACCAAGTCGCCCCTCTGTTTTGTGTGGTTGTATAAAAATGAATAACGTTGCCTTGTTCTAGCTGTAAAGGCTGGTGTAAAGATATTATAACAGCCCGTTGGTCAGCAGGCTTACTTATTCCTACCACTTGATTCGTTCCATTAATAACAGGAACGACTGCTATAGGACCAGTATCAGCACCAACACCTGAAGACAACCCCATACGAATGATCTTGCCATTGCATAGCATGGTATATCCACAGCTTGAGTCTTGTGAGTCTCGACCCCTAGCCCCATGGCCAAACGACCACTCATATCCTATGCGAAGAGCACCACTTGCTTCTGCCCATTTAGTAATGAGGGGTTTTGTTTGGAGGTGTATTTGTTCTCTCAGGTCCCTGCGATGCTGTCTGTGTCTCTCATCAACATACTTTTTATTAGCAGCATCTTTAGGCGATATTGGGTCTCCCAACTGAACGATTTTATTATCTCCCATTTCAAGGTCTCCAACAATAGTACCGCCACTTTTATCCATTTTCTGTGAGTCACCAATAGATACATAGGTCTTTGTGGCATATTCCGAGAGGTCGGCGCTCTGAACAGTGCTTGACGGTTTTTGCCTAGGTCCATAAATACTCGTTTGTATTGACATCTTGTAAATTCAAGAACAACACTAACAGGTAAGTCGTGGTTATCTAATAGCCTTCCTTTATTATCGCATAACTGAACCTTTAACTCATGCACTGTTCCACTAGTGACACGCTTACATACAGGATTTGTGATGTTCGTGGTTATAATATCACCGAAAGAGCCACCCTCTAAGCCAACAACTTCAAGAAGCGTAGTGGGCGCACCATCTAGAATGTTGTGCGTGGTGCTGACTTGATCGAGGTGAACATAAATTGTGTTAAAGATGCTAAAGTTGATGGGCCGGTCACCTATGTAAGTACCTGAAGGAATAAATTGCCTACCCTGTCCGTCATCAAGACCCAACGTTTTTAACACACCGTCTGATATGCGCGCAGCCCCATTATCAGGAATTGTGAGGGTAAAAACCTCGTTTGCAGCATCAACATCTAAATCAAGACCTATTGATGTAATCTTCTGCTGAAGAAGGCTAAAACTCCAGAGACCAGAGCTCAATTGGACAGATCCTCCCTCTTCTGAAGTTCTTGACCGCCATTGAATGGTCTCGTTTGATTCGAGATTATACCAGCCCACACTATACGTGATTGACCTTAGGCCAACACATAGATCACCTGCAGTGTTGTAAATAGGATTTTGCAGGGACACAGCGTCGCCGCTTTGAACATTAGACAGAGTGTGATACCTAGCACTAAGAATAAACAAACCTTTAGTTTCAATAGAAAAGCTACATATAAAACGGGCGGGGTGAATCCAGCCCCATATGGTGCGGGAGATAAACACACCCGACAAACAATCCAAGTCGTTCACAATGGCAGTACATTCACAGCAAACTTTCCTGATCTATTCAGTAACTATAAGGTGCCACCGGTAACAGCGGACAAAGTAATAAAAGACTGGTTGACAAATCCAATGCAGTTCTGGCAGAACCAGTTAAAATTTGCAGTGTGGTGTGCAACAGCCGGTTGCGGCGTGTCATCCCACGACCACATCAAGGCTGGGATTCCTGTCGTAAAAGCTCTCTACACCTTTCACCTTTATTACACAGTGCGTCGCCTATTGGCAGAACTACAAGCGCCTCTACCCCAGGATCATGTTTATGACCCCTATAACAATACATATGACAAGAGGGCATATGAGAGACACTAACTTTGGTGTTCAACCAAACACAGATTGGCGCCAGAAGGCAACCGTAGCTAATAATGGCCTTGGTATCTTATATGCACTTGATGTGTATGGTTACGGGAGTGTCGTCAAGGTTGCTGGTCGAAACGTTCGTTATGACCCTACGCAGATGGCCTTTGAGGCGGAAAAGGATACAAAGCCAGGTTTTGCCCACGCGAGTAACCTACAATCCTTTTAGGAGAAAATGGGTGCTGTTCTACATCTAGCACGGGACCTGAAGCGGACGAGGCCTGGAGTACCTTCATACTGGACACGTCTGAGGGCTTTACGCAGACCAAAGTTGAGCGAATTAACGACAGCATTCGGACTTATGTCTGGGTCATTTATAGTGCTCAGGCGCAGACCCGCTCAGAGATACTAGGTGTTGGAACGTCCTTTGATGCTCAAAAGCAATTCAGGCCAATGTTGAGGATGCCATCAACTCCCCAGTGGACATTCCTTCATCCATCCAACGGTATCAAAATGTCCTCCAGAATGCTTCCTCAAAGGTAGATTATGTGTTTGGAACGGGCCTGTACATGGCTCTCTCTGATATGAGCCTCGTCATTGGAAACGTTGCTGGGTACAACAATCTGATTACCATCGCGACTGAGGAGCAGCAGATAGGCAGCAATACTGATGTCAACTCGGTTCCAGTGGTTCCAGATAGAGGAAGCTTTGACCCTCTGCCAGATACAGATATGGAACTTCCCTCTCCAGGGCCGGCCCCTGTGGCCGAGACCGGTCTGCATGGGGCACATGAGGATGAGAAAACCGCTCTCATTATAGGCGGAATCGCTATAGGCTTAGCTGTGCTTTGGTTTGCTACGTAGTAAGTCACGGAGTATCAGGAGGATAACTTCCCCCACCACCACAGCTGCGGCCCATACATGTTCTGCCATCCAACCAGCCACCTTTGCAGCTGACTTAAGCAGCCATGATACGATGGAGCCAATGATTCCTGGAAGGGCAGCTGCTGTCTCACCGGCTAGGCACTTCAGGACGTTTGCCAAGGAGTTCAGCTGTTTTTTAATTCATTCCTTAACACCGGGCTTATGAGCTGGTGTCGGCTTTGGTGCCGGGACTGGACTAGTGCTCCCTCCGCCTGTCAAAGCAACAACCAGAGTCGAGATTGCCAATCCAATCGCAGTGAGTATGGAGGCGATTGTCATACCCTGCTCTCGGAACAGTGTGCGCACACGCTCAGCTAGCGTTGTGTCCTCGTTAAGAAGTCTGTTGATCGTTTCCCTGATGCGGTTAATTTGGGTTCGCAGACGTTCACGGTTTACAGAGGCAGCCTCAACACGGACACGCCGCAGGTCCTGCAGCTCTGCAAGCTCATTTGCTTGAAATTTCCATGCTGGATCTCCTTCCCTCCCTGCCTCCTCCAGGCTTGCCATTTTAGCTTTCCGCCGGTCTATACCCTTTTCTATCCCGGTTATCTCAGTTAGGTTGTTGACCAGCTCACCCCTCTGGGTCTGCATAGCCTTGTCAAGCCCCATAAGCTCTCTGAGTGGTAGTTCGTTGTTTGTTTGTGTACCTAGGTTTTCTATGGCGTTATGAACGCCCTCTATGAAGCTTGTTTCTTCCACACCACCCCCCGTCCCGGAAATGGCTTCAGGGCCCCTCATTTCTAAATTCTCTGCGGCTTTAGCAGCTGCTTGGTCAAAGCCTTGGAGGGCTGTTGCTTTCTTTTGTGACACCGCTTTTCGGGACCACCCAGTGAACCCCAAACCATCACAGACGGCCTTAGGCCCCCCCAACCTTACTAGCTATTGTTTGAAGTGAAAGTGGGGCTTTAGTATGAGAATTTATAATAATTAAGTCAGGGTAGTCCTTCAAACGTAACTGTCCTCTAACAAGTTCAAACTTTGTATAATCGCGGCCGAGGACGGGTGTGTGGCCTTTTTCAGCCAATGCATCATAATAATCATTGACAGCGCCTATAACGAGTCGGCCGTCCTGTGGTATAGACCGATCCATCCCAATGTCCCCTTCTGTAACAGGTGGGAGAGTGGCCGGGGGGGAATCTCATCCTCTATTTCAGCGAGCCAATCCTCATCCTCTCTTCTAGGGTCCTGTCAATCCTCCTCCTCTGGGTCGTCAAATGCTGGTTTATCAAACTCCATGTATGTGTGTTAAAGATATAAGTGTAATCAAGAATTCAACATGAGTACTTACAGACGCAAACTAAACCCACACCGCCGGATACGGGAACCGCTCAGGGTAAAGGGCGTGCGACAGTCTGTAGTCGTTACAAACAATCCAAGCACTATTGACCAGAACCGACAACTGCTGGTTCGCTTCCCCAATCTAGGCGCAGACGACGTCATTGTTCCAGGGACAGCAAGGCTGGCCTTTACAATCACGCTGACCTAGACTGATCTTAACCTCAGCGTTGTGCAAAACCTGGGCCACGCCGTGGTCAAGAAAATGACAATCAAGATTTCTGGCAATGAGGCCATGTCTATTGATGACAGCGATGTGTATCACTGTTACCACGACTTGTGGCGGACTGCACAGGAGAGACAGGGCCTCCAGTATCAGGGCATTGACACATCAGATGACAAAAACACAACTAAGATACTAATGGGGACTGGAGACAAGGATGAGACAGAGAAAGAGGACCTGGCCATAGCCTATGTGTATGGTAATAGGGTTCTGCGTTACGCTTGACTTTTGAACTCCTCAAGAGTCACATGCCATTCTACCAGAGTGTGCTTAATGAGAGACTTGAGTATGAGCTCACGTTCAACGACTACAACCGCGTAATTCACGCAACAGGCAACACCGCTGCCAGCTACAAAATTGATGGCATCTCGCTGGAGTATGACATGGTTACCCAACCAGAGTTGGCCCGCATGATACGCACCCAGTACACAGGTCGGCTCTCGATTCTATATGACCGTGTGCTTCGTCACAGGAAGCTTGTATACAATAAAAGAGATACACTGTGGAACATCAACCTGAACGTACCGGCTCGCAGCATGAAGGGCATCCTACTGCTCTTTGAAGACTCAGCCAATGGCTCATACGCCAGAAGACAGAGTCGTTCTACAACCCAAAGATTACGAAGGTCGAGGTGACCATTGAGGGCATCCCCAATCAGCTCTATGCCCAGGGCATGCGTGGCTACCAGCAGTGGGACGAGGTGAAGAAGGCCTTTGCAGCAACGAGTAAACGAGACCCCAGTGTAGCAATAGTTGCAAAAGAATTGGCATTGTCGGACGTGTCCCTAGGAGAGTACCTAACCACCAAGTATGCTCTGTGGCTCGACTTAAGGACGAGTGATGACGACCAGCTGCACGGTAGTGGCAGGGCTGTGGAGAATGCGTCTGAGGGCATCACCATACAGATCACAAAAAGAGGCAGAGGCGGCGGGCGCATTGAACGTTTATATGTATATTGTAATGGATGCACAGCTTAACATTAAAGATGGCAGGTTCGTCATCGCAGTCTACTAAGTTTACATTTCCAGATGGTTCATGTTCGGCATATGTTTGTGGGCAGATAGGATGTGGGAAAACCGCATTCATCCTCGACCTCCTCGAAGGCCCTTCTTCGGTGCCTTCGAGCATATTGTAATCCTCTGCCCTACCATACGTTTCAACGAGGCCTATCAGACTCGGTCATGGGTGTGGGATGATTCAGAGGTGTACGTGGTTGATTCAGGGGAGCGGCTCCATGACCATCTGAGGGCTTTCTACCATTGTTTTAAGGGCAAGCCAACCCTGTACATTATTGATGACTGTTCCGCAACAAAGGCCCTAACCAAGAAGAAAGACATGTTATCCGATCGGCCTTTAGCGGCCGCCATGCGCAGCAAAGTGTCTGGGTCCTCAGCCAAAAGTACAACTCTGTGCTGAAGGACTTACGTGAGCAGACTCGCTGGATGGTGCTCTTTCACACCAAGGACCGTGACTCGTTTGAAGACGCCTTACGTGAAAATGATGTAATTCCAACAAAGGAGGAACGTGCCACAGTACGCCAACTACTAGCAAAGACCAAGCACGCAAAACTGCTGCTGAAGACTGATCAGCCTACTGCATATGCCGTCGATTGAAGTGATATTGGCCTTGATAGCAGCCGCTGCCTCAGTAATCAATTTAGGTTTCTTCATCTGGGTAGCGGTGCAGTATTTTGAAGCTCGAAGGTGTATACGTATATTCATGGATCCTGATACCATTATTGATAAACTCCTTGAACAGGACTCGCCTAGCTTAGTGGAGACAAAGTCTGGAGGATCGGAACCTAGTTGCACCCCTGATGTAGATATGTCTTCTAAGAGAGATAGGCTTGCTGCCGTCATAGCCGGCGGTCAGGCCCGTCAGTACCTTGGTTTGGAGCGCATTACAATTGACCAGGTTGAATCAATATCTGATGAAGAGATCATAAAGATGTATGTGAGATACGAGGCTCGGCTATGCGCTAGCATGACGCGCACTCTAGGTCAATCATTGCTACAGCTATACTCAGGTATTGCTTATATGTTTCTACCAATCCCACCAGAACACCAGCCAAAGCTAATTACAGACCTCGAGACGGGCCCGTTTGTTGGACACGCGCTAAGCACTGCCACTTGTGAGCTATATCATCGCTATGGTATGTTTTTAGCTCCCTTAACTGCGGCTTTAACAACAGTTAAGCACTGTCAATTTGGAAAAACAAGCACCGAAACAACAGGGGCCGGTGGAGAGGAAGACACCACTTCCGTGCTATAGTATGTGTTTAACTCCGCTATAGCATGTGCTTAACTCCGCTATAGCATGTGCTTAGCTACGCTATAACAGGTTCTTACTAAGAGCTGTCAATTGGACAAATAAATTTAGTAAGTAAACATGGAAGAAACAAACACGAATCAAGGGGAGACACCAGTGGAGATAACGTCAGTGACCACTACGAAAAATGCTAAAAGGGTTGCGGCAGGACAAAAGGGTGCTGCAGCTCGGAAAGCCAATCAAAATTAACTTCTGAGAGAGCTCCGAGAGGCTAAGGCTGTGCTTACAGATGCTAGAGACGAAGCTGTCGAGCCAATATTAACCAGCAAAGGTGGGCGTGGGGAAGATGGCCTGCGCTTTCGGTTGTTGGGGTGTTTGGACTCGCACTGTATTGCTACAGGCACCAGATGGTAGCCTCACACCCTAAACAGGTTGTGGTACAAATGCCTCCGGACGCTCATTTATATGGAATAAGATGACAACACCAATTACTGATGGAAAAATGCTCATCAACGCTCTGTACCACGGTGTAGTTGTTTCCGGTATTTCAATAGGTTATGCCAAGCTTGCTAAGATGGCTCTGGGTGGTGGGGTGCCACGTCTTGATTTCACCCCACGGGACCTGGCTATGGTTGTTGCCGATGTATCACTAGCTATGGCCACAAAGGATAAGCTAATTAAACAAGGAATCTTACCAGTTGATATACTGAAGTAATGGCCACACTCGCGCTACTTGTTGGGGGTGCTCTTGTTAACGCCCTTGCATTCTCTGGGAGCAACTTTTTATTCTCTAAATTACGAGGCAGCCAAGTGGACACGGAACGTAAACGTCATGATATGGCAATCGAGCAGCTTCAATCTGCTCAGGCAGCATGGGCCAAGAAGAGAACTGAGCATTTAGACTTCATCAATGAGCAACTGCGCCGCCAGGGACATGCCGAGCATACTTTTAGGGATGCGGACGAGGTTATGCGTGAGTGCTCCCTGATTACGAATAAAACCGTCGACCCGTTGGGCTCTGAGCCGCAGCTTTCAGACTTCTACGAGCTCTCAGATGAACAGAGGGAGCGTGAGGTGGCGTTCATTATACTGGGTATGGCTGCGACTGGGCTGGTTGCATACAGCTTGCTAAGTAGGTCATTTGGAGACTCGAGCGTTTACTGTATATGGATCGTCGCATGCAAAAGATCTACTATAGTCCTAAGGGCTACTGGAAAGGCATAACAGCTATCAAGAAGCTTGCAACAGAAGCGAGGGTTTCTGAGGAAGTTACCAGGGGGTGGCTAACAAAGCAAGCTATATGGCAAATCTACCTGCCAGTGCCAAAACACGTTCCCAGGCCTATGTTTGATGTCCTTGTCCCTAATGAGGTGCACCAAGCCGATCTCTTATTTCTTCCTCATGATGCTGTGAAGCGCCGCACTTACAAGTATGCCCTAACATTGGTTGATGTGGCCTCGCGCTACAAAGCGGCTGAGCCATTGACTACAAAAGAGGCTAAAGAGGTCGCAGGTGCACTCGAGAGGATATACAAGTGAGGACCGCTGGTGTGGCCTAAACTACTTCAGGTGGACCGGACGGGAGTTTATGGGTGCAGCGAATTAGCTGTTAGTAAAACATGGAGTATCAGTCAGACGTGGCCGTGTGAATATCCATTGAGATCAGGGTATAGTGGAACGTTTTTACCGAACACTGGCTGAGCGACTCTTTGGTCACCAGTATGCCGTAGAGTTAAGGGATACTGGAAAACGATCGACTGAGTGGGTTTCTCGACTGCAGGCTGTAGTCTCTGCAATAAATAATGAGGTGACCCGCTTGACTGGAAAAAAACCTAAAGATGCTATAAAGGCAAAACGAGTTGCACAAAAGCCCTCTGCAGTCGTACCAGGGTGCCCGCTGGGGGTCAAAGAGCAAAGCTTCCCTCTGATGTTGGCGTTCGCTACCTCTACCAGCCTGGTGAGGCAGAGCAAGACCAGCGCCGGCGGGCCACTGAACCTGTGTGGTCACTCAATGTTTACCGTATTGGAAGCTCTGTCACTAAATCTGGTGAACCTGTACTATACTATTTGTTGGATGGACCTCTCCGTGGCTTTGTAAAGGAGGAGTTGCTTGTGGTGCCGTCCGATACCAGACGGTATTACCAATTAGACTAATAGATATCTATATATATTACAATGGTAGGATTTGACAATAAGTGCCCATGGATATTACTCGGGAAGAAAGACCCCTGTAACAGGCCCTGTACGCAAGAGCAAGAGTTTTGTAATTTACACAGATATAAGATAAAACATGGTGTCATTAATCATCTTTGTACGGGTTGTCAGAAGGCTATAAAAAATAATAAGGTTGGATTGTGTATGGATTGTGGGTTCGATAAAGTTAACCACAGTCGTCTTCGTCAAAAGAAAAAAATTGCTTCACGACGGCCTATAGCTGGGGACACTGACTGGCCAGTTGACGCCACTGAACGGGGATTCTCCACTGCATAAAAACAGAAATCTTGGGGGCTGTCAACAACATGGTTTGGCGGTCAGGCCTATGTGCGACGAAGCGTGACACCTTGTCAGAGACGGGTGTTTACTGTGTAGGTCAAAGTCCGCTCGCTGTATTGTCATTGCCTTTTGTGTATCAACAAATTCCCTTTTAGACTAATGGAACTGTATAGTAAACATGACTCATAATCAGCGAGCACGTGAAGCCCAAAACGATTATGTTTCAATTCACGGTTTTAAGCCTCCTTATCCACGCTCTAAGGTTGCACTCAAAGCACTCCAAGTGCGTAATGAATATGACCGTACATACAAGTAGATGTTAGCTAGATTGAGGGATGGGTTGGCACGCACCCCTGTACCCACTGCTGCCCCACGCAGACCAGTCCCTGCCCCACGCAGACCTGTCCCTGCCCCACGCATCCCCACAACCCAGTCCCCAGTCCCCACAGTGCGTCTTGCCTTCAAGAAGACTATGTGGGCTGTTAAAAACTATTTGCGTGGATGGGTGATGAACGTTCCTGAGTCTCACCCCCTTAGCTCAGACCTTATGATGTTCTTTAAGGGCATGCGTCAGAAGATGTATAAAGTTTTGACTGGTGAGCTAGAAGAGCTAGGTGGAATCAAGTGTCAGTTTGCCCTTAAGGTAAGACTCTCCAAGCACGCCGATGATGACAGCACTGAGTATTTTGAGCCTGTGTTGCGTAATAAGCAGCAGGTGGTTCTCTCCTCAGAAGACATGGATGTTGCGTTGGACCAGAGTGTTGTTAATATCCAAGAGCGGTTGGAGAAGTGGACCAACCAAGGTTCTGGCTGTGAGTTTGAGGCGGTCACTGCTCCTGGCGCATAAGCCTGAGTGTATGGGGATAGGGCAAACTGCTGTGCGAGTGGATATGCCTGAGGAAGGGAAGAACATATTATCCTTCCAGAACTGGCAGAAACAACTTGCTGCACCCTACGTTATCTATGCTGACTTTGAGGCGCTCACAGTGCTTAATCCTGGCAACACGCAGAGAACGCAGGAACACCAAGGATGCGGCTACGGCTATGTGGTTGTTCATTGTGACGGTAAGACCGAACCCCCTGTGGTTTACAGAGGAAGCGATGCTGTGGAGAAGTTCTTACAGGCTCTGCAGCAGGAGGAGCAAAAGATCAAAGCAGTTCTGTCCAAGCCTGTCCCTATGCGGATGACTCGGGAGGATAGAAGGGCACATAAGGCTGCAACTCACTGTCATGTGTGCAAGAAAAAACTGGGCTGTGACTCTGTTCGCGATCATTGCCATATAACAGGCTTGTACAGAGGGCCAGCCCATAACGTGTGTAACCTGAAACTTCGGCTGAGTCCCAAGACAACACCCATCCCTGTGGTGTTCCATAACCTGCGGGGCTACGACTCCCATCTCTTGATGCAGGGTATAAGCAAAGTGGAGGGGAACATCAACTGTATCCCCAACAACATGGAGAAATATATCTCCCTGTCGCTTGGACAGTTGCACTTCATTGACAGTGCACAGTTTCTCCTGGCCTCACTTGATAAGCTGGTGTCTGCTAACAACCCAGATGCCTTTGCTGTGACGGCGGAATATGAGCCAGACCAGATAAAGCGGCGGTTGCTGTTGCGCAAGGGAATCTTCCCCTATGAGTTCATGGACAGCTGGGATAAGTTTGATTCCCCTCTGCCGCCAATCCAGGAGTTCTACAGCAAGCTCTCTGAGGAGGGTATATCTGCTGAAGACTACGTACACGCACAGAAGGTCTGGAGCCTGTTCGGGTGTAAGAACATGGGTGACTACCATCACCTGTACCTGCGGACAGATGTACTGCTCCTGGCTGATGTGTTTGAGGTGTTTTGCAAGACCTGTCTTAAGCAGTACGGGTTGGATCCGGCCCACTACTATACCAGCCCCGGTTTGTCATGGGATGCTTTGCTTAAGAGCACAGGCGTGGAACTCGAGCTACTCACCGACTATGACAAGCACCAGTTCAATGAGAAAGGTCTACGCGGAGGTATAAGCATGGTGTCGCGCCGCCACGCTAAGGCCAATAACCCGCTCGTGGATGACTTTGACCAGGATAAACCAACGAGCTACATCCAGTACCTTGATGCTAACAATGTGTATGGGTGGGCTATGAGTCAGCCTTTGCCAACTGCGGGTATTGAGTGGGTGGCTCGGCCGGAGGATCTACAGATACAGGACCACCCAGATGATGCCGATACTGGATACATACTTGAGGTTGACTTGGAGTATCCTACTGCACTTCATGACGAGCACAACGACTACCCGCTGGCTCCGGGGTGGCTTCTTGTAGAGAACGACTGGTTGTCTATCTATCAGAAGAACCTCCTGGGCGAGTTGGGTGGCACCCTGGGCGAGGTTGAAAAGCTGGTGACAAACCTGCGGAATAAGGAGAAGTATGTGGTGCACTACAGGAACCTCAAGCTGTATCTGTCTTTGGGGATGAGGCTGACCAAGATTCATCGTGCACTTGTCTTCACCCAGAGCCCCTGGATGGAGCCTTACATTCAGATGAATACGGATCTGCGTAAGGTGGCCACCAGCGACTTCGAGAAGGACCTCTACAAACTAATGAACAACTCTGTCTTCGGCAAGACCATGGAGAACCTCCGCAGGCGGGTAGATGTCAAGATTGTTCGCTCAAAGGAAGAAGAAAGAATGTGTAGGATTATTGCAAGTCCCGCCTACGTGCGTCATCAGGTGTTTGATAATGACCTGGCCGCTCTGCACATGCACAAGACTCACCTGGTACTGAACCGCCCTGTGTATGTGGGCATGTGTATACTCGACCTCTCCAAACACCTGATGTATGACTTCTATTATAATACTATGAAGCCCAGATACGGCAAGAACCTTGGCTTGTTGTACACAGATACGGATTCGCTGCTAATGGAGAAACACACGCCTGACGTGTATGCTGACATGAAAGAAGATGTCCATCTCTTTGACACCAGCAACTTTCATCCCTCCCGTAGTCTCTACAGCAGTGTTAACAAGAAGGTTCTGGGGAAGATGAAGGATGAGTGTGCCGGCGTGCCCATCAAGGAGTATGTTGGTCTGCGCCCTAAGATGTACTCGATATTGATGTCGAGTCGGGATGAGATCAAAAAAGCATAAGGTGTGAAGAAGGTGGTGGTGAAGAAGCATCTACGACACGCTCAGTACGTGGAGTCACTGTTCGCCCAAAATCAGTTTCGCCACGGAATGAACATGTTCAGGAGTGACTGCCATAAAATATATGGGCTCCACGTTAACAAGGTGTCTCTCTTTGACTCAAAGCGGTGGATAGCTCCGGGTGGTGTAGACACTCTGGCCTATGGGCACGCGTCAACATGTTGAACATATGAGGGCTGAGGTATAGAATGAGCACCGATGAACATATGGGGGTGGCCGAGCTGCAGGCAGACGTGGAACATATATGGGAGGAGAAGGTGGACCTTGAGATTGAGGTGAGGGATTTGGAATCAAAGTATGAGGACCTTTTGGAGCGCGTGAGTCGTTTAGAAGAGCTTATTCCTCAGGGTCCTGGTATAGAGGAGAAGGTGAGTGAATTGGAATCGAAGTATGAGGACCTTTTGGAGCGCGTGAGTCATTTAGAAGAGCTTATTCCTCAGGGTCCTGTTGTAGATGGTTGACATTGCTGTCGCCCTCTTTAGTGGGCCTATACCATAGAGGCTGGGCTCATATAATATAGTATAGGGGGGAGGTGCTAGCGGTTCGCTGGCTCATGTGAGTCACCCTGTATATGTGTGTTTTCTGGGTTGCTGTATTAGATTGCTGTGCTCGTACCCCCAGTCTTTATACTACTTGATGACCTGAAACCACGAGAGTTGTTACGAAGTCACCATCATCGCTGATAAAAAAAATCAATATATCAATTTATTATTTAAGCATTAGGTAAAATAATCCCAAAAGCTGGGAAATTTGAATTGTGGACGCAATATCTCCCTGTAATTCATTCGAGAAAATGAATGCTTGGTGCTTCAGTTTGTATTCATGAAGTTTCTACAATTCGCAGCACCGTAACCCAAATTCCATCCAGCTCTCAATTGGTTTCTCTTAACTTTGACTTTTAATCTTGTCCTAGAAATTATTGACCAAATAGAGCTCTCAGCCTGGTTTATCTCTAATTGAAATCGATTGACCTGTGTTCAATGCATTCATCGAAGAATTTAATTCTTCCGGAAGTTATGATGTTAAAGAGACTGTTCAGCCACATATAAGGCAATCAGGGATCATTTCGTTATTACATTACTACGATTAACGCAGACGTAAGTAATGACATCTTCTAATTTGTGCCGCCGAGTTTACATGATGGAAGTTATGTTGATAAGTTTTTAACATTATTATTTGACAGGAAATGTTCATGATATACTGTGGAGATCTGTTTTATTTAGTTATGTCGTTCCATCGATAACGGTGCCTCCCTAAAACCATGAACTACACGAATGTTAGCTGTAAATCATAACGCGCTCTGAATTTACCTCGCTAACAATGTGTATTCTTCCGCTTTAGTTACATAATGTAGATTTCATAAAATCTTCACTCATTCAAGTTGTGGGCATAACTGTGCACACATTAGACCGACAAGCAGAAAGGATAATGTCCGACAACATAAATGGCGACTGTCGAAGCAAGGATCTTTTTTCTGAGACCACAGCGCCGCGTAGCGACTGAAAGTCTGAAAATGTAACATTTTTGGTTTCCAAGGTGCTGTTACCAAGCAGCTTGCTAGGCAACCACTTTCCTTATATGGGGCTGAACAGTCTCTTTAACTGACCTCGACTAACCGTTGTTCTGTGAATTGTGCCTTATAAGATGTCCCTGATAGAGTTTGGTGTTGTGCTCCAGTGATGTGGATGCGATAGAGAACAGATGCTTCTTCTATCAGACGCAGAAGGTGATCACACAACTTTATACCACTTCATGGGTCAGCCCATTATTGGATAGCTCAGGGGAGATTGGATGACATAATATTTCATCTGATGTTTTGTTCAAGTTAGACTGTATAATTTCCTAACGATTCAATATAAATATTATGCGCTTGAAATGTCATAAGACAGCATATGCTCCAAATATAAAAGAAAAATGCTGATGAACCCAAAATTTCCCCTCTTACTCGAATGTCGGACGAACGGAACGCGTGTAAAAAGACGACTTCTTCATGACTACTCTGCTCATACAGAGACGTCTGTTGGCACTTCCCCTAGAACACACGCGCTCGGGTTTTCTTGTCAAATAAACGCACGAGAGGGTCCGCTAAGGAAACAACGAGAGGAAAGTTGTAACAGGGGGCGAGAGAAAGATGGAATCTCCTGATAAGGATGTGCGAGGTTGTCGTCGGGTGCATCCGGGAAATTGATGTTTCATTTGTGTTCATTAGGTTAGCACTACGTCCGTAAATATATAACAAGTATCAGATGGATTGAGTCGACTTTCCTCAAACAAAATATAATGATGCAAGTTTTGAAGAGAATCTGACTTTCCCGACGTTATTTTTTTCCCTTTCCAACGCAAAATGACCATCTTACAGGTATACAAATAATTTGCCTTCTGTATTTTTTGACAATCAATGGGAGGACCACTTGAGACATCTCAGATATTAATCGTATCACCTGACAGTCACATAAATATGCCCCTGGTGCAGGGAAAAGTTAATTAAAACCCACTACAATTATCGGCAGGGAGTCATTTGTTGGTGATCGAGTCGTCAGCCAAAGCGCCGACTCGCATCAGTTTGGGGTGGAAGCCTTTTCTGAGACGCCACAGGCCATCCCGTCATAGCGCCGGAAGGGATTAGGATCCACGAGTCGCCCTTTGGCAGGATCCAACAGTTCAGGTTGACTACGGCGGCTTGGAGGATTAAAAATAGTTAAGAAATGTGACCGCATTAAATAAGTGATTGTGTCAATCGAGGTGACGTGTACATCATGAGGCGGTGTTAGGAACAGGTGGCTAAGATCACCTGGTGAGAGCGAGGAATTCCTGACGAGGTCTAGGTGACAAAGATGGAACTTGTGGGGAGTCGCCCAAGCCAGGATGAGATGTAGGCAGGGTTGGTAGGGGGAGGGGCTACTGCTGCCCGCCCAGCAGGAATGAGATGTATGTGGGGTTGGTAGGGGGGAGTTGCATGGGGTAGGCTACTGCTCCAAGTTTTAATTTATTCCGATACAAGTAACAACAGGCACTCGAGCCCCTTCACTCTGGCTTCTTATAGAGAAGGAGGAGGGACCCTTATTTACTCGAGTGCCAGAGACAGGACTAAGCATCCGCGAGTTTCCCATTTACAGCATCTTGTTTGAAATTAGATTTCAATGGAATTAAAAAAGAAGTTAAAGGAAAATGCTACAGTTCACTGCCGCGCCACCCAGCGGCCGTCGCGTAACTGCGCGTCCTTTGGCGGGAACCACCTTTGACGCGCTGCGCGTATTTTCGCGCCCGGTGCGCCCGCGTCTGCGCTGCAACGAGTAGGCAAAGAAACTCCGCCTCTGACAGCGCCGCGCTATTTACAACTGTAGAGGCGAAGAGCCGCCTGCGAAATTTAGTAGGTACCGAAGTCAAAATGACCGATGAACTCGCTAAAATTTTACAAAAGCCATCCATGCCGAAAAATTTGTGACAAAATGCAAGATTATATCACAAAATGACACGAGGTCTGTTTCTATTACTACAGTTTTGTCTAATTGTTCTGTTTGAGCACTAAAATACGGCACATCATGAAACTTTGTTCAAAAACTCAACATGGCCGACTCCCATAATGCAACATAATTGAGTTAATTCTCGTTAATACGCTGTGATATCGCTCATGTTTTCGATTCGCGCGGTAGCCATGTTAGACAACAATTTTAAAATTGTGTTGGATTTCGTTGATTCTGTTGATTAAGGAGTATGACTGTTGTTGCACTCTAAGCAAGATTGATGGTAAGACATGGATATGAAAATCTCTGTTTTTCAAACTGTCCCTTGTCTGCATTGCGAGAAGGAGCAAATTTGCTTATAACGCTCAATATTCTGCCACACGGACCCACGCATCAGATAATCAAAACACCAGGGGCGAGTGCCTTGCCTATGCAACGAGTTGATTTCAAAGTAATTTGTGCGCACATAGCGGCAAATTATTTCCGTTGTGTTTAGATCAAAGTCACACCATATGTACGACACAATCAAACTTTAAATATAAATGACCTAAGGTTCAGAAAGAAAATATACTTCTACTTGGTCTCTGGTCTGTGCCCGAAATTGATAGTGCCGTTCTAAGTCACTAGTCGTTATGTTATTTGCTATGCATATGACAATGATATGATATTTTGGCTGTCAATTTTAAAGTTATGCGTTATACAAATAAACATGTATATTTTATAATAATCCATAGCAGTCATTTTGCTTCATTTTTAAAAATGTTCAAAAGTTTTGTTATCATTTATAAAAATTCTGTTCATAGTACATATATCACTGCACCATATTACCAAGTTTACTTCAAAAATCAGTTGTCAATTTTTTTTATGGAGGTTTAAATATTGTAATAGACCGCACTCACGGAATACAACAGAAAATCCATTGTGGCTTCCCATAGACTACGCGGACCTATCATTTTTCAAATTTCTCTTCATAGTACATATATCACTGCACCATATTACCAAGTTTACTTCAAAAATCAGTTGTCAATTTTTTTTATGGAGGTTTGAATATTGTAATAGACCGCACTCACGGAATACAACAGAAAATCCATTGTGGCTTCCCATAGACTACGCGGACCTATCATTTTTCAAATTTCTCTTCATAGTACATATATCACTGCACCATATTACCAAGTTTACTTCAAAAATCAGTTGTCAATTTTTTTTATGGAGGTTTGAATATTGTAATAGACCGCACTCACGGAATACAACAGAAAATCCATTGTGGCTTCCCATAGACTACGCGGACCTATCATTTTTCAAATTTCTCTTCATAGTACATATATCATCTGCACATATTACCAAGTTTACTTCAAAAATCAGTTGTCAATTTTTTTTATGGAGGTTTGAATATTGTAATAGACCGCACTCACGGAATACAACAGAAAATCAGTTGTCAAAAATAAATTATGGAGACAAATTAACAATAAATTAATAAATGGCTTGTCGTAGAGTGCGGCGAGACATTTTTTTCTTGATTTTTGGAAAGCAGATATTGTTCTGTCTGTATGTCAAATATAATGCAATTCGCTGTATGAACTTTTCTATAGAACCAAAATATTATCAAAAACGCATAATTCCCATTGGCTTACTTAGCATGTGGATCTTAAATTCGTCACGCTCAGAAATTTACACCAGTGACCTATACTTTTTATTTTACACTTATTTAGCTTTATATACGAGCTTACTCTGTGCAAAAAATTGAGAAAATCTATGCACAAATTTAGAACTGTCGCAATTGTCTTTAAACCCCTGCGCTCAGAGAAAGCAATTACACCCAATCACTTCTAAATGACTCCTCTTTAATCGAGGCCTAAGTACAACGACAATGCCTGACGTAAATGGTTCGAGCACTCAGAGGGGATCAAGTCAACCCAGGAGGCTTTACGCCCTTCTCACCTGCGCTTTGATGTGGCCTTGATTGGCTCAGGTGACAATGGACGGAGCCTCACCTGGTATTGTTCACGACGCAAGCTCACGTCGCTAGTGACTATACTCAAGGACGCGCCCTATTTATATTTGATTGGAACGTCAACAATTTAGGTGGATTGAAAGAGTACAGGGTTGATGCACCCTCATCCAAATGATGAAAGGAACAAATGGTGCCTTATGGAGGAATAATGTCTCATATTGGTTTGTTTCCTTTAGGATTTTTGAGAGTGGTTTTCCACATTGACTTGTTTGCCAATATACCGAGTCAGCGCGGTGTGATGGATTCTGGGAAATATTAAACCATATATTGATATTGTTTCGCCAGCAATGTCATCTCGATGCGCCTTTTTTTGGTTTCATGAATAACAAAATCGTGAAATGAGTGATGTGCCATGTACAGTAGAATATTTGTCAACTTATGCAGACAATTCAGTCAAACGATGTGTAGATTGTCTCAGCATCGCATGGCAACCATTTGGTTTACTGTCACTTCTTAACTGCGATATATTTTGACATTTATTTCATAATTCAGATTTCACTGGATGACCTATATTTCACTATAGCCGATTAATACATTTCTCTAACATCTCGAATAATTCATAGACATCCATACAACTAGTGACATTATGATTAAAGCTGATAAATTTCATTTCTGAACTCATTATGATGTGTTATGTTGAAACAAATCATTGAATAATATTTATGACTCATTGGCAGTTAAGTAAGAAAAATTGACACACACACACACACACACACACACACACACACACACATATACACACATACATATATATATATATATATATATATATATATATATATATATATATATATATATATATATATATATATATATATATATATATATATATATATATATATATATATATATATATATATATATATATATATATGTATGTAGATGAACAAACCACATCACATGGTCAAATCGGGAGCACTGATGAGTTTGTGAATCACCACACAGGGAAGATGTGGCCAAATTATTATACCCCGAACGTAAACCTTTAGTTTTCATTATTAAAGATGCATTTTGTTGGTGCCTGGTTCAATTTTCAAGTCGATTCTGTTTTCGTCTGCTGTACAGAATTGTCGATGGCTCGGTAGACATTCCATAAAAACCGGCATCTCTAGAGGAGATATTGACATAGGACTGTTCTTACTGATTACCGTCACACAAAAAAGTTTTTTTGTTTCTGTCATTAATAGCTTAATAATGGTTTTTGATGAAAGGCAGTAAGCAGACGACCACGAGTCGAGGTCACTCAGTGCTCTACGCCCTTCTTCTACTGATGTGATTAGCTTCAATTTATCCTTCTGTTTTATAATCCCCACGCAGCTTATTGAATCCATTAACTCTATTCTCCAGATCTCCACAAGTCCCTGGCAAGCCTACAAATGTTAATGTCTACTCCAGGCCAGTTCCTTCGCTCCAAAGGCGAATTTTGTTCGATAGGTTTACTGGTGCAATTTATCGAGTTGACATTTATTTCATGTTGTAGTTTTACGGTATTTTAAAGCCTGTTGTGCGACGTGTTTTGGTAACTGAAAGGCTCTACGAAACGATGTTTTTCCCGCTCTCATCAATCGCAATGACGTCAGACCAGTATTCCCATGCGCTTTTGTTTATCTCACGGTAGCGTCACCTAACAATTGCAGTGTATTATAATTAGGGACGCGATTACCAGAGAGCCACTCTAAGTGAACCCTCTCAGTGTAGCTATAAATCTTTGATTTAACCAGGATAATCGAGTTCAATAATCTTTTTTTTGTGTTCAGTGTGTGTGTAATGGCTGATTCTGTCAAGTCAAGGAGTTATAGCCAATAGCAGGAGTAGACACGACGCCGAGATCAAAGAGATCTCGCGCGCAGTGCCTGCCTCGGCGAGATCGCCACGAGATCTGTGTCTCGCTCACATTTCAGTTCGGCATGTTGAGGCGTTAGCTGCTGTGCGAGAAATTTCATTTTCTTTTTCGAAAACTTTCACCAGCATCACCAAACCTGATGGATTTGCCCGACGAGGTAATTAATTATATATCAATAAACACGCTGATTATCATAGTTTCCTTTTTGGGGTAATCAATATGTTTTATTCGATTAAAGTTTGCAAGTGTTTATTCCGCATCGAGACGCCATATTTTCGGCTTGGAACTTCGACATATATTTTTCTATCTCTTGATATTTGTGAAATATTCCCGTAAAAATATTCTTGATATTCGTTGACTGAACAAAGACAAATCGAATGGTCACGATTATTAAGCTGTTAAATGTGTACTTTTTATTTTATTGAGCTGAATACGTGAGCGATAATACCTTGAATTCGTCGAATCTCAAGCTTCCAGAATTTTTCAAATTAATCAAAAACTATGTTGTATTATTTGAAAAGATAACGGCACAAATGCCTTAACCAATAACCAAACAGAATCCATTATCAATGATTGTAAATATCCTTATAGTTTACCTCCAAATCGCATCCAAATGCGACGTATATTTGACAGTCCAAAATGGCTGATAGTGGGCATACTAATGCAATGTCAGAATACTTATATATAACTAACTATAACTTGGAGTATGAGTCTTGTCCCAGCAAATTTGTACTTTGTGTCTAGTGCTCTTGTAGACACATGTGTATCATTAATTTAATTTGGTTGAATGATTAATGGATAAATATTATGTGCTGGTAACTGCGAGCCATTCTATCACAACCAGGCTGGCTTGGCAGTTGTAGATGCTTCAGTGAAAATGTCTCCACAAATTAAAACGATTCGTCCTTATATCCACTGTCCAGTGGACCAGATGTGCTTCGAGTAAATCAAAATGAACTGAAGTCGCGCGTCAGATTTGCGTCGCGCGTCACCGAAACTCCTGGCATGGCAACGCGTTTCGTGGTGCAGCGTCTTTGGAAGTTGTGTCAGCCAATTCTCGCGCAAGTACTGATATTTTACCTCAGACTCGGACAATGTGATGGCAAAGCACGTACAGGACATAGTTAATGACATTGTGTAATCGAGAACACCGCCTGCTGTTGTTAACTTGTCTATTGACACTTGCAAGTGCATCCATGCCATTTCGCCTATGTCCCCGCGAACTTGACTTCGGGTCAAGGCCTCCGGTTTCCTCGTTGGCTCGCTTGATGTCGCAATACCACGATCTCCTGCGCATCGGCTTCTGCGCAGGCTGGGATTCGCCTCTGCAATACTCTAATCGCTTTGGGGCAAATTCGGGCCATTGCGCGACGAAATATTATTACAAAATGTCATCTCTTAAATATTACAAAAATATTTCTTGTTGTGTGTGATTAGAATAATAATAATCATTTTGTTATGGAAAACCTTTTCATAGGCCCAATATGAGGCATTTATCGAAAAAAAGTAGTTCCGCGGACGTTTCATGGCCGTCAAGCGTTTCTAAAAATGGCGGCAGTCAGATGTGAAGAAGAATTTGTGAACGAAAATCGACTAAAAAAAGCACGCCGGGATTGGAAATGACAGACAAGCAGCGAGAGTGTTTGGAGAAGTTGTTCTTGGGAAACGACGTTGTTGCTAATCTACCAACGGGGTATGGGAAAAGCCTGATATACCATTTGCTCCCAGATTTGCTGCTCCCCCATGCCCCCCGATGGGAGTTCACATGTTTTATGGAAAAAATAAAAGGACACAAAAAAAACAAACTTGGACTGCTAAAGTTAGAATAAGATTTGACAAAATTTAATACTTGTGACTGCAGGGCCTTGGTTGTATAACCTAAATAACTGCAGCGTATAAAGTAAAGAAAGTTCATAATCAAAGACATCAAAATGCGGCCTTTGTGGACAGTAAACACAGCTTTATTTCGCACTGAAGGGCTTACTTCCGAGCTTCCCCGATAAGCTCCATTCATGTTGACCATTCTTGTTTGTTAATGTTTGACGCGCGCTGCTTGTTATCGCCCGGTCAGAGGTTACAACCGGGTCAAATCGCATGCGCTCCGTGAACTATTGCAGAGATGTTATGTTAGCATTGCGTCAAACATGTCTGCCATGGAGAGTGGCAATACCAAGTACACCTAGCGCCGCCAAGCGCGAGCTTGTGAAAACACTCGCTGCCGAGGCACGCACGCGAGCGCCTCGGCGGCGACTTCAAAGGGCGTTGCGACTCCTTCTTAGGTTATATAACTCCTTGGTCAAGTGAATCAATACTACAATGCAACCTTCCTGTAATGTGGTTATTGGGCAAACAATCTTTTCATATTCCTGTGCCCCGGCGTCCGTTTGTAAACTTTTGGCGCCACGTTTTCGCATGAAGCCACCTCCCTCCCAAATTGTGATGGAATGTTACCTGACGAAGCAAGCTAGCTTCCGCAAATTATTCATGGCTGATGTTGATGGATCCTTGCCATAAAAACGTTAGCCCGTTATGACCTTTGGACCTTTCTGACAACAAACATGCCCTGTACAGGTATAACACAACCGTACAACATATAACAAATATGGGCTTTGTGTAAACCGCAAGCAATCACTTGATTAATAAAATAACATTATGCAATTGTATAAACAGTTATTAGTGATTTTTTTTTGGTTGCCAGAAAATGATAATGGCCCAACTAAGACTACTTAATATAACACTAGACCTAACTTAATTAACACAATGTCTACATAACTACAAGAACCAGGATTAAAGTGAGGGAGGGTCGGGTGGGGAGCGATTTATGCGGCACCAGAAGAGCGATTTAGGAGCGATTTATGCGGCAGCAAGAGGCAGGATGGTGCACGTGGGCTGCTGAGGCAGGTTTTTATATTGATGACCGGAAGTTGGTCGGACCAAATTGGAGATTGACCGCAGAGGTCCGGGATGGGCAGTCGCCGATACCACGAGGGACCCGCCCTATCGGAAACAATTAAAATCATGTTGGGTCATTGCACATACCGGAAGCCACAAGCTTCCTTGTGTCCAGTTATTTACCTCCCTCCAAATGGACGGCAGTAAATAACTTTGAACACCGAGAAAAGGTTGCGCACAGGCCTTTAATGTTTCTGACAACAAACATGCCCTGTACAGGTATAACACAACCGTACAACATATAACAAATATGGGCTTTGTGTAAACCGCAAGCAATCACTTGATTAATAAAATAACATTATGCAATTGTATAAACAGTTATTAGTGATTTTTTTGGTTGCCAGAAAATGATAATGGCCCAAACACCAAACACTAGGGACGAGTAGGAAGATTTTTGGAAAATAGTCGGAGGAAGGTTAATTTCGTATCAACATTTAAATCAAGGTAAATTTTATATGCGTCCGATTTCCAATCGCCAAGGATCTGAATGATTTCACTAATAACGCAACTAAATGTGTAGTTGCGCGCAGCCAATCACACCTTTTAGTTGCGCGCAGCGAATTACAGCACAGGAATTAGTTGCACGCAACTAAATCAGCCAATCACAGCACACAGGAATTAGTTGCGTGCAACTAAATCAGCCAATCACAGCACAGGAATTAGTTGCGTGCAACTAAATCAGCCAATCACAGCACAGGAATTAGTTGCGTGCAACTAAATCAGCCTATCACAGCACAGAAATTAGTTGCGTGCAACTAAATCAGCCAATCACAGCACTGGAATTAGTTGCGCGCAACTAAATCAGCCAATCACAGCACTGGAATTAGTTGCACGCAACTAAATCAGCCAATCACAGCGCAGGAATTATTTGCACGCAACTAAATCAGCCAATCACAGCACAGGAATTAGTTGCGTGCATCTAAATCAGCCAATCACACCACACAGAATTAGTTTGCGTGCATCTAAATCAGCCAATCACAGCACAGGAATTAGTTGCGCGCAACTAAATCAGCCAATCAGGAGTCTTATGCATACTATTGATTTACGCACTAAATATTCATGACGCAGGGTCCTGACACCGGCTTAAATCATAGCGCATAATATCATAGCGCTCGCTTTTTAGGTGGTGATGTGGTTACCGGATCCTCTCTTTTCTCATTATGGGTTCCATTCGGGTTTTTTTTTAATGCTGTTGACTCATCAGCTACTGCCAAAATGTCTGTTAAATGTATTAAACGGACACGAGACCATGTTAATATAATCAAATTCGGTCCAACGCTGCGCCGATCTCGTTTGGAAAGGGCCGTTTTGTAGTCGCAATCAAATGGTAACTGACAACATTTGATACATGTTATTCTTGTGATACATTTTAAGTGAAGAATAACTTTTTCATGTTATAACCTTTTCGTTTTTGTTAGTGATATTTCATGTGCGTTTAATCGAGGCCATACAAGTTGTGTCGCGATTTATGTACCTCAAGTAAAACTTTGTTAGGGGATGTTCGATACCAAAATGGAAAATAGGGTTGGGAATAGTTTGCATGAGCTCATTCCAATGAACCGCATATGCAATATAAGCATTTGAGATTTTTATTGAACACCCTTACCATGTATCTCCCTCAACCCGTTCCGAAGTGAGCAGTCGATGCTCATTTAAATATGTCAATATATATGATTTGAATATGTTAATGAGACTACTCATTCCGGTTGTCTTCTTCCTACCGCCAAGCGCGCCAACCTGCGAACGCACAGCTGAGTTACTGAAGTAGAGCGTTTTATGATTTTTTGGGAGTGAAGTCTTTGACAACATAATTTAAGGTGTAGATGATGGACCATACAAGACTTCAAAATCTCATTCAGAGGTAGGCAAATGCAGCGTTATAATATACTGATAGGAAAGTATCCGTAGTCACAACTTTTACATCTTCTCTGGGAATCTTGCCCCCACTACCAGACTACCTCTATTAATATTATTACTATCATTGACTCTCTGTCTACGGAAGATTGTAAGTCTTGACTTTTTCGGTTGATGTTAAATTCTTCCACTACATTCCTCGACATAGAAGTGTGATTTCCTCGATTGAGCAATGTATATGAACAATTGGTTTGGTCAAAACAGGCTCACTTAAAGTTTAAGTGAGCCTGTTTTGACCAAAAAAATCAGTGCCCATCGCCCAACCGCACGATCGTCAGGATCATTGCCTGATTACACTTTGAAATTGTTGGCGTTCATTTCATACTGGTATCCATTTGGTTTAATAGAACCCCTTTAATATTTCCATAAACATATTAATTCCAAAGACACAAACTTAGAAGTTAGAGAGGCCCTCAAAATTATAAGGTCACCCAGACCAATCCATTTGACCTATTAATATTGACTCTTTAGTAGTATTAGTACTTCTACAATAAGCCACCAAAGATCAAGCCTCCAATATTCCGTTGTTCCTGATAACCAGTCTGCACTGTAACACACACAAAATGACATACCACATGACATCTAACCAACTAGTGATATTTTAAATTCTAAAGTCCTAATAAACAACACATTCAAAATGTATATGAGTAAAACTATTCACCTTGCCTATCCCCATGCCCTCTTCTGAATTCTTCGAGCACAGTGGTTATAATATCATTGTATTCCTGGAAGTCATCCTCTGTCAATATTGGGCCATTAGCACGGAGCAAATTTCGGTGCAATGCTTCCAACCTTAACAGGCAGAAGAAGGTTTGAACCATAAATAATATTTCACATATGCTATGCATGTATGCTATATCCAAAAGCAGTTATGAAGCAACCATACTAGTAGCCCTACAAGACGTCTGCGTAGACGTCTTACCGTTTCTCGAAACAACGCAACGCGAATATTTTTAGATCGATTCAGACAACTACCAACACCTAACATACACAAGTGATGGAGTGATAGAATGCAATGATGTTTTACGGATGATTTTATCCCTTTTCGGCGGGGGATTTCATCCATGGTAATTATTTATAGTTTGATCAATTTGGGAAGGGTAAAAAGTCAGAAACACAGCAACATGTTTGTTAACAAGTTCAAGACCACATGCACTGCGCATGCACAGAAAGACGACGACTCATGCTAAGCCCGGGGGGGGGGGGGCACTTAAGTATAAAGATATAGTATACATGTGCCGCACGAAGGGGGTGGTTTTTTCGACATCTCGACTTTTACGACGGATTAGACATTCGCATAATACCTTGTACGATGGAGTATACTTTTTCTCATTCTCAACGAGTACAACGGGTACGGGTTTTCGAGGTCCCACGGCACACCCCTATCCGAGTTGGGGTAAGTGCCCCCCACTTGGGATGCTAAGGCAATGCGGGAAATCGCGAGAATTAATAGTTTCCAAAATGGCAGACTTCGTATCGCGATTTGTTCGGAAACGAACTATCGATGGCATTTATTGAAGAATAGTGTCGAGTGGTGGTAAGTTTTTTGGAGCGAAAGGTCTATTTTTTGTAAAGGCTCTTGATATATGTTATTTTCTAGGTGCGAAATATAGCCCTTCAACCCAAACGAGAACACGCCGACTGTGTTTGACGAACTCTTCGTAACGGTATAAATTCATGTTACCGTTACACCGGAGCTACCATTCTAGTTGCAAACTGACCACAGAGAAACAAGATTGCAAACTGTGCAATCATTGACTGCATTATTCAATTAATATTCATGAAACAATAATATCTGACAGCTAATTTGGTGACAGATTCCTTAAGTCTACTAGGTTTACAAATATATCCTATTTTGTTATAGTCTGAAGTTCTGACTATAACAAAATACGACTGAAGTCTCAGGCAAATTATGTAACGCAAAATTTTGCCTTAGATGAGGTTACATGTACAATCAGGTTTCATGACAATTTTTTAAATCCTTCAGTAGTACCCAACATTAATCAGTAACCATATATTCTTACCTTACTTACTGATATAGCTTTAAAAGTAAGAAAGAGTTAATTAATGAAGAATACCATAACAACTACCTCTTATAGGGCGGTCACCCCTCATCCGCTTCAAATATATGAGGTCTGAATATGGTTGTGAACCTCACAAACAAGTACATAATGTCCATGTGTAGAAGTAGTACATGGTTTCTATTATCACCCATACAGTTGGTTTTCTGGGGAAACAAGTAAAAGGTAGAAACACAAATAATTACCTGGTGATGCAAAAATTCCAAGTGGCACTCGACACTTCATCTGAGGTCACAAGCCTGGCGCAGTCATCTATCACTCTACAAAATCGTCGAGAGAAGACCTGCACAGAGGCACCTTCTCGTCGTCTAACCCTAACGCTACGTATCGTGTGGCGACTTGCCATGATACACGCACGCAATAAAAACTTCCTAAGCTATATTTTATAAGCATCAGTCTTCTTTATAGAGCAGCGCGAACGGTAATCGGAAAGAGAGCGAAATTCAAATGTTGTACCACTAGCCGCGGCGTTACCGATCTGATTGGTGGTTAATCTAAAATACCGGCAAAGATAACGACAACAAGTGAGCACCAATTGTTTGTGCGGGAAAATAACCCTGATTGGCTGATTTAGTTGCGCGCAACTAATTCCTGTGCTGTGATTGGCTGATTTAGTTGCGTGCAACTAATTCTTTGCTGTGATTGGCTGATTTAGTTGCACGCAACTAATTCCAGTGCTGTGATTGGCTGATTTAGTTGCGCGCAACTAATTCCTGTGCTGTGATTGTCTGATTTAGTTGCGCGCAACTAATTCCTGTGCTGTGATTGGCTGATTTAGTTGCACGCAACTAATTCCAGTGCTGTGATTGGCTGATTTAGTTGCACGCAACTAATTCCTGTGCTGTGATTGGCTGATTTAGTTGCGCGCAACTAATTCTTGTGCTGTGATTGGTCGCATTAAGTTGCGCGCAACTAAAAGGTGCTCTCTGATTGGCTTATTAAGTTGCGCGCAACTACACATTTAATTGCGCGCAACAGTTGAACGTTATGTCCATCACGGCCAACCATAGAAAACCTCTCAGGTGGGAGTCCCAGTCGCAGCAACAAGGCGCGTAAGGTGGTATCAAAGGTAGAGCGTGTTAGAAGTTTGGCACCGCCTGGGATTGGGAAAGATAAGAGGGGGGTGCCAGGAGACGCTGCGGGGTCGAGACATAGTACAGAGGCCAATGCCGATACTGGGCAAAGCGGATGACCCCGTAGAAGGGGAAGGGGAACTATCAATTGACGCTCTGCAAATTGAATAGTTTTGGACCATTTCACCCCGTAAAGCTAATCCGCCATTAATTTTTGCCATGTCACCTCGTACCAAATGACAGGTAGGGCGGAAAGAGGTGCTCGAGGAAGGAACTAAATTTGCCTTCCTCAGTAAGCAAAAGAAAGCGATTAAGCACGCTGTCCAAAATACCATGTCTTTCGGTTGGTTTAGGTGTAACAGGGACCGAATACTGAGTAGAATTTGAGGGGTTATCGCCAATTTGCGGTTCACACCAACAGGCTTATCTCGTTTGATACCCTTCAGCACGGTGTTAAGAAAATAATTGTCAGCCAAAGGGCTAGGCAGACCTAATTCCAAGTTAAGGATTCGTACAATATTCAAGTATTTCGTAATTGATGCAGGTTGCAGTTTGGGCGCTAAGTAAGCTGCATACAGACAGGCTCTCTCTTGGCTAATGGGATATGGAGGTAGCTTAAATTCGTCACAGAAAGTGAGATAACTGCGCAAGTGGGTTCTGTAAGACTGCTTGGTGCTCTCTGCGAAGGCCCGGGACCGGTAGTAATCTACGGCACTTTGTAATTGTTGGAGTAGCTGGCCAGGGGGGCAACCTGTGTGACAACAAATAACCGCACGCTGCTGGTGACATATGCATCAAGGCATTCTTAGCAAAGGTGTCAGGATCAAAGGAAAGTCCAGGGGAAAGCAGGGAGTGCCAATACAGTAGATGACCACGTGTCCTTAATCTTGACAAACAATCTGCCAGAATGTTTGCCTTCCCTGCAATATGCACACACTGTAACTCAAAATTATGTATAACAGATAGCCAAAACACATTACGTAAATGGTGCATCAAAACCTGGTCACGACACGCGCCCTTGTTGATATAGGCGCGCGTAGTTGAGTTATCCGTGTGCAGAATAACTCTCTTGTGAGCGAAAGTAGCCGCCCCGCGATAGATAACTAATATGGCTGCCATAGTTTCTTTAATGTTGATATGGGAGTCTTTGAATTGAGGCATATCAATAACCCAATCAACATAGGCCCAATCTGTGGGAGTAACGAGGCCAGCCCCTTCAGATGATGAATCGGTGTAAACATGTACTGGGTGTGCGTGGGGTGACAGTATATGTTTACTGTTGAAGTGGTGCAAGCACTGTTGCCACCAAGCGATATCCTTACGAAATTCTGATGACAGACGGACTTTATGATGTGGCTTCTGAAGAGGGCGAAGGATGTCCAGCACGCGTTGCAGGTAAACTCTACCTCCATTGACGACGTGTGCGGCCCAAGAGAGTTTCCCGGCAAGTTGCTGAAGCTGCCGACAGGAAGCACGAGATCTCTTGGAGAATTGAGCTAGCATACAAAGCAGTTTGGAAACCTTGTCCGGCGGTAAGCTGAGCGTCATATTTTCGGAATCAATTTGTATGCCCAAGAAAGTTAGGCGCTGCGTAGGGGCCACTGTTTTTTTTTTTTCCCAAGCAATCGCAAATCCTAGTGAACGCAAAAGGCGCAATAGAGTGTTGAGAGCAAGCGTGCAAGCATCATATGAATCCGCTACAATGAGAAAGTCATCTAAATATGCTACTACTGTATGTCCACGCCGATGCATCATTCGGCGAATAGCTTGAGATAATCGGTGAAATATGCCAGGGGCTTTCCTGGCACCAAACGGAAGAGCTGTATCATAAAAATAAGTGTCATGCTCGTCACCCTTGAATCGCCACTTGAGACCAGTAAACTTAAACTGAGATGGGTGAAGAGGCACGCTTCTATAAGCAGACTTAAGGTCCACTTTGGCTAGAAAATAGGAGGGTCGAATATAACCAACTGCTTGAGAGACTGTCTGGTATTTAGTAACAAAAGTGTCACTTACGTAATCATTTACTGCCGTACCACGTGGTTTACTACAGTCATGAATGAGGCGGATGCCTCCGCTATCCTTAGGGATGGCACCCATGGCACTTATCAGAACTGGCTTATAGTTGGTGATCACATATCTTTGTTCGTCGATCTCATGCCGGATTTGGCGTTCAACCTCGGTAGCTTGTGTGAGGGCGGAAGAGTAATTAGTCACCTCGGCCGGGGTGGTGTTTCCTCTTTGTCTACAATTTTGAATCCGTTGTTGATGCCATTTAGAATGAACACACAATCATGATCGTCATGAAGCTCTTTTTCCCATGCAGTGTGGTTGAGTTTAAGTCTATTGGTCGCGAGTGGGGCTTCAACCCTAGAGGTCTTTAACCCTGGTCTTGCTAGTTTTTTTGATGATTGTTCCTAGCCGCTCCATGCGAAGCTAAAGGATGGGACCCGTGACAGTTCGGTGCAGAACATACATGCCTGAACCGACAATCTGTGTCGAAGGGGCAATTACCGCGATTGAATAAACGACAAATTGGTTGCACCTTTGCTGTGTGTGTTTCTAAAGTTTTGGGTCGATGGTGGTGCATCACCATCGGCCGAGCGGTTTGGCTGCTGCTGGTGCGTGGTCTCAGATGCAAGGTAGACAAGTGAGGGGAGTCGCTTCCCCACCTGAATCCATGTTGGGCCTGGAGTTGACGATAAGCCCTGTCAAAATGCAGCACGCCGATCCATAGATACGCCTCCGCCAGTTCGCTGATTTTGACTGAGTAGGCTAGGTAATCCAGAAGTCGTGCGGATGACAATGTTCCTGTACCCAGCAACTCCAACAAGATTTTGAGATTTGCCGCTGACCACTGGGTAGGAGTGACGTCATCCAGACGTGGTTTCTTGGAGCCCATTTTTACCACAAATTCGGCGCCTTCGTCTACACGGAAGACTTTATCTGATACATCGTGGCCCATCACAGGCTTCACAAAATCTACTATGTCTAAATATTTTGTTGCCTGCTGAGGCAAAATGTACGTTGATGGATTTAAGTCAACACGCTCACCTGGTGAGGAAGTAGTCGGCTTAAATGGTTCTAGCACGGCTGGTTGGCTGGACGTGCTTGTCTGACGGCCAAGAAATCTTTCTAGGACTCGTTTTTGTCCAAGAATTGTGATGCCTACTGCATCAAGGTCGCCAGGCCGCATTGCCGAAATTGCTTCCTTGGACATGAAACCGTGGGTTACCAATTTTTCCATTGTTTCGTCCGTGAGTCCGCGTGACCGTCCCCACGCCGAAAAGGACTCTGCGGAGTCTGGTGTGTCCTCGGTAGCAGCTGCTGATGTGGCTGTCGGTTCCTCCGTTGGTGCCTCAGGTGGTGGTATGTGGCGCGCGGCCGGTCCTGTTGGACCAGAGCACTGGTCACCACTGATGTTCGTTAATGAACGGGTAAGGCCAAACGTCCACTCACTACCGTGGTCATTGCTGTAATACTCCATGATTTGAAGCGAGCGATTTATGCGGCACCAGAAGAGCGATTTAGGAGCGATTTATGCGGCAGCAAGAGGCAGGATGGTGCACGTGGGCTGCTGAGGCAGGTTTTTATATTGATGACCGGAAGTTGGTCGTACCAAATTGGAGATTGGCCGCAGAGGTCTGGGATGGGCAGTCGCCGATACCACGAGGGACCCGCCTATCGGAAACAATTAAAATCATGTTGGGTCATTGCACATACCGGAAGCCACAAGCTTCCTTGTGTCCAGTTATTTACCTCCCTCCAAATGGACGGCAGGACATGTGAGAAAAACTTGGACTAAATCTGTGTGCTATATTAACAGAATTGAGAAACACGTTTGATAGCACGTTTTCTTAAAAAGTCAGCTAGCTGCCCCAAATTATATCTTTCCGTTCATAAATTGAGCTACCTGCCCCAATCAATACTTCTACTAATGATAATGGGTCTATGCAAGCTAACAATTAGCCCGTCATGACTTTGGACGCCACGCGTCATTTTTGTAAAAACACATGCGCCATTTAAACTTTATGAAGCTTCATTAGCTGTTCTAAACGTTTTTGTAGAAATCATGTCTAAAGTAGCCGAGCCTAAAGGTCTGTTTCCTTCTTGGTTATATGTAAAAATTTAGCCAAGTGAATGAGCTTTAAAAAAAGTTTATATAAACACAGCAAATGTTCTGTCAACACATTGCATCACTTTTGATATCGATTGTTGCCGCCGACTTCAAACTATGTCAAGTCACAAACAAGTTATAACATGAATAATTTATTACGTAATAAACTAGAATGCTGAATACACCGACAAAATGACAAAGTGAAGTATCGGGTGATGAAAATGACACAGACAGGCAGTCTTCAGAAACGATGAATAAATATCAGTGTTTGGTGCGCTGCACCTGACAATACGACAATACTTCACACATTACCCACCAGGGGTTAGTAATACTGGTCTGAATAGATAAATTTAATAACAGGCATTCGAGTGATAAAACGCCTCTCTTCCGTGACATCTAAACTAAGAATTCACAAAAGTGGGGCATTTTGTGCGGTGCAAACCAACTGTCCAACTGATGTTAAAGTTATGATAGAGTGACGAGCTGTGTCATCATGACGGACAGAGCGATGGACAGAGGGATGAGGGAGGTTGTTGGGGAAGAGGAACTGGGAGGGATGTCCGACAGCTGCAGGGCCGAATGATGGTCGACGGGAACAGCCTCGTTACAATAATCTCCATAGCAACACGACGTACATTCCTGAAAACAACAAGACAGGTTTGGATAACCTTTGATGATAAGTTTCATCATTCAATTCCTTCAACTTAAAAAATGATCTTGTCCCACTTCTGTAATAAACTGTTCACAAGAAACTGCGCGTCTGAAGCAGGTTGGATCATTTCAATATTTGAGAATTTGCATAGTAGAATATTCAGCCACAAAGCTGTATATCGCTTCGACATCGATGGCTGGATTGCGAACAAGGAGGGAGTTAATTAACAACTACATACCTGTATGCCGGGCAAGAAGGTGGCACGGCAGCCCACGTGACTCAGTCTGCACTGCGCAGCCGTAGTGCAGGTCTTGGTGACGGAGATGGATGAACCCGTCGTGACGTCGACCAGATGCACGGTCTTACAAGCTGTGTGGTCTGGAGGGGAAAACAGACCCAAAAAGTTTTTAGAGGGGGTGTTCTCTAATGAATGCAATTCGCGAAATTATCCGATATTGCTAGATTAGCCCCAGCTGAAACAAAAGGATTTCATAGTTTCCCCCAGAATAACACTTCAGTTCGATGCATTGTAAATGAATCTACATTTGACATTTGTAACTGGAGCGACCCTACAGAATGGAATGACGTCAGAGTGAGGTTTACCTTTGTGGCAGAATCTGTCGGGGGCCCAGTCGTTACAAGCCTCGTTGTCAGTTTTGTTCGGACAAGTCCAACAGGTAAGTCCTTTATGTCAAAAAAGAATATAAATATTAGAGGTAATGTGAACTTTCAACAGTACATCCAGAGAGCATTTCAAAAGTATTTAAGCATTCCAAATTGTGTAAAACTTCAACCCCGTTGATAAGCAATCAATCACTGATTTTACTTTCAGAACAAAAGCTGGCTGACTTACGAGTCTCGTCTTCCTGTACAATGTACACCAATTTAATAATGTCGTTTTCGCGGTTTAACGACCTTGATTCTGCTTCCGGTGGGGATGAGAGAAACGTTATGATGAGAACTGCTACGAAGGTGAATGCAACCATGATGACCTGAAACCACGAGAGTTGTTACGAAGTCAACATCAGCGCTGTTAAAAAAATCAATATATCCAATTTATTATTTAAGCATAAGGTGAAATAACCTCATAAGTTGAGAAATTTGAATTGTGGACGCAATATCTCCCTGAAATTCATTCGAGAAAATAAATGCTTGGTGCTTCAGTTAGTATTCATGAAGTTGCTACAATTCGCAGCACCATCATCAGAGTTCCATCCAGCTCTCAATTGGTTTCTCTTAACTTTGACTTTTAATCTTATCCTAGAAATTATTGACCATACAGAGCTCTCAGCCTGGTTTATCTCTAATTGAAATCGATTAACCTGTGTTTAATACATTCATCGAAGAAATTGGTTCTTCCGGAAGTTATGATGTCAACTGACCTCGCCTAACCGTTGTTCTGTGAATTGTGCCTTATAAAATGTCCCTGATAGAGTTTGGTGTTGTGCTCCAGTGATGTGGATGCGAGAACAGATACTTCTTCTATCAGACGCAGAAGGTGATCACACAACTTTATACCACTTTATGGGTCAGCCCATTATTGGATAGCTCAGGGGAGATTGGATGACGGGATTTTCTAAGTTACATATAATATTTCATCTGATGTTTTGTTCAAGTTAGACTGTATAATTTCCTAGCGATTTAATGTAAATATTATGCGCTTGAAACGTCATAACACAGCACATGCTCCAAATATAAAAGAAAAATGCTGATGAACCCCAAAGTTCCCCTCACACTCGAGTGTCAGTGGACTCGTCCAGGTAAACTGGAGATAGTGCGTTAATTACAATTGAGGTAATAGCGGCGCCGAACGCGCGTCGGACGAACGGAACGCCTGTAAACAGACGACTTCTTCATGACTACTCTGCTCTTACAGAGACGTCCGATGGCACTTCCCTTAGAACACACGCGCTCGGGTTTTCTTGTCAAATAAACGCACGAGAGGGTCCGCTAAGGAAACAACAGGAGAAAAGTTGTGACGGGGGGCGAGAGAAAGATGGAATCTCCTGATAAGGATGTGCGAGGTTGTCGTCGGGTGCATCCGGGAAATTGATGTTTCATTTGTGTTCATTAGGTTAGCACTACGGCCGTAAATATATAACAAGTATCAGATGGATTGAGTCAACTTTCCTCAAACAAAATATAATGATGCAAGTTTTGAAGAGAATCTGACTTTCCCGACGTTATTTTTTTCCCTTTCCAACGCAAAATGACCATCTTACAGGTATACAAATAATTTGCCTTCTGTATTTTTTGACAATCAATGGGAGGACCACTTGAGACATCTCAGATATTAATCATATCACCTGACAGTCACATAAATATGCCCCTGGTGCAGGGAAAAGTTAATTAAAACCCACTAGGATTATCGGCAGGGAGTCGTTTGTTGGTGATCGAGTCGTCAGCCAAAGCGCCGACTCGCATCAGTTTGGGGTGGAAGCCTTTTCTGAGACGCCACAGGCCATCCCGTCATAGCGCCGGAAGGGATTAGGATCCACGAGTCGCCCTTTAGCAGGATCCAACAGTTCAGGTTGACTTACGGCGGCTTGGAGGATTAAAAATAGTGACCGCATTAAATAAGTGATTGTGTCAATCGAGGTGTCGTGTACATCATGAGGCGGTGATAGGAACAGGTGGCTAAGATCACCTGGTGAGAGCGAGGAATTCCTGACGAGGACTACGTGACAGAGATGGAAGTTATGGGGGAGTCGACGGATGGACTACAGCTCCCAAGCCAGGATGAGATGTAGGTGGGGGTGGTAGGGGGAGGGGCTTCTGCTGCCCAGCAGGAATAAGATGTATGTGGGGTTGGTACGGGGAGATTCACGGGGTAGGCTACTGGTCCAAGTTTTAATTTATCCCGATACAAGTAACAACAGGTACTCGAGTCTTAAAACGCCCCTTCACTCTGGCTTCTTATGGAGAAGGAGGAGGTGTATTTTATGACTCGAGTGCCAGAGACAGGACTAAGCATCCGCGAGTTTTCCATTTACAGCAACTTGTTTGAAATTAGATTTCAATGGAATTAAAGAAGTTAAACCCCCGTGCTCAGAGAAAGCAATTACACCCAATCACTTCTTAATGACTCCTCTTTAATCGAGGCCTAAGTACAACGACAATGCCTGACGTAAATGGTTCGAGCACTCAGAGGGGATCAAGTCAACCCAGGAGGCTTTACGCCCTTCTCACCTGCGCTTTGATGTGGCCTTGATTGGCTCAGGCGACAATGGTCTGAGACTCGGCTGCTATTGTTCACGACGCAAGCTCACGTCGCTAGTGACTATACTCAAGGACGCGCCCTATTTATAATTGATTGGAACGTCAACAATTTAGGTGGATTAAAAGAGTGAAGGGCTGAATGCTTCTTCATCCAAATAATAAATGGAACCAATGGTGCCTTATGGAGGAACAATGTCTCATATTGGTTTGTTTCCTTCTTTTTTTTGGAGAGCGGTCGTCTTCCACATTGACTTGTTCGCCAATATACCGAGCTAGCGAGGTGTGATGGATTCTGGGAAGGAAACGATCAAAACATATATTAATATTATTTCACCACCAATGTCATCTCGATGCGCCTTTTTGTGGTTTTATGAATAAGAAAAGCCCGAATTCAGTGATGCGCCAAGTACAGTAGAATATTCGTCAACTTATGCAGACAATTCAGACAAACTATGTGTGGATTGTCTCAGCGCTGCATGCATGGCAACCTCCGTCTCCGACTGTCGCTTCTAAACTGTGGCATATTTGACATATTTATGGTGACCAAACGAGATGATTTCCTAATTCAGATTTCACCTGATGACCTATTATATTACCAGATGTCTGTCTTTCACTCAGATATGGAAGGATTCACATGACATCTCTACAACTAGCAACATAATGTATTTCATTTCTGAACACATTGCGTTATGTGTTTGGTTGAAATAAATCATCGAATAATATTGAATAACACTTGTCATCACATCGCTTGACTACAATACTACCCTGAAGTGAACGTGCACAAATCATTTGGTTGAAGTAAAATGTTTGTCTTTGCGATTTTTGTTCATGATAACTAAAACCCAAAAACGAACAACAATAGATATACTGCAAACAGTGTTTCATATGCGACAACAAAAACGGATGTCTATAAAAAAATCAACTTTCGTTTTTCATTCGGTCAAACGGAAAATGAGTGGCGCTGTAGTCGGCTTTTGATACAAGAGAATGGATAGGTTTGTAGGTATCCACACGTCTCACCGACATGGCCCCCGCGCAACCACAGAGCAGAGGAGCCGCTATCTTTAAGTAACTATAGTTACATTCAATAGCGGCTTGGATGCTTGACATCGGGAACCATATCCCAGTATATATGTGTATACTCATATATGTGTGTGTGCGCGCTTGCGCGTATATGTGTTTATATATATATATATATATATATATATATATATATATATATATATATATATATATATATATATATATATATATATATATATATATATATATATATATATTCATATACATATATGTATATATATATAAATATATAACATATATATATATATATATATATATATATCTATATATATATATATATATATATATAAATATATATATATATATATGTTTATATATTTATAATATATATATATATATATATCCCAGTATATATGTGTATACTCATATTTGTGTGTGTGCGCGCTTGCGCGTGTATGTGTTTATATATATATATATATATATATATATATATATATGGTTCTGATATATATATATACTAATATATATATATATATATATCATATATGTTATATATATATATATAATATATCATAGTATATGTATCATATCAAAAGTATCGATATTAACATCAATATATATATATATATAAAAGTGGAAATATAAGTGATATAGAATGTTCGGTGTCCGCATATATAGATATATATATATACCATACAGTGAATCCGCAATATATATATTTATGTATATATATATATAATCGCTGCCGTTGGTATACGGTGATATATATAGTATATAATATATATTTTCTCATATGTATAAATATATACATGATTGTATATATAGCATGTTTTATGCACGCACTTAATATATATCATATATATATATGTATATACATATATATGTCATCTATGGCGTATACAATATATATCGGGAATATATATATATATACAAGTATATATATATATATCTGGATATTCATATATCCATACGGACGCACCATCACGGAAGCTCCCGTGCTCCTGCTCTGGGATTCTGATATAACGCTGTCATAAAAAATTATACTATCAAACTGTATTAGAAGATTTAAAATGGCCGATAACGTCCCATCTGCGTGCCATCTGATGTTTCCCGTTCGACAGATGGTTGAGATATAAATATAGAGCACCATTATATATGCCGATCTCCGTGCATCCAATATATATATAGACCCATCTGCGGATTCACTGCCATCTGGTGACTAGCATAGTATTGCGGATACATTCTTATATCACTATAAGATGTATTTATCTATCCGCGATATAATATATCATATATGATATATATTACTTTTCATATGATTTAACATACTTTGGGTCTGTCCATCCTCAGAAATGGGTGTCTGTTAAGCATCTGCAGATGGGTCTGACGCCATCTGCAGATGGGTCGTGACCCATCTGCAGATCTCCGTGATCATGTTTTCCCCTGTGTTGCTTAGAATATGGTATGAGAGGTAACGGACTGCAGAATGAGTGCAGTCGTCAAAACCATTTGTGGATGACTCATATGTTGTATCGTGTTCACAAAGAATTTGGCATTATGGCAACCGCGAAAATATTATATATAAATACTGTGTGCAAATAAGTTTTTCGTATGGAAAAGATTTCATATAAAAATATATTTATATCATTTACAGATGCTATAAATATAAAATGCAACTTTATAATGTTATATATATAGTATGTACAAGTATGATCATATATAAGATGGGATCAGAAGTATATATATCCGAAATATTTGTTTATATCTATATATAGAATATATAATCTTTATCTAATATATATATGGGCTGTATATGGGGTAGATATAACTTTGGATGCCATTTGCCGATGGGTCTGACCACATGAATCATGGGTCGGTGACCATTTTTGTGAGTTTTAGCAATTATATTGTTTCCTCATATGTCCCCATAGCAAAGCTTGGGCGACCCACATGAATTGTTTTGCGTGATAGCCAGGTTTTAACCTGCACGCACTTAATGTGATGACATGACTCCGTTTCGTATATTTATGATGACACGGTGTTGTTATCGGTAGATGGTACTACATGTATATCTTGTCATCGTTAAAAAAGTATCGTCAGCTGATTATTTTTATCGACATTGTCGTATTTACTTGTGCCACAGGAACCAAAGGGACAATGTGCAAACCACACGGACCAGAAGCGTCTGGGTCAGATACGCAATCATAGTACGCTCCACGTCACGGACGCTCCACGTCATCCCGTGCTCCTGATGGCTCATTGAACAGAATAGCAAACGCTGTCCATATTTTCACTTAGAAACTGACCACGGAGAACGCAAAAGATGGGAATGGGCAAGACACCAGAACAGTGAATCCGCAAGGTGTATCTATGGGAACACGATATCAGAATGGTTGAGATAAATAGCATTTTATATATGCTATATCCAAGCTATATCAAGGCAGCGATTCGGATATTTGCCTTTATAGCATAGTGATGCGGACACCTGATATGTTCCTCTTTAGATGGTCTTGATACTAATTTATATGTACAAATCCCCACTTCGCGCCGTTGGTATCCACGGTGAATCATATTGTTGCGTTTTTCTATTATTTTGAAATCGTTTTCATTCATCATAGATTAGGAAAATCATATATGTTATAGATGTGACCATTATCAACCATTAGTAGCGTTTTGTGTTACAATTCAATGTGGTAGATAGATGAATAGTGAGAAAACTATTTTAAACTCAATCAAATCTTTTAGTACTAAGATATTTAGTACTTAAATATTTATGTTTGCAGAGACGATATTGAGGTGTTCAGGTTATGTCAATCGTTATACTTGCATCGTTACCAGTCGCTTGGCGACAATGTTGGTTGTAACGCTCTCCGTCAGACTTCACGCGCTCCCGTGCTCCTGCTGGCTGGGAGTTTCCTGATATTAAACGCTGAATGTATGTTGCTAACATTTGATTTTGCCATGATATTCATAATCCAAAAAAATCATATATATATATAGACAGGGCTCGAAATTAGCCAGATTCTTCATCGGCCAGGCGGGGTCGCGGTATCATTGAAATTCTGCCGGCCCTACAGATTTTCTACCGGTCGTACTTTTTCAGTTATAAATAATGGTAAAAAACACAAATGTACAGCACGTGTTTTTATTGTTCTTTATATATTTCATTATTTTAATAAATGCGACATTAATTTGAACATTAGCAAACATAATATGTCATTTTAAAATTCAAAAAGCTGGCATTCATTCAGCGTAACAATTTTCTCTTCTTTCACTTATTAACCAGACAGGATTACAGCGTCTGCAGCGCTTCTCTTTTTCATGCAGTGCTCTGAGCTTTTTCGTCCTCTGCAAATTTGCGCTGCTTAGGGCACGGTGGTTAAGTACCGTGAACAAAACGCCACAAAGACATCTTCAGTTTAAATCGCATCCTATTAAAAATCGCATGCCATTGTAAAGGCTTGCTTACCGACGACGTCGAAGACAATCGAGGCAAGTTAGTTGTGTAACGTTTTCTGTGAGCCATCGGTTTTTTTCAGTTTATATACCATAGGTCAATACATGTTATAATGATAGTATTCAACCGGGAAGCTTTCTTATCTCATGTGTTTGTCGGGTTTATGGTTCAAGCGGCGCTTAATCACGCAAGCCCCACTGCTATTGTATTGAACTGTGCATGAGGTGTTAGGTGAGCGCGTAAACAAATCTACACACCAGCCGGGCGGCTAGTTGCTCTTACATAACCCGCTAATTTCGAGCCCTTTCGGGCACGGTGGTTAATACCGTATAACGCCACAAAGACATCTTCATAAATCGCATCCTATTATAAATATGCCATTGTAAAGGCTTGCTACGATCGAAGACAATAAGTTAGTATATAACGTTTTCTATATATTTTTTTTCAGTATATATAACCATAGGTATATGTTATAATGATAGTATTCATATAGCTTTCTTATCTCATGTGTTTGTCGGGTTTTATGCAGTTCAAGCGGCGCTCATATACTGCTATTGTTTGATGTGCATGAGGTGTTGGTGATGCGCGTAAACAAATCTACACACCAGCCGGGCGGCTATATATACATAATTATTTATTTTCGACATATACATATATATCTATATATATATATATAGTATATATATATATATATTTATATATAATATATATAGGATATATATATATATATATATATATATATATATATATATATATATATTCTATATGTATGTCTGTATATATATATATATATATATATATATCTATATATATGTATGTAGGGATATATCTCTCTATATATATATATATCTATCTCTATCTCTCTCTTTCTCTCTATCTCTCTATTCTCTATCTCTCTCTCTCTCTCTCTCTCTATCTCTCTCAGTTTAAATCGCAATCCTATTAAAAATCGCATTGCCATTGTATCTCTCTCTCCTCTCTCTATATCTCTCTCTATATCTCTCTCTATCTATATATCTCTATATATATATATATATATATATATATTGTTCGCGTTGGATAGTCGAACAACTGCAGAGTTTTTTGAAGGATAGAGGGTTTACAACGATAGAGGGGTTACAACGACGGATTACAGTGTAATATTTATAGAACTGATTATACAAAATAGACAACTGAGGTATGCAAACAGAATGAAGTCACTTTATTGATTCTTTCTGTTTAACAGAGCAATCATCACGTTCGAGTCCTCGAACTACTCGAAAGACCCAAATCAAACTTCATCTCAGTCTCCAGAGCCAGAGCCCACATGCCTCTCACTGGGTGTGCTGGGTAGAGCAAAGGAGTTTGTCGGGCACATCATACAGTCTGCTCAAGCCATACCGGGAGCCACCACAGTTGCCTGCACTGCAGGTGATTTTGTCCGATTAGTCAAATACACCCCTGCTGATATTGAACTCATTGATTCAGATACAAAAGGGCAAGCCGATAACTCAGCCTGGCATCCAACGAGGCGAGGACGAATCACAGCCTCGGTGTTCCACCAGGTGTGCACCAGGATTCACACCATCATGAACAAACCAGATACTGACCCATCTGTGCTTATTTCTAAAATAATGGGAGACAATTTACCCGTTACTTTTCCATCTCTTGATTGGGTTCCAAGAAAGAGAAATGTACCCATTTTTTATACACTAGTTAATAGAAAGATGCACAAGCACCTCTAAGTAGATACTCCAGGACTACTTGTTTCTTCAGACAGATCGTACATGGCTTGCTCTTCTGATGGCATTGTAAGTTGTTCATGTCACCCAAAAAGACTTCTCGAGATCTAGTGCCCATATGCAATGAGAAAATAAAAATCCTCGATTGGCAGCCACTTAAAAAAGGGTGAGTAGAAAATGAAGATGGGCTTTTTCGCCTTAAGCACAACAGTGCTAATTACACTCAAGTGCAGGGACAGATGTGAATTTATGATGTACAGAATTGTGACTTGGTGTTGTACACAATAAAAGGCTTCCACATTATCAGTGTACTCTCTGATGAAGAAAAGTTTGAAGAAATTGTGTGTAATGTGTCGCATTTATTCTTTTCATCATTTCTCTTTCCAGAAATAATCAAGTTAGCACAGCAATAGTGTTCTTTTTTACCTGATTATTAATGTTTTGATGTATAGTTTGTTTTAATTGATAATATTTCTTTTCATGTTCTCCTTCATAATAGCCATAATGTTTATAAATAATTGGTACTCGTTTAAATGCAATGGAAGTGTGTTTATTATTCTTTATTGTAAAATTAATCAGTGTTTTGTAGAATTGGCAAGGAACTGTCGTGTTATATTCTGGGGAAAAATATAAACTGGTCTTCAAAAAATGGATACTATTTTTTTCTTAGCTGCGGTTAAGAAAAAAAATCATACTTCTAACACAAGCATATATTTGGGTCTTGAGAACCTGTTTAAGCTTTAAAATGGTTACTTGGTTATTGCTACACACACCAGGTTTTTGCTGCTTTGGCATGGGGGGGTGGGGTCAATACAGGATCTTCTTTAGGTGCAGGCCTTTGTTTTTTCGCATGAAGCACTGAAGTTCAGATTGGAAAGTAACAGGTATTGGGTTAGGATGCTCAATTGTTGGACCGTTTCCCCCGATAAAATGCTTTGTACAGAAATAGGTCCTCTTATTAACCATCTCTGGCCCAAAATTTTCCCGTCCATTAGCCGTCGTGCACGGCTACCCGTCCACATGCCCTGGCCCACTCTCTGCATTTCCTTGGATTGGAGCCTAGCTTTGGAAAAACACGCCATTCATTCTTTCACGATCTCTATATCGGCTGTCTGAGTGGCACCTACCCCAGCAATAATGTTTCGTGGGCATTCTGGTTCGATGTGATCGTAAATTATTCGGCAAAAACAGATTCAAAACATCATTTACGGTACGCTACAAACTGTTCATACAGCGTCTCTAAGGAAAAGCTTGTTATGGGTAGCAACAAGAAGGGGTACGGGAAAAACTACTTCCGGGTCACCGGGAAATGGCCTATTCGGTCGTCCGGCTGGCGAGTCGATTTTTGCCAAAGCAAAACCCCGCCTCAGGATTTTTTTTTGCATGCTGCCACCGTTTGAGGTTTGCCGCGTAACCTCATGAATAATTAATAAGATTCGTAACAGACAGCCAATCATTGGTCAGCGCGCGACTATGAAAGAATGATCACGCCAATCTCTCGTTGATAGCGCTATTTGCTTTTAGTATCAACCAGCCAATTACTCGTGAACGTCATCAAAAGATTAAACATTGATGATGCAAATTTACTACACCCAGTAGGACGACACTGTAAGCTGGGTGTAATAGACAGAGTTTTTATCAGATCCGCAGCAAATAAAACCAACAGCTATCGTAGCGAGAAACACCTCATTCGAGCCTTGCGACGTGGATGACCAGTGCGTGACCGTTAAGCTTATGAATGTCGTTGCTCGGCTTCCTCATATTCTACTCAGCATAACATGTCAGTTATGACGATGGCTTGCTGGGGCGTCAACTGTCAACCTTACGCTTGTCTGAGAGGAATAGAAGGAAACGGCAAGAACCTACGAAAGAGATCGCAGGGCAAGGGAGTTCAACGAGAGGTGGATGCGAGACGATTCGGGGAAGATAAGGGAGTGGCTAGTATTCAACCATGAAAAAAAATTAATGCATTGCAAACAATGCAGAGCACTCACAACCAAAGAGAAACTTGAAAGCTCATTTATACAAATTTCAAGCTCGAAAGCATCACAGAACATGAACGTTCACAAGACCATGAACAACTGGCCCAACATGAACAGACAGCATGGCGAAGAATGTGTGAACCTGTTCCTCTTGGTGGCTCTTCTCCTAACTCTCTCTGCCTCTACTGCAGAATGTGAGCATGGTTTCAGCTCAATGGGGCTTATTAAGAGTGACTGGCGCTCCAGCCTCAATACAACCACCCTAAATAATGTTTCAATCACCAGACATTGATAGCTATGACCCATCACGGGCCATTGAGTTACGGTGGCCCTAGAATGAAGCGAGTCATGTTCATAGAGGAGACACTGATGAGTGATGGTGAGGAAGATGACGCTTGCATCAGTAGAAACACCGCATTGGAAAAACGGTTTACAGTTAAGCTATCGTTGTTAGTTTTTGGTTTTGATTAAACAAAAAACAAAAAAGACGGTATATACAATCAAGGCATATACACAGATCATTGGGAGATCAGCCGTGGTATACATCATCAGCCCGGCTCATTGGAACAAATACACAGCATATTACGAGTTTGGATTAGCTTTTTAAAGAATACCTGCACTCATGGACAGAACCAAGTTAAGACACACATATATATATGTATGTAGATGAACAAACCACATCACATGGTCAAATAGGGAGCATCGATGAGTTTGTGAATCACTACCAGGGAAAACATGGCCAATTATTGACAGACGTTTCTGCTTTTCGAGCAGAATGTAAGTTTTGTTAAGGAAAGATGCATTTTGTCGGTGCAAAGTTAAATTTTTAATTTGACTCCATTTTCGTCAATTTGCTATAATATCTCGATTGTTGGAAGCATCAAAGAATTGATAATTTATCAATGTCGGCGTTGAAAACAGCATCCAAACACGGAGCTAAGTAACTACGCAGAAGTAGTTTCATCATCATCTGTTGTTATCGCTCACATTCCGCCCGTTTTCCGCTGTGGATGTCTAAAAGCGTCTACCACATGTCATATTTGGGTTTAAATTCACATCCCGTCAAAAATAAGCTCAACAACGGCGTTAGCAATTGCAGGGTCGCAGATTGGACTACACTTAAAGGATATCATTTTCAAAAGAAGGGAATCGGTTACACAATGGAATTTTCATGATTTGTTGAAATGCAGCTTTAACCTCAACCAGACCCTTAATCGTATCCGCCCCAGGTGATTGAAACACATGGATTCGAAGCTCGAAAACAATGACTTTAAGTCGAAAATGCATCAAGCTTTCAGGAATAATGGAGCGAATTATCGACACTCGATTTCACTTTTTCTGTCAGAATATTATGTATAACTGCTTTCGGCTGACCAGCCTGTGTTTGAGATATTCCTATCCCACAAAGCATTGCGGAAACATCTCTAGATGGGAGATGCGACTTCACCACATCCAGACTACTGCCAGTAACAAACACTGGAAAATTTATTGCAATAACTGAATAGTCAGCTCGAAGCGAACAATCACACCTCTGGATGAAAACGATGTAATTTGATGTCAGCTGATGAAGATGCAAACCTGGCAGTGAATTAAGACGGCGATTTTCATAATCCCTTAGCTCAGTGGTATAAAAGAGTTTTTCCTTTATACAACTGACACAAAAAAGTGAATATATTATACAAAGCTACTTTCTGCTGTAAATAATCAACAAATGAAATTCACTCAGTTTTGACTTTCTTTATGATTATAAACTATAAATAGTATCATCTATGAGAGAACAATAATGGGATTTTCCAGGAAGCTGAGCTGAGTCAACAAACGACCTTATTATAGGACAAGGCGATCCGTGCAACGCAACTCACAATCATTCTGCCTGTATGAAAGTGGGCAACAATAAATTAATCAGAACATTATGACAAATATGAGGGTGGCAGCACATTATGATGGCAGCAAACAACGTCACCATTCAAGATTCTTGACCCACTGAATTCACGTCCAAAATGGCTCCATGGTCTATTAAACTTCGAAAGTCACGCGAGCAGGGGACAATAGCACCAAAAACCAACAGTCTAAGTGCATCATAACGGTAGTATCACAGTTTCATAAAACAATGTCATAACGAATCCAGCGCAACTTCCTATGCTACGTCACTCGCTCGGGATAGAAGTGCACTAAATCGTATGAGTTGTGTAAAAGCGTTGAGGCTATGAGCGATAACACCAGGATATCAGTCCTAACTGGTAGAGCTACTGTCACAGCCATGTTGGGCATAGTGGATAGAGACCGAGCTGTGCTGATTCGTTGGTACCGCTTCATTGCAGTAATCCACGTTACAACATGAGACACACGTCTGTAACACATCACAGAGTGTCAATAAGCAGAGTGCCAAAAAGCACAGGTGGGAAACAGGCACAACATCAAATAAATAAAAGTCGAAGCACAATTATGCATTGAATTATTCATTGAAGCCTTTAACGCTTATCACAACTTTTTGAAATTTGCTGGGAATCATCAAAGAAGACAAGCACCGCGCACCTCAACTCCTGTGATTCCAGAAGCTACACAGCCAACCATATCAAGGCTACACTCCTTCTCTGTCGTACACGTTTTGATGACACCTACGCTTTGCCCGCTAACGATGCTATACTGGTGAACGGTCTTACACACTGTCTGATCTGAAAACAACATCCTCACATGTTTCAGGGAACACTTCAAAAGAGAAACACCCTCTCAATTACAATACAGGATCCCTCCTAGCTTAATGCCAAGGTATTGTTTAGTGGTGAACGCTTACTTGTTGGACATTGCCGGTCAGGTGCCCAGTTATTACAAGCCTCGTTATCCGATTTATTCGGGCAAGTCCAGCAGGTCAAACCTACAAAATGGGCACTACATCATCACAAGGCAAAAGTGTGGCTGCCACTCTTTATCATAACGTCGATAATTGATATCATAACGTTGATGAGAAGACCCTCTGTCAAAAGCGGACGTCACGCTTCAACAATATGTCATGGCCAATACCCAAAAATCTCTGAATCGAATCACACTTAGAATTGAACAAGGATTGTTATATGTTTTAGGTTGTATCGCGATGGGGGATTAACCACCGCGTGACGTCACAGGACCGCGTGACGTCACAGGACCGCGAGCGCCTGAGGTCCCCGTCGTTTTGATGGTGAAAATGAAACGAAAGGTTACAACGAAAAGAGAGTTACCTGCGTCCACGTCCTCGACAGTGATCACGTGACTGGCGCAGACGACCGAGAGGAAGATGAGAGCAAAGACGAGGATGGAGCCAAGATGGCAGAGAACACGGGCCTGGAGTGAGGCCGCCATCTTTGGAAACGAGGGTCTGTAAGTAAGGCGGGCTCTCAGCTACAGACAGCCCTGACCTTAGCATTCAGTGTCAACATAGCACCTGTCTAGTCCCGTATAGCAATTAATATCCACTACTTATTCCACGCGTGACGGCCAAACGTAAACTGAGGATTCGATCTCGTCCTGCGAGCTCGGCCTCAGTGCTCGTCCTCCGTGCTCGCCCTCAGTGCTCGTCCTCCGTGCTCGTCCTGAGTGCTCGCCCTCAGTGCTCGTCCTGCGTGCTCGCCCTCCGTGCTCGTCCTACGTGCTCGCCCTCAATGCTCGTCCTCAGTGCTCGTCCTGCGTGCTCGCCCTGCGTGCTCGTCCTCTGCGCTCGTCCTGCGTGCTCGCCCTCAGTGCTCGTCCTCCGTGCTCGTCCTACGTGCTCGTCCTCGGAGATTGACAAGTCAAAGAGGCTGACCACAGTCCCAATTGATCGACGGATCTTATTTCTTGTAGTTGACCCAGGTTCACTAGGTGCACACATGAAAGGTTGCTTCGCAGGCGACCACAGAGACCGGACTGGAATGAGAAACCTCAGCTGCCTTCTCAATGACCCAGCTGTTCCTGCGATGGAAGAAATCGCGCCGTCTGGTGGTAGCAGCCCGGAGATGCAGTGGCGCCGCCTGTGACAGAAACACAAACATGAGTTTAGTGATGAATGGGGAAGTTGAGCAAGTGATCCAAGCGTGGACACCACACGAGATGTCAGCATTAGTAATCCGCTTATCAGGGAACCTGACTCGTCCTCTTCACTGACCACCCACTGAGGTCATTAGGTCATATAATGGACCTTCAAACAAAATGACTTAGTGGACAGACCGAGACGCTTGTCACGGCTCCCGCTGGGGGCACCTAGGCTTAATTGAAGGATTGAAATCGCACAGACGCCGTCGCTTTACTCAGGTTATTAACTCCAGAAATAATGATTATGTATGCGTGCGTGCGTTTGTGTTCGGGTATATACATATTAACGCGCGAGGATGAGAAAAATAGACAAACAGCTGTCAGTGTGAACCATAAGCAGCCGATGGACCATAAAAATAGACTATACAACAGCTGTCAGTGTGAACCATTAGCAGCCGATAGACCAAAAATAGAAACACAATACAGTGTGGACCATTATACAAACAGCTGTCAGTGTGGACCATTAGCAGCCGATAGACCAAAAATAGAAACACAATACAGTGTGGACCATTAGCAGCCGATAGAGCCCCAAAATGGATACACAACACAATCACTACGCATCCCAGGTACGCGAGGACCTCATCTGGAGAAAGTCGCCCCGTGAGCGAGGAATTAACATCGTAAATGGCGTCACGGGGACAATAGCTCAACTATGTGGGTGGACTACGTAAACAGACGATGAAAGGGGCGAATCTCATGCTAACACGAACAGGTTTTATGATGTTTAGAAGTCACAATGTTAAATGGTTTGGAAATATAAGGTGTTTCATCCCCGGAGGTGAGACGGCTGAAAGTCACGGCGGATTCAAAACGATTGATGACATCCGACACCACGGCAAATACAGCGGGGGTAATCTGGCCAAATCGTATATACATATTAGCGTCGGCCTCTAACAGAGGCCATGTAAACGTCCCTCTCGATTGGATTTACCTGTTAACTCAGGTTACAATGTTTATTTTCTCGTGTAAACATCGGATTTGCGCAAATAAACATGAAAACAATATTGACATTAGCGTGATTAGAAGACCTCCATAACAGCCCCTCCGTCCGTAGGAGGCCGTGCCTGTCCATGTAGCTGAGAAGTTCAGTAGGCAGGCGGCATGTAATACGGCGTAGCTGGGCTATTAATCTATCAATGGCGTCTTAATCTAATCGAACTATTCCAGCACTCAAAACTCGATGTGACCATTGACTGGTAAAAAAACAACTTAACCAACAAGAATCCCACGCCCGGAATCCAGTTACCCGGAAATGACGTCCCAATCGAATCGTGGTGGGACGTAACACAGGAGTAGCGTTCGGCAGTCCCTCACCTGTATATCTCAACACCTGTCTCTCCCTAATCTGTATATCTCAACACCTGTCTCTCCCTCATCTGTATATCTCAACACCTGTCTCCCCCTCATCTGTATATCTCAACACCTGTCGCCCCACATCTGTATGTCTCAACACCTGTCTCCCCCTCACCTGTTTATCTCAACACCTGTCGCCCCTCATCTGTATATCTCAACACCTGTCGCCCCCTCATCTGTATATCTCAACACCTGTCTCCCCTTTATCTGTATATCTCAACACCTGTCTCCCCTCACCTGTATATCTCAACACCTGTCTCTCCTGTATATCTCAACACCTGTCTCCCCCTCACTTTTATATCTCAACACCTGTCTCCCCCTCACCTGTATATCTCAACACCTGTCTCCCCTCATCCGTATATCTCAATACCTGTCTCCCCCTCATCTGTATATCTCAACACCTATCTCCCCTCACCTGTATATCTCAACACTTGTCTCCCCCTCACCTGTATATATCAACAAGTGTCTCCCCCTCACCGGTAATCACGACCACGAGCAACCACGGCGTAAGAGAACAACAGCTACGACCAGCTGTCCAAACACACGACAACAACAACGTTAGGACCCAGTGTCAGCGCCTTTGATATCACGCCCTTGATACGCGCCTCTGCTATGTAGCCCAATAGACCAACGTCAGGTTTGATCACCTTGTCGGTCCAACAGTAAAACCACCAATTTTGTGGTTGATTCGGTACTTGTTTACATGTTTTCACGAAATATGCAGGTTCTGGCGAGTTTCAGGCGATCAGTGTCAAAATTTATTATTTAGTTCGTTTCAAGATAATGTTTCATATTCCCAACGTCTGCGGAAATATATATTTTCGATAACTTTCCAAGTTTACCGGTGATAGTTTCTTCCGAAATACAAGCGAGGAGGACGATATCCCAGACAGCCCCAGAAACTTCCGATGTAAATAAGGCGGTGAGAACATAGGCAAAAACTATAGCTGATAGTTCCTGTCGCCTTTTCCCCCGAGTTTTCGTTGTTTTCTTCGTGATTCGGTGTGATATTTGTGCGACAGTGAATGTTAGTGGCCTTTTCTACATGTTAGACAAGGCCATTTAAGCTTTTAGCTTCGTACCACAAATAGTCCCTACGAACCCGCGTCTTACGAGCTGTCGCGCCTATGTTCCAATTTGTGAAAGCTTCTGTGGTCAGTTTCCGCCGCCTCGCCGCCATGTTGCCAAGTCGGGCCCATACATTACCGCTCGGTGTGATTTTAGGCCAAAATACTTATTCACAGGAGTCTTCTGTTGCTGAAATTCTACTTCTGTTCCGATAAATGTTTGATGAGTTGTGCCAGCTTACGGCTCTCCTGTAGGAATGACAGCAGCATGTGCCAGCTCGCGGCTCTCCTGTAGGAATGACAGCAGCATGTGCCAGCTCGTGGCTCTCCTGTAGGAATGACAGCAGCATGTGCCAGCTTACGGCTCTCCTGTATGAATGACAGCAGCATGTGCCAACTCGCGGCTCTCCTGTAGGAATGACAGCAGCATGTGCCAACTCGCGGCTCTCCTGTAGGAATGACCGCAGCATGTGCCAGCTCGCGGCTCTCCTGTATGAATGACAGCAGCATGTGCCAGCTCGCGGCTCTCTTGTATTTTCTTAACACTTCATGACTAAATTGCAAATAATCTATTATATATATTTTTAGAAATTATTCTTAAGACAAATAATCTCTTGATATAGGGGACATCATCTCTGAGAGCTGCGTGTGCATAATAAAACAACACGGCATCAAATGGCAAGCTACACAGGTCTGTATTGTGTTGTGAATCGGTCATTGGGTGGTGAATCATTGGGTAGTGATTGAGTAATTGTATGGTGATGGAGTTATCGTGTGGTGATTGAGTTATTGTGTGGTGATTGAGTGATTGGGTGATGATCGAGTGATTGGGTGATGATTAAGTCATTGGGTGGTGATTGAGTGTGGCGATTGAGTCATTGGGCGGTGATTGAGTCATTGGGTGGTGATTCAGACCTTGGCGTCAAAATATCCAGCACAGAAAAAAGTATACTGTTCACGAGGCAATGTTCGATATCCCAGGTCGCGCAACATGGTGAGAATGAATGTCGGTATGGGCAATGGGGCGATTGAGGCCACACATCTTGCTGACGTATGAGACCATGTCATGTGACCCGATCCTGTAGCTATGGCTATCTCGTCCCCTACACCTCCTTGGTTCCTCTAAAAAAAGTCCCGAGGGATGATCTCTCCGTATTCAGAGCATCATCCGTGATCCCTCATATTCTAAGAGGTCCGAGCATTTACTTTGGATCAAACAAGAATTGAGGTCACAGCGTCCCTACGTGGTCCCTGAAATAACAAAGGTCACAGCATCCCTCACTGGTCCTTAAAAAAACAAAGGTCACAAAATCCCTCTGTTGTTCCTTAAATAATTAAGGTCAAATATCCCTCCGTGGTCCCTAAAATAATAAAGGTCACAACATCCGAATCCCTCCGTGGTCCCTGAAATAATTAAGGTCACAACATTCCTCAGTGGTCCCAAAAATAAGAAAATTCACACCATTCGTCGGTGGTTCCTAAAATAATTGAGTTCATAACATCCCTCGGTGGTTCTTGAAATAATGAGTGGTCTATCAAACAATGGAGACAAGAACATCCACCTTTGGGAAGGAACACTTTCAGGCTAAGCCGATAAAAAGTTCCATTTAGGACGAAGATTGATCGAAGAGGCATCATTCGTAGGGAGGCTCGGTGGTGGGGTTATTACTTTCCAATGTAATCGATAATTGAGGGCGTTCTATTTTGAAAGGAGGGTCTTTCTAAGTGGAAAACCGTTTTAAAGGTGGTCCATTCTTGAGAAAGGGGGTCAATGGTATGAGGTCCACTGAAAGGGGAGAACCATTCTGGAGGCAAGAGGTACATACTAGAAAAATGTCCATTTCCCAGGCAGGTCCGTGAGGGTATATTTAGAGATCGACTCTCGAGCAAGTCTGTAGAGCAGGTCCGTGAGGGTATATTTAGAGATCGGCTCTCGAGCTAGTCTATAGAGCAGGTCCGTGAGGGTATATTTAGAAATCGACTCTCGAGCTAGTCTGTAGAGCAGGTCCATCACGGTATATTTAGAGATCGACTCTCGAGCTAGTCTGTAGAGCAGGTCTGTGAGGGTATATTTAGAGATCGACTCTCAAGCTAGTCTGTACAGCAGGTCCGTGAGGGTATATTTAGAGATCGACTCTCGAGCTAGTCTGTACAGCAGGTCCGTGAGGGTATATTTAGAGATCGACTCTCGAGCTAGTCTGTACAGCTGGGAGGATCATCCTTCCGAAGGAGAATTAGTCCAGGAGGTCCATTCTTTTAGAAGTCCATCATTGTAGAGATAGATTCCAGTGTCTAGACGGAAGTGCCTGTCGTTTCGCTTCTCCGGGGGTCTATTTCTAACACAATGACAGCATGGGGTCAGCATGGGGTCAGCTTGCTGGAGCCGTGGATAGAGTCATTTTCTTCTCTTCTGCTCTATGTCAGAGCCTTCCTGCTTTAAGCAATCTCCATGTCAGAGCTTTCCTGCTTTAAGCGAGCTCCATGTCAGAGCCCTGCTGTAAGCGAGCTCCATGTTTTCCTAAGCGAGCTCCATGTCAGAGCGAGCTCCATGTCAGAGCCTTCCTGCTTTCCAAGAGCGAGCTCCATGTCAGAGCCTTCCTGTTCGAGCTCCATGTCAGAGCGTTCCTGTTGCAAGCGAGCTCCATGTCAGAGCTTTCCTGCTTTAAGCGAGCTCCATGTCAGAGCTTTCCTGCTGTAAGCGAGCTCCATGTCAGAGCTTTCCTGCTGTAAGCGAGCTCCATGTCAGAGCTTTCCTGCTGTAAGCGAGCTCCATGTCAGAGCTTTCCTGCTGTAAGCGAGCCTGCTGTAGCGAGCGAGCTCCATGTCAGAGCTTTCCTTTCCATGTCTGTAAGCGAGCTCCATGTCAGCGAGCTTCCCTGCTGTAAGCGAGCTCCAATTTCCTCAGAGCTCCCCTGTCAGAGCTTTCCTGCTGTAAGCGAGCTCCATGTCAAGCTTTCCTGCTGTAAGCGAGCTCAATGTCAGAGCTTTCCTGCTGTAAGCGAGCTCCATGTCAGAGCTTTCCTGCTGTAAGCGAGCTCCATGTCAGAGCCTTCCTGCTTTAAGCGAGCTCCATGTCAGAGCCTTCCTGTTGTAAGCGAGCTCCATGTCAGAGCTTTCCTGCTGTAAGCGAGCTCCATGTCAGAGCTTTCCTGCTGTAAGCGAGCTCCACGTCAGAGCTTCCCTGCTGTAAGCGAGCTCCATGTCAGAGCTTTCCTGCTGTAAGCGAGCTCCATGTCAGAGCTTTCCTGCTTTAAGCGAGCTCCATGTCAGAGCTTCCCTGCTTTAAGCGAGCTCCATGAGACGGTTACGTCTAATGTAGGTGTTTCAAGGCGTACAGGACACGCGGCCATCTTGTAAGTTCCGCTCTAACGCGTCGTCATTAAGTAGCGAACACAACACGTACACTCTGTTCAATCGAGGTCAAAAAGTGCAAAAGCATTATAGATAAATAGTCATAGATGGGTGATTATAGCATTATAGATAAATAGTTATAGATGGGTGATTTATTACCTTAAATCAGAAAACACAGCAGCGTCGGTGGAATTTACACCTGATGCAGGTTGGTTCATTCAACAATTCTCTGTCCTGAGGTAAACTGGGATCGCGTCCCGACATTCAGCATCTTACGGGTACGTGTAGCGCTGGTACCGACATACAGGATGTGACGGGTACGTGTAGCGCTGGTACCGACATACAGGATGTGACGGGTACGCGTAGCGCTGGTACCGACATACAGGATGTGACGGGTACGCGTAGCGCTGGTACCGACATACAGGATGTGACGGGTACGTGTAGCGCTGGTACCGTCATGCAGTATGCGACGGGTACGCGTAGCGCTGGTACCGACATACAGGATGTGACGGGTACGCGTAGCGCTGGTACCGCCAAGATTACAACGAATAACCACGTACCTGAATACCGATGACGTCACGCGTGCTCCCCTTGAAGGAATCCTCCTGCCGTCTGTGTATATCCACAGCAAGCAACAACGTTCAGTTCTCATACGCCGAAAGTCAAAGGCTGAAACTGCTACCCTACCGGTAAGATTCCCGTATAGGCGACGTGAAACAGCTACCCTACTGGTAAGATTCTCATACAGGCGACGTGAAACTGCTATCCCACTGGTAAGATTCCATACAGGCGTATCCCGCTGGCTTCGTGCGATTGAAGTCAATGTGTCGTGACGTCATCTCATCACACACGTATGACATACTTCAAGTATACACTTGCTCCTATTTTGTCAACAACCGCGACTCGGAGTCACAGAGAGCGTGAAAATGGCCAGACAGCCCAGCTCTACAGGTGACGATTGATTCTCGACCAGCCAAGCGAACGCTAGCAGCTCTGTGGTAGTTTAAGGGTCGCGTCGCCATAAAAACTACCGCGCTCAATACCTCTCGTTGGCTGTCGTGTAATTCATGAGTGCGGGTTCGAAGGAGAGGGGGCACTCGACAGGTAATGAATGTCATGAGATGGGGGGTGGCCAGGTAGAAGAATAATGTAGAACTGGTAGAGTAACGGGTAAGTGTGAATTGGGAGTTGAAATACAGACACCCAACTCAGAATACATCTTTATTTAATATCGAGCAGATTCTTCAGAGGTGGCGGTGTCAGGGTGGGGGTTGGGGTTGGGGGGATAGGGGGAGGGGTGTGGGGAGTGGCCAAGGCATGGCATGGTAACATGAAGATATTGGGTGCATTGCAACGAAACCGTTCCCGTTCCCGGACGGTATGTACACGGACCCGACTTTCGCAATTGAAAGTATCTTCTCGTTGACGGCTTGGCGTCCAAAATGCCCAGGGGCTTCCCTTCTACTTATCTTACGCATGCGCAGCCGGTGATCAGATCTACAACCTATTAGAGATTAGTTAATCACTTTCAATAGTTGACATATCTCTCTGTATCGAGAGGATTGATTATGTGTTTGAAGAATATTATTCTCCATTTCACTGGCTCGCTTCTTACCTGATGATTCACGGCGCCTACCAGCCAAGTGATGTAGAGGCTATCCCAGCTAACCGTTGCCTGGCTGCCCTTAGTGAACAAGCGATAACCTGCTATATTGCACTAGTCATTTCGTTATCGGGACCCGCGATAAGCCAATAAACGGCACGTGTTTATCGGCAATTCCACATTTATATATTTCTATTTAAATGGATCGACGACACTCCAAACAGTAAGGTGTGTGTAGGTTTGTACTGATGCGCGTGTATCATGAAATGTGTGTACCTCTCGGCGATGTACTGGGCATTTGCCTGATTAACAGTGCACCTGGCCGCGTGCACAGATCGCACAATCAGCGCACTTGTTACCTGACAGTTTACACTTTACACCTGCGTAGAGGAACGTGATTAAGAGCGGCTCCAACAGGTGGGCAAGGGAATAACTCATCTCATTGCGGGCTTGCCGACAACTCTATCATAACCTCGACCGTATTCTGTATGCCTCACAAGTGATCGCGCTGGGCCACATAACCTTGAATGAAGTCAGTGATAATATCACTTCATCATCACGAGATTGCCATCCCAGGCAGATACGACGCCCGGGAGCAGTGACCGAGTAACCACTGAGCGCCTGTCACCTCGCGCCCATCATGTCTTCATGGCTGGTCTGTTGAAATTGACAGGAAACCTGTATTGTACGAATGGCGGCTGGCCAGCAGTCTGTATTGTACGGATGGTGGATGGCTAGCTGTCTGTATTGTACGGATGGCGGATGGCCAGATTCCTGTATTGTACGGATGGCGGCTGCCCAGCTGCCTGTATTGTACGGATGGCGGCTGGCCAGCTGCCTGCGGATCCCTCCCTCATCAACTATGACCATCACTTACATTATATACCGAGCTTCGCATGTTTCACGTACACAATGCTCTCAGCTTCCCATGTTTCACATACACAATGCTCTCAGCTTCCCATGTTTCACATACACAATGCTCTCAGCTTCCCATGGTACACATACACAATGCTCTCGGCTTCCCATGTTCCACATACACAATGCTCTCAGCTTCCCATGTTTCACATACACAATGCTCTCAGCTTCCCATGTTTCACGTACACAATGCTCTCTCTCAGCTTCCCATGTTTCACATACACAAATGCTCTCAGCTTCCCATGTTTCACATACACAATGCTCTCAGCTTCCCATGGTACACATACACAATGCTCTCGGCTTCCCATGTTCACAATGCTCTCACACATACACAATGCTGCTCTCAGCTTCCCATGTTTCACATACACAATGCTCTCAGCTTCCCATGTTTTCACATGTACACACAATGCTCTCCCAGCTTTCCATGTTTCACATGTTTCACACACAATGCTCTCAGCTTCCCATGTTCCACATACTCAATGCTCTCAGCTTCCCAAGTTGCACAAACACAATGCTCTCAGCTTCCCATGTTTCACATACACAATGCTCTCAGCTTCCCATGTTTCACATACACAATGCTCTCAGCTTCCCATGTTTCACATACACAATGCTCTCAGCTTCCCATTTCTGCTCTCAGCTTCCCATGTTCAGCTTCCCACACATACACAAGCTGCACATACACAATGCTCTCAGCTTCCCATGTTTCACATACACAATGCTCTCAGCTTCCCATGTTTATACGCTTGCCTCTACTCAGAGGCGCAGGCACTTGTGTTAGACCATTATGAACCTACCCTCAAGCGCGCAGACAGGCACTCGAGTCATAAATCGATCCTCCTCTCTTGCGATAACAACGAATTCGTGTCTGTAACTCCGTTCAATGTAGAAGTGAATTAGACTTAATATTACACCTTGCACATACGAATGCTCTGACATACATCGGAACGATTTCCATTAAATGCTTGTCAAACGAGTCGTGTACAGCTTCGGACGAGGTAGCCCCCCCCCCCAAACCCAACACCCCCACCCCTTCATCGCTTCATGTTCAGTCCATCTACAAAATACGGTTCATGCATATCCCTTTCACATTGTTCAGGTGGCTATATCAGGGAGATTAGTTGCCTGCACCTGCAAATGCCTGTGCGCTGTTCATCAAAGAAAGCACTCAAAATGCCAGCATCCACAACGATTTACGTCCCGCAAATGTAGACCTGCTTATGACCACGCATGCGCAGTATTTATCGATCGGACTGAACAAATTTCAAACTAGATGTCCATGAGTACATGGGAGAACTTGGCGAACTATATCGGTCTAGTCCGGGTGCCCCCTCCCATTCGGTCTAGTCCGGGTGCCCCTCCCATTCGGTCTAGTCCGGGTGCCCCTCCCATTCGGTCTAGTCCGGGTGCCCCCTCCCACGCACGGTCTCAATCTCACCGCGCCGTATCTCGGTTTAAACCACTCCATTGTGTCAGTTTAAAAGTGCTGCTGCCGATTAAGCATCGCCTCGATCTCTTTACGCATCGGCTTCTGCGCAGGCTAAGATTGGCGTAGCACGTTATGTTAGCGTAGCGTCAAACATGTCTGCCATGGAGAGAAGTTGATCTGTAAGCGTCAATAACTCTTGCCGTCGAGCTCTGAGTGTCGACGCCAACATCGAGGCTAAATGAGTCAACGAATCATTAGCAAATATTACAAAACTACTTCATATATCGCGTGCGACGAAAAGAGCAAGGGGAAAGAGAGTTATGGAGTAAGGGGGAGGAGAGTCATGGGGCAAGGGGGAGGAGAGTCATGGGGCAAGGGGAGGAGTGTCATGGAGCAAGGGGAGGAGAGGCATGGAGCAAGGGGAGGAGAGTTATGGAGCAAGAAGAGGAGAGTTATGTAGCAAAGGGGAGGAGAGTTGTGGAGTCGCTCGTCAGTAAACACTCGATTAGAGTGACACAGTCCGTGTCGACAAGAGCTTATCAGAGTGATAACAGGGAGTTGACAGTATCAGCCCGCTATCACAGGGCTGCCAGGATCACAACCTGCTGAGCTGATATCAGGTGACGACATCTTCCACCTTATCAGTTACCCCATGGGGGTTGTGGGGGCGGGAGGCTTACTCAATTAAATAGCCATTATAAGCTGGGGTCTTGTCGAGAGTAGGGCTCCAGTCACGTGACCTGAGCCGCTGACGGGTGACTGAGAGATGAGCAGATGGGTGGATAGCAACACAGGCACCCAGTCCACAGGCACATAGTCCACAGGCACCCCAGTCCACAGGCACCCCAGTCCATAGGCACTCAAGTCCACTTTGGACTGGGTGCCTATGGACTTGGGTGTCCGTGGACGAGGTGTCTGTGGATAGCAAGGATATACAAGTGGGGTTTAGGTGTGGTGTGGGGGGAGTGACGTGGTGTGAAATGATGTGAGGTTGGTGTGATGTAAGGGGTGTGGTGTGATGTGAGGTTGGTGCGATGTTAGGGGTGTGGTGTGATGTGAGGTTGGTGTGATGTTAGGGTGTGGTGTGATATGAGGTTAGTGTGATGTTAGGGGTGTGGTGTGGTGTGAGGTTGGTGTGATGTTAGGGGTGTGGTGTGGTGTGAGGCTGGTGTGATGTTAGGGGTGTGGTGTGATGTGAGACAGAGCTTTCATGCGGTAAGCGAGCTCCATGTCAAGGTTCCTGCTTAAGCGAGCTCCATGTCAGAGCTTCCCGGAACTTTAAGCGAGCTCATGAGAAGGTCTTGTTACGTCTAATGTTAGGTTGATGTTTCAAGGCCCGTACAGGCCACCACGCGACCGGCCACTCCTAGTTCTTGATTACAGTTCCCGCTTTCTAACGCGTCCTCGTTTCATTAAGTAGCGAAAACAACAAGTTACACTCTTACTGTTCAATCGATACTCGGTCAAAAAGTTGCTAAACCTTCAAGCCATCTAGAGGCTAACTAGTCATAGACCCTGGGGATTCCCTTATTAGATCATTATAGCGAAATAGTTATAGATGGGTGATTTATTACCTTTAAATCAGAAAACACAGCAGATCGTCGGTGGGAATTGCACTATGAGGTTGTTCACTTCAACAATTCTTGTCCTGGGTAATCTACTGGATCGCGTCCGACATTCAGCATCTAAGGGTAAGTCGCTGCTCAGCACCTCCTCCGCGCCCCCCGTGGTACCGACATACAGGACGTGACGGGGTACGTGTAGCGCCCTGCGTACCGACATAAAGGGATGTGTGAGGAGGTACTGCGTAGCGTGGACGAAATAAAGGATGTGACGGGTACGCGTAGCGCTGGTACCGACATCAGGACTATTTGTGACGGCGTACGTGTAGCGTCTAGGTAACCGGCATGCAGTATGCGACGGGTACGAGTAGCGCTGGTACCGACATACCGGAGTGACGGGTACGCGTCGCGCTGGTACGCCAAGATTACACGAAATAACAACGCTACCTGAATACCAGAGGACAGTCAAGGCAGTGCTCCCCTTGAAGGTAAAAGGCCTCTGCCGTCTGTCTGTATATCCAAGCTAAGCAACACGTCTCAGTTCTAATACGCCGAAAAGTCAAAGGCTGAAACTGCTACCCTACCGGTAAGTTCCGTATAAGGCGACGTTTAGAAAAACAGCCTACCCTACTGGTAAGTATTCTCATACAGACGAGTGAAACTCTGCCTATCCCAATGGAGATTCCCATAAAGGCCGTATCAAGCTGGCCATTAGATGAGATTGAAGTCTCATTATAGTGTGTCGTGACGCATCTCATCACACACATACTCAAGTATACCCACTTGCTTCCTATTTTGTTCAAACAACGCGATCGGAGTTGCACAGAGAGGCGTGAATGATTGGTGATGAAAAATGGAAGACAGCCCAGCTCTATAAAGGTGACGATTTGATTCTCGACCAGGCCAAGCGACGCTAGCAGCTCTGTGGTAGTTTAAGGGTCGCGTCGCCATAAAACACTCTACCGCGCTCAATACCTCTCGTTGGCGCTGTCGTGTAATTCATGAGTGCGGGTTCGAAAGGAGAATTGAGTGTAGGCGAGGCACTCGACAGGTATGAAGTCATTGAGATGGGATGGGGGGTGGCCAGGTAGACGAATATAATGTAGAACTGGTGAGTAAACGCGGTAAGTGTGAATTGGGGAGTTGAAATACAGACACCCAAACTCAGAATACATTCTGTATTTAATTCGAGCAGATTCTCAGAGGTCGGCACGGTGTTCAGGGTGGGGGTTGGGAGTTGGGGGGATAGGGGGAGGCAGTGTGGGGGAGTGGGCAAGGCATGGCATTGCGTATGGTGGTAACATGAAGATATTGGGTGATTGCCAACGAAACAGTTTCCCGTTCCCGGACGGTATGTTACACGGACCCGGGGGGGAAACTTTTTCGCATTGTGTTGAAAGTTATCTTCCGTTGACGGCTGGCTGTCCCCAAAATTGGACCAGGGGCTTCCCTTCTACTTATCTACGCATGCGCAGCCGGTGCTCCAGATTCTACAACCTATTAGAGATTTAGTGTTAACACTTTCAATAGGTGATATATCTATCTGTATTCGAGAGGATGATTATGTGTTTGAAGAATATCATTCTCCATTTCACTGGCTCGCTTCTTACCGATGTTTTCAACGGCCCGCCTACAGCCAATGATTTTCTGTAGAGGATATCCCCAGCTAAACGTTGCCTGGCCTGCCAACTTAGTTTTGGAACAAGCGATAGCCTGTTTATTATTGCCACTAGTTCATTTCGTATCGGGACCCGCGATAAGCCAATAAAAACGGAACGTGTTTACGGGCATTCCAAATTTATTATATATTCATTAAATGGACGGACGAAAATCACAAACAGTAAGGTGGTGTGTAGGTTGTCATGATGCGCGTGTTATCATGAAATGCTGTGACTCTCGGCGCATTTTTGTGGACTGGGCATGGGCCTGATTAACAGTGCACCTGGCCGCGTGAACAGGATCGCACATCAGCCGGCACTTGTGACCTTTGTCAGGTTACACTTTAAACCCTGCGTAGAGGGAACGGATTAAGAGCCGGCTCCAAAGGTGGGCCAAGCGGAATAAACTCATCTCATTGCGAGGCTTTGCCGGACAACTCTATCATAACCTCGGACGTATTCGTATGTGCTCACAAGTGATGTCGCGCGGGGCCACATAACCTGGAATGAAGTCATGATAATATCCAATTCATCATCACGAGATGCAATCCACAGGCAGTACGACCACCAAACCACCCCCCCCCCCGCCCGGGAGCGGGATCGAGTAACCCCATGAGGCCTGTCACCTCGCGCCCAATCATGTCTCTATTGGTGGGACTGTTGAAATTGACAGGGAAATCCTGTATTGTACGACTGGGCTGGGGCCAGCAGTCTCTGTTATTGATGTACGGCGGATGGGGATGGCTAGCTGTCTGTATTGTACGGATGGCTGATGGCCAGATTCCGTATTGTACGGTGGCGGCCGAATAAGGGACTGTATGGTAAGGGATGGGAGGCTGGCAGACCTAGTCTTCTTGCTTCGGATACCTCCATCATCAAAATATGACCACACCTTACAATTATATACCGAGCGTCGCATGTTTCACGTACCCAATGCTTCAGCTTCCCATGTTTTAAACATACACAATGCCTATCAAGCTTCCACAATGTTTCAATACCACAATGCTCTCGGCTTCCCATGTTACCATACACAATGCGCTAAGCCTTCCATGTTTCCACCCTACACCAAAGTGGCTCTCAGCTTCCCATGTTTCACGTACACATGCTCTAAGCTTCCAATGTTTCACGTCACAATGCTCTCAGCTTCCCATGTTTAACCACCATTACACAATGCTCTCAGCTTTCCCATGGTACACATACACAATGCTCTCAGCTTCCCATGTTTCACATACAACCATTGCTCTCATGCTTCTCATGCTACACATCCGATCCTCTCGGCTTCCCAGTGTTTCACATAAAATACAAAGCTCTCAGCTTCCCATGTTACACATAACACAATGGCTCTCGGCATCTGTTATCCCATTTTCCACATACACAATGCTCTCAAACTTCCCATTGTTTCCCACTACACACTGCCTCTCAGCTTATTTTCCCCATGTGTTCCACTATACAACAATGCTCATCATGCTTCCATTCCTATTCCCAAGCCCAGATTGCTCTCACACAAAAATGCTCTCACTGCAAAAAAAAAAAAAAAAGCTGCCCATTTTTCAAAATTTTATTTTTTTTCAAGATACACAAATGGCTCTCAGCTCTTTTCCTGTCCCATGTTTCCAACACCAACATACACAATCGCGCCTCCGCGTTCCCATGTTACACAACACAAAGCTCCTTCCAAGCCTCAGCTTTCCCATGTTTTCACATCAACAGTAATAACACACTGCAATGCTTCACAGGCACAATGGTCCGCATCATGGGAAGTTATATAAACACAATACTCAAAGCTCCCATGCGTAAAACGTCACCTATTACCGTTGCACGACAGAGGGGAGAAACACAATGAATGCTCCTCAGCTTTTCCAAATGTTTCACATACTACAAAAATGCTCTCAGCTTTTACACCAACTGTGCACAAATACACAATGCTCTCAGCTTCCATGTTTCACATACTTCAATCCTCCGCTTCCATGTTTCGACACAATACACAAAATGCTCTCAGCTTTCCCATGTTACACCTACACAAATGCTCTCCAGCTTCCCCTTCCCATGTTGTCACAATACACATGCTACTCAGCTTCCCAGTTATTTTTTGTACACACAATGCTCTCACTATCTGTTCCCATGTTTATTTAGTTAAATGCTCTCGCTTTACATATTCCATTATAGTATGCTCATAATTATTTCATGTTACACATCTGGTATTATATTGAGATTATTTTATTTATATTATAACCTTTGCACCTCTACTCAGAGGCGCAGGCGCTTGTGTAGACCATATGAACTAACCTCACGCGCGCAGGACCGGGCACTCGAGTCAATAAATCGACCCTTACTCTTTGCGATAACAACGAATTCGTGTCGGTAACTCCGTTCAAAAAAATGTAGAGTGAATTAGACTTAATAGTAACCTTGCCACATACCGAATGCTCGGCCATACATCGCGAACGATTTCCATTAAATGCTTGTAAACGAGGTCGTGTACAGCTTCGGACGAGGTTAGCCCACCCGAAACCAACACCCCCACCCCTTCATCGCTTCATGTTCAGTCCATCTACAAAAACGGTCATGCATATCCGTTTCACAGTGTTCAGGTTTGGCTTGTGGCTACTATCCGGGAGATTTAGTTGCCTGCACCTGCCCAAATGCCTGTGGCTGTTCACAAAAGAAAGCACTCAAAATGCAGAATAACCAACGATTTCGTCCCGTTCAATATGTTTTTAGACCTGCTTATGACCACGATGCGCAGTATTACGATCGGATACCTGAACAAAATTTCAAAACTAGATGGACAATGAGTACCATGGGAGAAATTGGCGAACTATTATCGTCTAGTCGGGTGCCCCTTTCCCCATTCGATTTAGGTCGGGGCCCCTCCCATTCGGTATAGTCCGGCGGGCACACCACCCTTCAAGGCTAATAGGTCTAGTCCGGGTTGACCCCTCCCACGCACGGTCTCAATCTCACCGCGACACCGTATCTCGGTTAAACACTCAGTGTGTCAGTTTTTTTTTATTTTAAAAGTGCTGCTGCCGATTAGCATCGCCTCGTCTCTTTACGCAATCGGCTTCTGGCAGGCTCCCTCTAAGATTGGGTAGCACGTTATGTTAGCGTAGGCGTCAAACATGTCTGCCATGGAGAGGAAGTTTGATCGTAAGCGTCAATAACTCTTGCCGTCGAGCTCTTGATGTCGAAGCCAAACACGAGGCTAAATGAGTCAACCGAATCATTGCAAATATTTACAAAACTACTTCATATATCGCGTGCGACGAAAAGAAGCAACGCGGGAGGGGTGGGGGGGGTCGGGGGAAAAGAGAGTTATGGAGGGAAGGGGGGAGGAAAGAGTAGGGGGGCAAGGGGGGAAGGACAGGAGGCAGGGAGTCATGGGGCAAGGGTGGCAGGAGTGTCATGGAGCAAGGGGAGGAGGAGTTATGGAGCAAGAAGACGGAGAGTTAGGAGCAAGAAGAGGAGAGTTAGGTAGCAAAAGGGGAGGAGAGTTGTATGGAGTCACCGGCGCCTCGTCAGTAAACACTCGATTAGGTGACAAATACACGCCAAAAAACAACACCCCCCCTCCAACCCCACAGTCAGTGGTACGACAAAGAGCTTATGTCAAGGGATAAACAGGGAGTTGACAGTTTTAGTATCAGCCCGCTATCAAGGCTGCCAGGATAACAAAACTGCTGAGCTGATATCAGGTGACGACATATTCACATTATCAGTGACCCCATGGGGTTGTGGTGGTCTAGCGGCAGCGAATGCGGAATCGGCATTACCACCTCGAATCCCCACCCCTCCTCCCCTCCCTTCCTCACTCCCCACACACTCCGCCCAGATACACCCCCTAAACCCCCCCCTAACTCCTACAACATTTACCATTACCCACCAGCTGCCACTTGTATGCCCAACTCCTAACTCACTCTTGCCATGTCAACTTCCCCCATTTCCTCCTCCACCCCACACAGTCCTCCCAGCACAACGAGCTGCCCCCCCGAAGGAATCTCCGCAACCATCAACTTAGGACCAACACCTCTCCACCCAAATAGTTACCGAGCCCTACACTTCTTTATTTTATTTCTCACAAATTGCCGCACCTCCAAGAAAAAATCTGGGCGCGAGTAAAAACAAGCTATCACCAACCAATAACTACCAAGCTCCCACAACATTCCAACTCCTTCATTGCACTGCGCTAGCGGATTACTACCTCTTAATTCCAAGAGCTCTCTTTAATTGAACCATCCGATGCGCCCCGGATTATCCCGAGTTATTCGACAGTCCCCTAATATCGCCATCAGCTTCCTTACTAACCCCATCAACGAAAGCCTTCCAAACCCGCCTAAAAGGTCCCATCCCAGACCCTTGCCCGTCTCAAAAGGGACCCACCAGCCCTCAGCCGAAACCCTTCCCTTCCTTTCACCCACGGACACCCCCACACTTTCAATCCAGCGGCCCTCCGACCATCAACCCCCGCATATCTGGAACGCAAGGCACGCGGCAACTTCCCCTCTATAAGCTGCTCCCCACGCCTCCACTCTCCCCCTAGTCCAGTAAATATCCCACTACACTACACACCTTTAAACGCAAACCTAGCTAATACGTAACACAACCACACAACGCCTACACTCCCGAGCCATGTCCTACCCACCACTGCCCTAACTTCGAACGACCGCCAAGTCCCTATGGCGCGCGACCCCCACCCCTACAAGGTACTCCTAACCCCCCCTCAAATGCCGGGACCACCTCAGCAGCGACACCCCCCCCTCACCCGCCTCACCCCCCGGCAGCTCCATCCTACAACTACAGCTCCCTATACACAGGGACCCAAATCCCTAACCACCACACTAGCACCCCTCATAGGCAAAATACGCGACCCCCACAAATAACCCACAAAACGCTGTTCACACAGACCACCAAGCGAGCCCCTCTCTCTAGCTCTACCGTCTCATTCCCCCCCAACCCCCCATAGCCACGCAGAACGGCAAGTTAGCCCCATCCAAACCCGACACACCTCCGTGAGATGCACAACCTTAACTCCGTCAGGATAAACCCACCCAACTCTTTACCCTACAGACAATCGATGACAACCGTCCCTAAAAACCTCGCAGCCCTGCCCTCAAGTCACCCGATCCCCCCCCACACTACGCCGCAACCGTACGGGCCCCGACCCCCCCAATGTCCTAATCTCCCCTCCACTGAGTCCCAACTACACCCGCCATCCATCCCATCCTCAGCATTGGTAGAATCGGAAAATATCCGCCCCAAGAAAGCCAGCTCCCAACCTCCCTCGGCTATGCACCCACTACATACCCAACCCATAGGGCTAATTGCGCCATTTGATCGCCTTGAGCCCCAACCGCTCCACACTTCACCAGCCCGCACCCGCACTACACCTACATTTCTCCGGTCAGCATCCACACACACCATACAAGGCACCAGGGACACAACCGCCCAACCCTTCCCCCTCACACACATCCCCCCCGATTCACCCCACAGACCCATGACCTATAGATCTCTCCCCCCGACTCACCGGAAACAAACCCCCCCCGCACGCCTCCAACACCCGCACCCACTACGGCAGACCAGATTAACCTGCCCACGCAGTCCATGTTCACTTATCACTCTATCCCCCCCTGTCTCCAGACCTACGCCTACTTGCCACCTAACTCTAGCACACAGAACAACCCCACACCCCGAGGAACACCCTTTCCTATCTACGCAACTTTCACCCGCGATTTTGCTCGCACCTCTACCCAGGACAAACTGCCACCCTACCACCAGAAAACCCGAACGCTCACCATGCGTGAACCCCGGACACGCACGCGAACGCCCACCATTTCCGGCCACTCACCAACCTCCCACCTCCTTCACCTCACAACAATACCCCAACACAGGATCACCTGCGCAAACGAACCACCCACCTGACATTCGTTCACGCCGAATCAAGCGTTTAAACCCCCACTAATCGTACCAAGTGAACCACCCCACCCACTACTGACTATGACCCCCGTCAATTCACACGGCCATCTCCTGCCACGGCCCGGCGACCACTTACTACTATATATGCCCCATTTTACCCATTCCATCCCCAGCACACCCCAAGACCATACCCCCCAACGAAACAATCCGCCACTGCCCCCCAAACACTCCTCTTAACAACCTCAACCCGTGACTTATCTACAAACCCACCTCGCCTAGACTCTTCGCGTTCGCACCCCCCCCCCCTACACCTCCTCCACCTTAATGCCGCTCCTACCCCCTGGCACCACATACTCTCTCACCAATCCCCTCCGTAAATCTCCCTCTACACCCCTACCCCTTCTGTACCCTCCTGCCAAGGAAAACCCACCCCCCCATCCTAACCATAATCACAACCTACTCTCACACAGTACCTCGACTCACCCTCAAAAGACCAATCCCCAATCATAAGAGGGCCAGGACCCACCCCCATTCCCCACTGCGCACACACCAGCAGGATCTTTTTGTGTCCAACCTACACCTATGCCTAAATCACCAGCCCCAAACGCTCCTCTGCGTCCTGTTAAGCCATGGCTCCACAAAATGATGAGGGAGGACACAGCCTCTTACAACCCCCTGCCCCACAACCCCCCTCACTAACCGGTTCTAACACCCCCGTTACGTACAACACAAGCTCATCCCTCACCATCCCCTACCGAATCAAGCCTGTTCTTGACCCACTCCTCCTTTCGCCATCCACTGCCCCCTAACTTTTCCGTGACACCTTCGCCGCCACAACAGGGACGATGAGATGATCTCTATGCATCACACCGAGCGAACTAATGCCTCGTTCGCCAAGGAACATTATCTAAGCGAATAGGGGGCAAAGCCTTTGCGTCAACAACCCTAGGGCGGCTCGGGAATACAGGCTTACTAAATTAAAAGCCATTATTATAAGCTGGGAGTCTTGTCGAGAGTAGGGACTCAGTAACGTGACCTGAGCCGCTGACGGTGGGACTGAGAAGCTGAGAGATGAGCAGATGGGGGATAGCAAACACAGGCACCCAGTCCACAGGCAAAATAGTCTCCCACAGGCACCCGTACAGGCACCCCCAGTCCATAGGCACTCAAGTCCACTTTGCGCTGGGGTGCCTATGGACTTGGGTGTCGTTGGACCGACGCGTGGAGGTACGGCTCAGAAAGGCAGAGAAAAGGGCGGGGCGTAGGCGCCGCGGGGCGGATGTGGGCGGGGGAGTGGAAGGTGGGTGGGGGGGAAAGTGAAAGGCACGAGGGAGGTTGGGGGGGAGGGAAGGCTCGCCGGCGTCGGGTTCGGAGCAGCGGAGGAGGGGGGGGAGAGACGAGCGCTGGGGGGTGGGCGGAGGGAAGAGGCGGGGTCCGGGGAGGAGAGACGGTCGGGCGGGGGGAGAGTAGAGGGGGCGGCCCAGGAGGGGAGGCGGAGGCGGGAGCTCGGTGGGGGGGCGATTGGGCGAGGAACCGGGGGAGGGTGAGGGGTCGGGGGGGGGGGGTGAGGAGGGGGCTCACAAGCGGGCGAGGGGAGGAGGTGGTGGCCACGCAACATAACCTACCCCGGCCTCAAGCGTCAGTTGCATCCTCACCAAAGAGAGGTGATAAGGCAGCACCCCCGCAACCAATACCTCCCAAACAGGGTGCTGCTCCCGTCACCACCAGGAGCGCCCTCTGCTTCTTATAACACCTCTTTGTCAAGGACTGAGGACCACCTCTAGCCCCGACCGTTCCATGTGCAACCCGATCCACGACAACCACATGGGAGAATTTGACAGGGACCCAATGCGGTGTATAGCATGATCCAACCCTATACACCGCGCGGCCGGACTTTGCCGCCGTACTGGGCAACGGGTGGGGTTCCGCTGAGTACTGGCCTTGAAGTGCTGTAAACCTTTCGGTATGTCAAAATTCAACGGAAGTGGTGTTCTTGGGGGAGTGAGACTTGGTTGTGATGTAAGGGGTTGTGGGTGATGTGAGGAGTAAAAAACATAATTATCTGGAAGCTAAAACATTCCCACCGAAGCTGATAAAAACATAATCACTTTTTCTCAAGTAGGAACCAAACAGTTTTCACTGTTGTTGTTAAGTTCCTCCTTATCAACTCCCCCTTGCCCATCTTCCTCCTTATCAACTCCCCTTGCCCATCTTCCTCCTTATCATCTCTCCTTGACCATCTTCCTCCTTATCATCCCCCCTTGTCCATCTTCCTCCTCATTATCTTCCCTTGCCCATCTTCCTCCTTATCAACTCCCCTTGCCCATCTTCTCCTTATCAACTCCCCTTGCCCATCTTCCTCCTTATCAACTCCCCTTGCCCATCTTCCTCCTTATCATCTCCCCTTGCCCATCTTCCTCCTCCTTTGCCATCTCCCCCTTGCCCATCTTCCTCCTATTATCAACTCCCCTTGCCCATCTTCCTCCTTATCATCTCCCCTTTGCCCATCTTTCTCCTTATCAACTCCCCTTGCCCATCTTCCTCCTTATCATCTCCCCTTGTCCATCTTCCTCCTTATCAACTCCCCTTGCCCATCTTCCTCCTTATCAACTCCCCTTGCCCATCTTCCTCCTTATCAACTCCCCTTGCCCATCTTCCTCCTTATCAACTCCCCTTGCCCATCTTCCTCCTTCAATCCCCCCCTTGCCCATCTTGTCCTCCTCCTCATCCCCCTTGCCCATCTTCCTCCTTATCATCTCCCTTGCCCATCTTCCTCCTTATCATCTCCCCTTGCCCATCTTCCTCCTATCATCAACTCCCCCTTGCCCATCTTCCTCCTTATCATCTCCCCTTGCCCATCTTCCTCCTTATCAACTCCCCTTGCCCATCTTCCTCCTTATCATCTCCCCTTGCCCATCTTCCTCCTTTCATCTCCCCTCCCATCTTCCTCCTCCCATCTCCCCTTGTCCATCTTCCTCATATCTTCCATCCCTTGTCCATCTTCCTCCTTATCATCCCCTTGCCCATCTTCCTCCTTATCAACACTCCTCCCCTAGCCCATCTTCCTCCTTATCAACTCCCCCTGCCCATCTTCCTCCTTATCAACTCCCCTTGCCCATCTTCCTCCTTATCAACTCCCCTTGCCCATCTTCCTCCTTATCATCTCCCCTTGCCCATCTTCCTCCTTATCAACTCCCCTTGCCCATCTTCCTCCTTATCAACTCCCCTTGCCCATCTTCCTCCTTATCATCTCCCCTTGACCATCTTCCTCCTTATCAACTCCCCTTGCCCATCTTCCTCCTTATCATCTCTCCTTGACCATCTTCCTCCTTATCAACTCCCCTTGCCCATCTTCCTCCTTATCAACTCCCCTTGCCCATCTTTCTCCTATCAACTCCCCTTGCCATCTTCCTCCTTATCATCTCCCTTTGCCCATCTTCCTCCTTATCAACTCCCCTTGCCCATCTTCCTCCTTATCAACTCCCCTTGCCCATCTTCCTCCTTATCATCTCCCCTTGTCCATCTTCCTCCTTATCATCTCCCCTTGCCCATCTTCCTCCTTATCATCTCCCCTTGCCCATCTTCCTCCTTATCAACTCTCCCCTTGCCCATCTTCCTCCTTATCAACTCCCCTTGCCCATCCTCCTTATCAACTCCCCTTGCCTTCCATCTTCCTCCTTATCAACTCCCTTATCCATCTTCATTATCAACTCCCCTTGCCCATCTTCCTCCTTATCATCATACCCCCTTGCCCATCTTCCTCCTTATCATCTCCCTTTGCTCTTCCATGAGTTCTACAACCTTGCAGACCTTCCTCCTTATCTCTCCGCGGGATGCCCATCTTGGCCTTATCAGACAAGAGGCCATATCTCCTGACAACCCTCCCGTTCCCATTATATCCGTATCATTTGTTTTGTTCCATCTTCACAAATATTATCAATGGAAAATGGGTAAACAACTCCTTTTCTATTTATGTTTTTGACAATCAACATATGGAAAATTTCCTCCTTCGAAACCATTTTCTATTTTTGTGTTTGGCGAACACCCCTAGAAAATGAGCATGCATTCCATTTTCGTTTCCCTGTCATGAATTTCACAATCTTAAAATCGAAAATGGAAAATGGGTTCACTTCCGTTTTCCCATTTTCGATTTGTGCAAGTTTCATCAATTACGGGACGCTCTCTGATGGTTTTCCAGAGTACGCGCGCGCCGCGAAAAAGCATGGCTTCCGCGCTATCATGAATTTGCCCATCTTCCTCCTTATCACTCTTATTCGGTGATTTCTGAGCATTTGATTTCTCTCTGAGTTCGGAGGGGCTCATCCGCAGATACTATCCGTAAATACTGCTGATAGCAGGCCACCTATCATCACAGGGCATGCAAGTTGCTGAAGCCAGAGTTGGTTCGGCTCTCAAGAGGACCAGTCAACCCGACCCTAGAGAGAGACAACAGGTGTTCATGCAAATGAAATCATGAGGATAATAGAATGTAACTGCATGGAATTCATAGTTATGAAGCTACAACTAATATGATTTTCATCCAATTTTATATTATGTGCACGGTTAGTACATAGATGGCCCACAGTTTAAATTGTTTTATTATTATATACTTGTAGCGCATTAGGAACAAGAACAGCATACCATATCATGCTGCTTACTTTGAACACAAACTGCATATAAATTAACTCTCAACTTATAGAAAAAATGTTGGCAATATTTCGTATTGTCGCGTCAGTCAGATCAAGTGTGATGCGTTTGCTGTCAGAATAAAATGCCGTGGGGGGTGGGGGCGGTGGGCACTTGACCTTCTCCCGGATAGGGGTGTACCTCGGAAACCCGTACCCGTCGTACAAGGTGAAAATGTACAAAAGCATACTCCGTCGTACAAGGTGTTTTGCGAATGTATAACCCGTCGTACGTCGTATTATGCAAATGTATAAGCGTCGTACGTCGTAGGCAGGATAAAGGTGTCGGAAAAATCTCGAAATCTGATCAGCTTCTGATTACATGCAGAAACAGCTTGTCGCGCTTGCACGGTCGAGCGTGCGATTCTCGGCGCGTCACACATGGACCATTCATTGCATTTGCATTGTCAACAATCGGTGGGAAAATCTCGACATACTGAAACAAAACATATATCAAACCCGCTGTACAGATGGGAAGAGAGAAACATACCCCGCCATACAAAACGAAGCCCCAAAAACCCGTCGTACAGATTTCAGTTGAAAAACATACCCTGTCGTATAAGTACGAGGCCCAACAAAAAACCCGTCGTACAAGTCGAGAGGCCGAAATAAACATACACCGTCGCGCGCGGGCACATGTATACTACCTCTATACACTTAAGTGCCCCCCCCCCCCACCCCCACGGGAATAAAATACAGACATCTTCGGGCGGAGTCGAACAACTGATAAAATACTCAAATTATTTACGCCGCTCGGATCAGCGCAAATCGTGCGATCTCAGGGATCCTCCTTTAACTGAAATCGAGTTATCCGATCGAAAATAGGAAAACGAAACTAAACCCATTTTCCATTTTTTTTTTTTTTAGGTTTATGAAATCTAATAAGGGGAAACGAAAATGGAATGTATACCTATTTTCTATATATGGACTGGGTGCCTGTGGACTGGGTGTCTGTGGAATGGGTGTCTGTGGACTGGGTGTCTGTGGACTTGGCTATGGAGTGGGTGCCTGTGGACTGGGTGCCTGTGGACTGGGTGTCTGTGGACTGGGTGTCTGTGGACTGGGTGTCTATGGACTAGGTGTCTGTGGACTGGGTGCCTGTGGACTTGGTGCCTGTGGACTGGGTGTCTGTGGACTGGGTGTCTGTGGACTGGGTGTCTGTGGACTGGGCTATGGACTGGGTGTCTGTGGACTGGGTGTCTGTGGACTGGGTGTCTATGGACTAGGTGTCTGTGGACTGGGTGCCTGTGGACTTGGTGCCTGTGGACTGGGTGTCTGTGGACTAGGTGTCTGTGGACTGAGTGTCTGTGGACTGGGTGTCTGTGGACTGGGTGTCTGTGGACTGGGCTATGGACTGGGTGTCTGTGGACTGGGTGTCTGTGGACTGGGTGTCTGTGGACTGGGTGTCTGTGGACTGGGCTATGGACTGGGTGCCTGTGGATTTGGTGTCTGTTGACTGGGTGTCTGTGGACTGGGTGTCTGTGGACTGGGTGTCTGTGGACTGGGCTATGGACTGGGTGTCTGTGGACTGGGTGTCTGTGGACTGGGTGCCTGTAGACTGGGCTATGGACTGGGTCTCTGTGGACTGGGTGTCTGTGGACTGGGTGTCTGTGGACTGGGCTATGGACTGGGTAACTGAAATCGAGTTATCCGATCGAAAATAGGAAAACGAAACTAAACCCATTTTCCATTTTTTTTTTTTAGGTTTATGAAATCTAATAAGGGGAAACGAAAATGGAATGTATACCTATTTTCTATATACCGACTGGGTGCCTGTGGACTGGGTGTCTGTGGAATGGGTGTCTGTGGACTGGGTGTCTGTGGACTTGGCTATGGAGTGGGTGCCTGTGGACTGGGTGTCTGTGGACTGGGTGCCTGTGGACTGGGTGTCTGTGGACTGGGTGTCTGTGGACTGGGTGTCTGTGCACTGGGTGTCTGTGCACTGGATGTCCTTGTCTCTCATCCATCCTATCAGTGAACGAGTGGAGTAGTATAGAGAGTGGGGGTACGAGCACAGTTTCCAAAAGGACGCACATACAGAAAATGAGCCAGCCTGCGGTGCGAGCGCACTTCCACTTCCTATACTACAGGTCCTCGTAGGCGCACACCCGGAAAACACAGTCCACATACACCCCGATGGTCGCCGGCGGACTGTGGTGAAGCCCAAGCAGAATCTGAGGTTTGTACTGGGGCGGATAATCCTCCCAGGGATCTGAGTGTAAGGACACTTTATTTCGAGCAGCGCAATCTCCTCCTGACTTTGGTCTCCAATAGGACAGAGGAGGTCACCACCAGACTGGACCAGGAGGACACAAAATCCGTCTGAGCAGTATGCCGTGTTCTCCCCTCCGTGGTGGAGGTAAATGTTGTTCTCGTAAACATTTGTGTTGTATCTGCTCTCAATGACTGCAATTGCAACCTCCTTGAAGACCTGGTCCCAGAGGCAGGCAATGCTCGTGTGGCCGCCCTCGTTGCTTGTTGCTACAGACCAAGTCGCCCCTCTGTTTTGAGTTGTATAAAAGTTAATAACGTTGCCTTGTTCTAGCTGTAAAGGCTGGTCTAAAGATATTACAACAGCCCATTGGTTGGTAGGTTTACTTATTCCTACCACTTGGTTCGTTCCATTAATAACAGGAACGACTACTATAGAACCAGTATCAGCACCCACACCAGAAGACAACCCCATACGAATGATCTTACCATTGGATAATATGGTATATCCACAGCTTGAGTCTCGTGAGTCTCGACCCCTGGCTCCATGGCCAAACGACCAATCATATCTGAAGGGGGTTTCTGCCCATATAGTAATGAGGGGTTTTGTCTTTTCAGCTACGTATCGTCTCAGGTTTCTGTTCTGCTGTTTATATTCATCATCAACATACTTTATATTAGCAGCATCCTTCGGTGAAATCGGGTCTCACAACTGAACGATTTTATTTTCTCCCATGTCTACAGTCATAGTACCGCCACTTTTATCCATTTTTTTGTGAGTCACCAATAGATACATAGGTCTTTGTGGCATATTCCAAGAGGTCGGGGCCCTGAACAGTGCTTGCCGTTTTTGCCTAGGTCCATAAATACTCGTTTTTATTGACATCTTGGTTAAAATATCACTGAAAGAGCCACCTTCTAAGCCAATAACTTCAACAAGTGTAGTGGGCGCACCATCTAGCATGTTGTGTGTGGTGCTGACTTGATCGAGGTGAACATAAATTGTGCAGAACATGCTAAAGTTGATGGTCCGGTCACCAGTGTAAGTAACTGAATAAATCAACGCCTCCGGAGACCATCATGAAGACCCGACATTGTTAACACTCCGTCTGATATATTCACAGTCCCATCAGGAAATTCGATGGTAATAACCCCATTTACAGCATCAACCAAGACTCAAATGATTTAATTTGCTGCTGAAGAAGGCTGAAACTCCAGAGGCCGGGTTTTAATTGGATTCTTCCTCCTTTCCCAGCAGTTTCAGACCGCCATATAATGTTCTCGTCTGTTTCGAGATTGTACCAGCCCACAGTATACGTGATTGACCTAAGGCCAACACATATATTGCCCGCAGTGTTGTCAATAGGTTTTTGCATGGACACAGCCTTGCCGCTTTGAACATTTGTGTGTGATACATAACACTCTGAATGAACAAGCCTTTAGTTTCAATACGAATAAAACGTACAAAACCGGGCCGGTATACCAACCCCATATTGCCGCCGAGGATCTGAGACATCTCCTCATCCAGGTAAAATCGGATAATATCACAGATGCGTTTGGGGTGGAGTTCTCCAAACTGTTTGATAAATACTTGGTGCCAAACATAAGTGACGACGGCCTTGTAGTTGGCTGGAGAAGCAACCACATGCAATACTGGCAGAACCAGGAAAAACTTTGTTGTATGGTGCGCAACCAGTGGCTGCGGAGTTTCTGCCCTGAACCACCTCAAATCTGACTCCCCAGCACTAAGTATCCTCTACAGGTTCCACGTCTACTACACCATCCGGAGACTTTTTGACGAAATGAGAATAGCACTGCCAGATGACGCCACATGGTCGGCTACCAACGATACCTTTGACAAATCCGTTCGGCAAACCTTTGAGAAATTAACCGATGGCTTTGTTTTCCAGGGCGGCAAGCTACATATTGATTTTATAAAGCAAGACTAGGAGGGTGCAAGCACCGCCTGGAGTACTTTCATCCTGGAAAAATCAGCTGGGTTCACCGCCCCAGGTATCACACGGATCAACGACAGCATTCGGACTTATGTCTGGGCAATTCTTGGGGCTCAGGCGCAGACCCGCTCAGAGATACTAGGCGTTGGCATGTCCTTTGATGCTCAAAAGCAGTTTCAGGCTAATATTGAGGATGCTATCAATTCCCCAGTGGATATTCCAGCCTCCATCCACCGGTATCAGGACGTCCTCCAGAATGCTTCCTCAAAGGTTGATTATGTGTTTGGAACGGGCCTTTACATGGCTCCGTCGGATATGAGCCTCGCTATTTTAAACATTGTTGGGTACAACAATCTGATTACCATCACGACTGTGGAACAGCAGATCGGCAGCAATACTGATGTCCACGGGGTTGCTGCTGTTGCAGATAGAGGAAGCTTTGACCCTCCACCAGATACAGATATGGGAGTCCAAGCGTTCCAAGCGGCGTGGCCGATATACCTGTAGGAAAGGCGCACGAGGATGAGAAAACCGCTCTTATAGTAGGCGCAATCGCTATAGGCTAAGCTGTGCTTTGGTTTGCTACATAGTATGTCACAGAGTTTCAGGAGGATAACTCCCCCCACCGCAGCAGCTGCGGCCCACACATGTTCTGCCATCCATCCAGCCACCTTAGCAGCTGACTTAAGGTGCCTAAGGCCAAAATTTGATAAAATGTTATCTAGGTCAAACCCAGGTGAATGACGTCAGTAAAGTAAGCTCAGATGCAGGGAGTTCCCCGTTGTCCCTGGCGCAGCAGTGACATCGCCGTGACTTTTTTCTCTTCATCGGAGACGCCTGAATCGCTCATTTCTGGTTAGAAATTTGCTCTGCCGAAGCAATGATGGTCTGCTAAAGATCTGTGTCATCCCATGTCTCTTCATCGCTCTCCTGAAGTGATGAAATAGCGAAATTATAAGCAGCCTTTTTGCGCTAATCATAGCGCAGATAGCGCCTTGCAACGAAAACAATGCTGGAGCTGACGTCACGGGCAGACGATTAATTATTCATGAGCTCGTCATCTCGATACGCTGGACTCATCTTTAAAGTCGAATTTCAATCCAAAAGCGCACACTTTGACGACTGATACATAGACAGAATAGGTACTTCTGGGTTATATTTCCATTATCTGGCAAACAAAATGACATGATTTTTCGTGCAAAGGCACTTTAAGCACCCATGCTACGATTGAGCCAATGATTCCTGGAAGGGCAGCTGCTGCCTTACCGGCTAGGCCCTTTAGGACGTTTGCCAAGGAGTTCAGCTGTTTTTTAATCCATTCCTTCACTCCGGGCTTATCTTACGGGTTCTGCAGCAGGAGGAGTAAAAGATCAAAGCAGTTCTGTCCAAGCCTGTCCCTATGCGGATGACTCGGGAGGATAGAAGGACACATAAGGCTGCAACCCACTGTCATGTGTGCAAGAAAAAACTGGGCTGTGACTCTGTCGGCGATCACTACCATATAACAGGCTTGTACAGAGGGCCAGCCCATAATGTGTGTAACCTGAAACTTCGGCTGAGTCCCAAAACAACACCCATCCCTGTGGTGTTCCATAACCTGCGGGGCTATGACTCCCATCTCTTGATGCAGGGTATAAGCAAAGTGGAGGGGAACATCAACTGTATCCCCAACAACATGGAGAAATATATTTCCCTGTCGCTTGGACAGTTGCGCTTCATTGACAGCGCACAGTTCCTCCTGACCTCGATTGATAAGCTGGTGTCTGCTAACAACCCAGATGCCTTTGCTGTGAAAGCGGAATGTGAGCCAGACCAGATGATGCGGCGGTTGCTGTTGCGCAAGGGAGTCTTTCCCTATGAGTTCATGGACAGCTGGGATAAGTTTGATTCCCCTCTGCTGCCAATCATGGAGATCTACAGCAAGCTCTCTGAGGAGGGTATATCTGCTGTAGACTATGCCCATGCGCAGAAGGTCTGGAGCGTGTTCGGTGTAAGAACATGGGTGACTATCGTGACCTGTATCTGCTGACAGATGAACTGCTCCTGGCCGATGTGTTTGAGGTGTTTCGCAAGACCAGTCTTAAGCAGTACGGGTTGGATCCGGCCCACTACTATACCAGCACCAGTTTGTTGAGGGATGCTTTGCTTAAGAGCACAGGCGTGGAACTGGAACTACTCACCGACTATGACTGTTCATTGAGAAAGGTCTACGCGGTGGTATAAGCATGGTGTCGTTCTGCCACGCTAAGGCCAAAAACCTGCTCGTGAATGACTTTGACCATGATAAACCAACAAGCCACATCCAGTACCTTGATGCTAACAATTTGTATGGGTGGGCTATGAGCCAGCCTTTGCCATCTGCGGGCATTGAGTGAGTGGATCGGCCGGAGGATCTACAGATACAGGACCACCCAGATGATGTTGAGACTGGATACATACTTGAGGTTGACTTGGAATATCCTACTGCACTTCATGACGAACACAACGACTACCCCCTAGCCCCTGAGCGACTTGTTGTTGAAAACGATTGGTTGTCAGACTACCAGAAGAACCTCCTAGGTGAATTGGGTGGCACCGCAGTTGAGAAGCTGGGGCCAAACCTCCGCAACAAAGAAAAGTATGTGGTCAACTACAGGAACTTCAAACTGTATCTGTCTTTGAGGATGAAACAAACCAAGATCCATCGAGTCCTTGGATGGAGGCTTTCATTCGTATGAATACGGATCTGCGTAAGGCCGCCACCAGCGACTTTGAGAAGTCCTTCATCATCATAATCTGTTAGACAAGACTTACACATGACAGGAATTCTTTTGGAGATGATGCAACTCTGATACCACATTAGAGAGATCTGTAACTACTTCCTGTTGCATTAAAGCCCGGATCCAAACCTTGCAAAGAGCCATAGAAATATGCCCTATATCACTAGACCGAAACACCATATAATGACCGATACAACTGGCTTAGCACCACCCCACCCACACCCTACCAATTACGCACCATAACACTAAAACAAAGACCCTCATAACGCCCAATAACATTAGCCCATAAACCCCCCATAACGCACCGAGTAGTATAGAGACTGGGGTTTCCAAATGCACTCACATAAGCCAGCCTGCAGTGCGCTCGCACCTCCCCAGTCTCTTAACTACAGTGTCAACCAGCCCTTCCAGCCGATCTTCTCCAGGGCCACACTAAAAGAGGCGATCACCAGGACCTTACGGAATAAGCTCTTCTAAACGACTCACACGCTCCATAAGGTCCTCATACTTTGATTCCAAATCCCTCACCTCAATCTCAAGGTCCACCTTCTCCTCCGTTAAATAATCCACATCCACCCGCAGTTCGGCCACCACATTTTGATCGGTGCTCATTCTATACCTCAGCCCCTCATCTGTTCAACAGATCGACGCGTGCCCATAGGCCAGAGTGTCTACACCATTCTCAGCTATCCACCGCTTTGAGTCAAAGGGGGAGAGAGACACCTTGTTAACGTGGAGACCATATATATTTTGTGGCAGTCACTCCTGAGCATGTTCATTCCGTTGCGAAGCTGCTTTTGGGCGAACAGCGACTCCACGTACTGAGTGTGCCGTAGATGCTTCTTCACCACCACCTTCTTCACACCTTTTGCTTTTTTGATCTCATCCCGGCTCGACATCAAGATCGAGTACATCTTAGGGTGCAGACCAACATACTCCTTGATGGGCACGCCGGCGCACTCATCCTTCATCTTCCCCAGAACCTTCTTGTTCACACTGCTGTAGAGGCTACGGGAGGGATGAAAGTTACTAGTGTCAAAGAGATGCCCATCTTCCTTCATATCAGCATACACGTCAGGCGTGTGTATCTCCATAAGCAGAGAATCTGTATCCGTGTACAACAAGCCAAGGTTCTTGCCATATCTGGGCTTCATGGTATTGTAATAAAAGTCGTACATCAGGTCGAGTATACACATGCCCACATACACCGGGCGGTTCAGTACCAGGTGAGTCTTATGCATGTGCAGAGCAGCCAAGTCATTATCAAACACCTGATGACACGCGTAGGCGGGACTGGCAATAAGCCTACGCATTCTTTCTTTTTCCGTAGAGCGCACAACCTTGACATTGACCCGCCTGCGGAGGTTCTCCATAGTCTTACTGAACACAGAGTTATTCATCAGCTTATACAGGTACTTCTCAAAGTTGCTGGTGGCCACCTTACGCAGATCCGTATTCATCCGAATGTAAGCCTCTATCCAGGGACTCTGGTTAAAGAGCAACGCTCGATGGATTTTGGAAGTCTCATCCCCAAAGACAGATACAGCTTGAGATTTCTGTAGTGCACCACATACTTCTCCTTATTCCGCAGATTTGGCACCAGCTTTTCAACCTCGCCCAAGGTGCCACCCAACTCGCCTAGGAGGTTCTTCTGATAGTTCGACAACCAGTCGTTCTCTACAAGAAGCCGCTCAGGAGCCAGCGGGTAGTCCTGTGCTCGTCATGAAGTGCAGTAGGATACTCCAAGTCAACCTCAAGAATGTATCCAGTTTCAGCATCATCTGGGTGGTCCTGTATCTGTAGATCCTCCGAGTCACCCACTCAATACCCGCAGTTGGCAAAGGCTGACTCATAGCCCACCCATACACATTGTTAGCATCAAGGTACTGGATGTAGCTCGTTGGTTTATCCTGGTCACATCGGCCAAGAGCAACACATTTGTCCACAGGTACAGGTCATGGTAGTCACCCATGTTCTTACACCCGAACACGCTCTAGACCTTCTGTGCATGGGCATAGTCTACAGCAGATATACCCTCCTCAGAGAGCTTGCTGTAGATCTCCTGGATCGGCGGCAGAGGGGAATCAAACTTATCCCAGCTGTCCATGAACTCATAGCGGAAGACTCACTTACGCAACAGCAACCGCCACTTCATCGGGTCTGGCTCATATTCCGCCGTCACAGCAAAGGCATCTGGGTTGTTAGCAGACACCAGTTTATCAATCGAGGTCAGGAGGAACTGTGCGCTGTCAATGAAGCGCAACTGTCCAAGCGACAGGGAAATAAATTTCTCCATGTTGTTGGGGATGCAGTTGGTGCTCCCCTCCACTTTGCTTATATCCTGCATCAAGAGATGGGAGTCATAGCCCCGCAGGTTATGGAACACCACAAGGATGGGTGTTGTCTTGGGAAGTTTCAGGTTACACACATTATGGGCTGGCCCTCTGTACAAGCCTGTTATTTGGCAGTGATCGCGGACATAGTCACAGCCCAGTTTTTTCTTGCACACATGACAGTGGGTTGCAGCCTTATGTGTCCTTCTATACTCCCGAGTCATCCGCATAGGGACAGGCTTGGACAGAACTGCTTTGATCTTTTGCTCCTCCTGCCGCAGAGCCTGTTAGAACTTCTCCACAGCATCGCTTCCTCTGTAAACCACAGGGGGTTCGGTCTTACCGTCACAACGAACAACCACATATCCGTAGCCGCATCCTTGGTGTTCCTGCGTTCTCTGCGTGTTGCTCTTACCAGGATTAAGCGCAGGACCCGGAAGCTTCACTGTAAGCGCCTCAAAGTCAGCATAGATGACGTAGGGTGCAGCAAGCTGTTTCTACCAGTTCTGGAAGGATAATATGTTCTTCCCTTCCTCAGGCATTTCCACTCGCACTGCAGTTTGCCCTATACCCATGCACTCAGGTTTGTGCACCAGGAGCAGACCCTCTGAGGTATATCCATGCAGACGTAGCTCACAGAAGAACTTGCGCTCTTTATGTTTGGTCTGGTCATACAGCAAGCGGTTCAGGTCTTTGTTTTGCGTGTAATGAAACTTGCCGTCCTTCTCAATCAGCATGAGGTTTATACGAGTACCAGAGTGCTTACTGGTGCGGTTAGCATGCTTTTCTATCTTCTCAACATGCGACACTGGTGTAGGATATTCTACACCTGCATCCTCCAGCAGATCCAAAAGCCACTGAATGTTGTATTTTGATGGTCGCTGTGGGTCCTTGGCAACTGGGTGTAGAGCGGCTACAATAGCCCATAGAATGCAGAAGTCGTCCCAGTTCTTTACGTTTATGATGGCCTGCTTAGCCACCAGCGCGGCTGGAAGTCGCAGGTAGGAGCAACCCTTCAACGGTTGGTAGTTGGCAATATCTATCCACAGAGTTGTGACCACCTCAAACTCCCAGCCAGAACCTTGGCTGGTCCACTTCTCCGACCGTTCTTGGATATTAACAGCACTCTGGTCCAGCGCAACGCCCACGTCCTCTGAGGAAAGAACCACCTGCTGCTTGTTACGCAACACAGGCTCAAAATAATCAGTGCTGTCATCATCGGCGTGCTTGGAGAGTCTAACTTTAAGGGCAAACTGACACTTGATTCCACCTAGCTCTTCCAGCTCACCAGTCAAAACTTTATGCATCTTCCGACGCATGCCCTTTAAGAACATCATAAGGTCCATCAGGTCGAGCTAAGGGGGTGAGACTTAGGAACATTCATCATCCATCCACGCAAATAGTTTTTAACAGCCCACTTAGCCTTCTTGAAGGCCAGACGCGCTGTGGGGACTGGGGACTGGGTTGCGGGGACGGGTCTGCGTTGGGCAGGGACTGGTCTGCAGGGGCAGGGATTGGTCTGCACGGGGCATCGGTGGGGACAGGGGTGCGAGCCACCCCAGCCCTTAATTTAGCCATTATCTCCTTGTATGTACGGTCATATTCATTACTCACTTGGAGAACTTTGAGTGCAACCTTAGAGCGTGGATAAGGAGGCTTAAAACCGTGAATTGAAACATAATCGTTTTGGGCTGCACGTGCTCGTTGATTATGAGTCATGTTTACTATACAGTTCCATTAGTCTATAAGCAAATATTACGATACATACAAGACAACGACTATACAGTTAGCGGACTTTGACCTTGTTGACAGCGCCACAAGGATTTCTATTTTTATACAGTGGGGAATCCCCGTTCAGTGGCGCCGGCTGGTGAGTCAGTGTCCCCAGCTATAGGCTGTTGTGAAGCAATTTATTGGGCATGACGAAGAGGATTGTGGTTGACTTTATCAAACCCACAATCCATACACAATCCTACCTTATTATTTGTTATAGCCTTCTGACAACCCGTATAAAGACGATTAACGACACCATGTTTTATCTTATATCTGTGTAATCCACAAAACTCTTGCTCTTGCGTACAGGGCCTGTTACAGGGGTCTTTCTTTCCGAGTAATATCCACGGGCACTTATTTTCATACTACCATTGTTATGTAAATATATCTCGAATGTCTAATTGGTAATACCATCTGGTGGCAGCTGGGTATCGGACGGCACCACAAGCAGCTCCTCCTTTACAAAGCCACGGAGGGGTCCATCCA
>CM067349.1:65696036-65891227 GCA_034190875.2 Urechis unicinctus | reverse complement strand
TGCTGTAAGCGAGCTCAATGTCAGAGCTTTCCCTGCTGTAAGCGAGCTCCTGCCATGTCAGAGCTTTCCTGCTGCTGTAAGCGAGCTCCATGTCAGAGCCTTCCTGTCAGAGCTTTCCAGCTTTAAGCGAGCTCCATGTCAGAGCCTTCCTGTTGTAAGCGAGCTCCATGTCAGAGCTTTCCTGCTGTAAAGCGAGCTCCATGTCAGAGCTTTCCTGCTGTAAGCGAGCTCCATGTCAGAGCTCCATGTCAGAGCCTTCCTGCTGTAAGCGAGCTCCATGTCAGAGCTTTCCTGCTGTAAGCGAGCTCCATGTCAGAGCTTTCCTGCTGTAAGCGAGCTCCATGTCAGAGCTTTCCTGCTGTAAGCGAGCTCCATGTCAGAGCTTTCCTGCTTTAAGCGAGCTTCCTGCTGTCAGCTCCATGTCAGAGCTTTCCTGCTTTAAGCGAGCTCCATGTCAGACCTGTTAAGCGCTCTGAACGGTTAGTCTGTGTTCAAGGCGTACAGGACACGCGGCCATCTTGTAAGTTCCGCTCTAACGCGTCGTCATTAAGTAGCGAACACAACACGTACATCTGTTCAATCGAGGGTCAAAAGTGCAAAAAGCATTATAGATAAATAGTCATAGATGGGTGATTATAGCATTATAGATAAATAGTTATAGATGGGTGATTTATTACCTTAAATCAGAAAACACAGCAGCGTCGGTGGAATTTACACCTGATGCAGGTTGGTTCATTCAACAATTCTCTGTCCTGAGGTAAACTGGGATCGCGTCCCGACATTCAGCATCTTACGGGTACGTGTAGCGCTGGTACCGACATACAGGATGTGACGGGTACGTGTAGCGCTGGTACCGACATACAGGATGTGACGGGTACGCGTAGCGCTGGTACCGACATACAGGATGTGACGGGTACGCGTAGCGCTGGTACCGACATACAGGATGTGACGGGTACGTGTAGCGCTGGTACCGTCATGCAGTATGCGACGGGTACGCGTAGCGCTGGTACCGACATACAGGATGTGACGGGTACGCGTAGCGCTGGTACCGCCAAGATTACAACGAATAACCACGTACCTGAATACCGATGACGTCACGCGTGCTCCCCTTGAAGGAATCCTCCTGCCGTCTGTGTATATCCACAGCAAGCAACAACGTTCAGTTCTCATACGCCGAAAGTCAAAGGCTGAAACTGCTACCCTACCGGTAAGATTCCCGTATAGGCGACGTGAAACAGCTACCCTACTGGTAAGATTCTCATACAGACGACGTGAAACTGCTATCCCACTGGTAAGATTCCATACAGGCGTATCCCGCTGGCTTCGTGCGATTGAAGTCAATGTGTCGTGACGTCATCTCATCACACACATACTTCAAGTATACACTTGCTCCTATTTTGTCAACAACCGCGACTCGGAGTCACAGAGAGCGTGAAAATGGCCAGACAGCCCAGCTCTACAGGTGACGATTGATTCTCGACCAGCCAAGCGAACGCTAGCAGCTCTGTGGTAGTTTAAGGGTCGCGTCGCCATAAAAACTACCGCGCTCAATACCTCTCGTTGGCTGTCGTGTAATTCATGAGTGCGGGTTCGAAGGAGAGGGGGCACTCGACAGGTAATGAATGTCATGAGATGGGGGGTGGCCAGGTAGAAGAATAATGTAGAAACTGGTAGAGTAACGGGTAAGTGTGAATTGGGAGTTGAAATACAGACACCCAACTCAGAATACATCTTTATTTAATATCGAGCAGATTCTTCAGAGGTGGCGGTGTCAGGGTGGGGGGTTGGGGTTGGGGGGATAGGGGGAGAGGGGGTGTGGGGGAGTGGCCAAGGCAATGGCATGGTAACATGAAGATATTGGGTGCATTGCAACGAAACCGTTCCCGTTCCCGGACGGTATGTACACGGACCCGACTTTCGCAATTGAAAGTATCTTCTCGTTGACGGCTTGGCGTCCAAAATGCCCAGGGGCTTCCCTTCTACTTATCTTACGCATGCGCAGCCGGTGATCAGATCTACAACCTATTAGAGATTAGTTAATCACTTTCAATAGTTGATATATCTCTCTGTATCGAGAGGATTGATTATGTGTTTGAAGAATATTATTCTCCATTTCACTGGCTCGCTTCTTACCTGATGATTCACGGCGCCTACCAGCCAAGTGATGTAGAGGCTATCCCAGCTAACCGTTGCCTGGCTGCCCTTAGTGAACAAGCGATAGCCTGTTATATTGCACTAGTCATTTCGTTATCGGGACCCGCGATAAGCCAATAAACGGCACGTGTTTATCGGCAATTCCACATTTATATATTTCTATTTAAATGGATCGACGACACTCCAAACAGTAAGGTGTGTGTAGGTTTGTACTGATGCGCGTGTATCATGAAATGTGTGTACCTCTCGGCGATGTACTGGGCATTTGCCTGATTAACAGTGCACCTGGCCGCGTGCACAGATCGCACAATCAGCGCACTTGTTACCTGTCAGGTTACACTTTACACCTGCGTAGAGGAACGTGATTAAGAGCGGCTCCAACAGGTGGGCAAGGGAATAACTCATCTCATTGCGGGCTTGCCGACAACTCTATCATAACCTCGACCGTATTCTGTATGCCTCACAAGTGATCGCGCTGGGGGCCACATAACCTTGAATGAAGTCAGTGATAATATCACTTCATCATCACGAGATTGCCATCCCAGGCAGATACGACGCCCGGGAGCAGTGACCGAGTAACCACTGAGCGCCTGTCACCTCGCGCCCATCATGTCTTCATGGCTGGACTGTTGAAATTGACAGGAAACCTGTATTGTACGAATGGCGGCTGGCCAGCAGTCTGTATTGTACGGATGGTGGATGGCTAGCTGTCTGTATTGTACGGATGGCGGATGGCCAGATTCCTGTATTGTACGGATGGCGGCTGCCCAGCTGCCTGTATTGTACGGATGGCGGCTGGCCAGCTGCCTGCGGATCCCTCCCTCATCAACTATGACCATCACTTACATTATATACCGAGCTTCGCATGTTTCACGTACACAATGCTCTCAGCTTCCCATGTTTCACATACACAATGCTCTCAGCTTCCCATGTTTCACATACACAATGCTCTCGGCTTCCCATGTTCCACATACACAATGCTCTCAGCTTCCCATGTTTCACATACACAATGCTCTCAGCTTCCCATGTTTCACGTACACAATGCTCTCAGCTTCCCATGTTTCACGTACACAATGCTCTCAGCTTCCCATGTTTCACATACACAACTCTCAGCTTCCCATGGTGCATACTCAATGCTCTCAGCTTCCCATGTTTCACATACACATGCTCTCACTTCCCATGGCATACACAATGCTCTCGGCTTCCCATGTTTCACGTACACAATGCTCTCAGCTTCCCATGTTTCACATACACAATGCTCTCAGCTTCCCATGTTTCACATACACAATGCTCTCAGCTTCCCATGGTACACATACACAATGCTCTCGGCTTCCCATGTTCCACATACACAATGCTCTCAGCTTCCCATGTTTCACATACACAATGCTCTCAGCTTCCCATGTTTCACGTACACAATGCTCTCAGCTTCCCATGTTTCACATACACAATGCTCTCAGCTTCCCATGTTTCACATACACAATGCTCTCAGCTTCCCATGGTACACATACACAATGCTCTCGGCTTCCCATGTTCCACATACACAATGCTCTCAGCTTCCCATGTTTCACATACACAATGCTCTCAGCTTTCCATGTTTCACATACACAATGCTCTCAGCTTCCCAAGTTGCACAAACACAATGCTCTCAGCTTCCCATGTTTCAAATACACAATGCTCTCAGCTTCCCATGTTTCACATACACAATGCTCTCAGCTTCCCATGTTACACATACACAATGCTCTCAGCTTCCCATGTTTCACATACACAATGCTCTCAGCTTCCCATGTTTCACATACTCAATGCTCTCAGCTTCCCAAGTTGCACAAACACAATGCTCTCAGCTTTCCATGTTTCACATACTCAATGCTCTCAGCTTCCCAAGTTGCACAAACACAATGCTCTCAGCTTCCCATGTTTCACATACACAATGCTCTCAGCTTCCCATGTTACACATACACAATGCTCTCAGCTTCCCATGTTTCACATACACAATGCTCTCAGCTTCCCATGTTACACATACACAATGCTCTCAGCTTCCCATGTTTATACGCTTGCCTCTACTCAGAGGCGCAGGCGCTTGTGTTAGACCATTATGAACCTACCCTCAAGCGCGCAGACAGGCACTCGAGTCATAAATCGACCCTCCTCTCTTGCGATAACAACGAATTCGTGTCTGTAACTCCGTTCAATGTAGAAGTGAATTAGACTTAATATTACACCTTGCACATACGAATGCTCTGACATACATCGGAACGATTTCCATTAAATGCTTGTCAAACGAGTCGTGTACAGCTTCGGACGAGGTAGCCCCCACCCGAAACCCAACACCCCCACCCCTTCATCGCTTCATGTTCAGTCCATCTACAAAATACGGTTCATGCATATCCGTTTCACATTGTTCAGGTGGCTATATCAGGGAGATTAGTTGCCTGCACCTGCAAATGCCTGTGCGCTGTTCATCAAAGAAAGCACTCAAAATGCCAGCATCCACAACGATTTACGTCCCGCAAATGTAGACCTGCTTATGACCACGCATGCGCAGTATTTATCGATCGGACTGAACAAATTTCAAACTAGATGTCCATGAGTACATGGGAGAACTTGGCGAACTATATCGGTCTAGTCCGGGTGCCCCTTCCCATTCGATCTAGTCCGGGTGCCCCTCCCATTCGGTCTAGTCCGGGTGCCCCTTCCATTCGGTCTAGTCCGGGTGCCCCCTCCCACGCACGGTCTCAATCTCACCGCGCCGTATCTCGGTTTAAACCACTCCATTGTGTCAGTTTAAAAGTGCTGCTGCCGATTAAGCATCGCCTCGATCTCTTTACGCATCGGCTTCTGCGCAGGCTAAGATTGGCGTAGCACGTTATGTTAGCGTAGCGTCAAACATGTCTGCCATGGAGAGAAGTTGATCTGTAAGCGTCAATAACTCTTGCCGTCGAGCTCTGAGTGTCGACGCCAACATCGAGGCTAAATGAGTCAACGAATCATTAGCAAATATTACAAAAAAACTACTTCATATATCGCGTGCGACGAAAAGAGCAAGGGGAAAGAGAGTTATGGAGTAAGGGGGAGGAGAGTCATGGGGCAAGGGGGAGGAGAGTCATGGGGCAAGGGGAGGAGTGTCATGGAGCAAGGGGAGGAGAGTTATGGAGCAAGAAGAGGAGAGTTATGGAGCAAGAAGAGGAGAGTTATGTAGCAAAGGGGAGGAGAGTTGTGGAGTCGCTCGTCAGTAAACACTCGATTAGAGTGACACAGTCCGTGTCGACAAGAGCTTATCAGAGTGATAACAGGGAGTTGACAGTATCAGCCCGCTATCACAGGGCTGCCAGGATCACAACCTGCTGAGCTGATATCAGGTGACGACATCTTCCACCTTATCAGTTACCCCATGGGGGTTGTGGGGGCGGGAGGCTTACTCAATTAAATAGCCATTATAAGCTGGGGTCTTGTCGAGAGTAGGGCTGTCACCTGACCTGAGCCGCTGACGGGTGACTGAGAGATGAGCAGATGGGTGGATAGCAACACAGGCACCCAGTCCACAGGCACATAGTCCACAGGCACCCCAGTCCACAGGCACCCCAGTCCATAGGCACTCAAGTCCACTTTGGACTGGGTGCCTATGGACTTGGGTGTCCGTGGACGAGGTGTCTGTGGATAGCAAGGATATACAAGTGGGGTTTAGGTGTGGTGTGGGGGGAGTGACGTGGTGTGAAATGATGTGAGGTTGGTGTGATGTAAGGGGTGTGGTGTGATGTGAGGTTGGTGCGATGTTAGGGGTGTGGTGTGATGTGAGGTTGGTGTGATGTTAGGGTGTGGTGTGATATGAGGTTAGTGTGATGTTAGGGGTGTGGTGTGGTGTGAGGTTGGTGTGATGTTAGGGGTGTGGTGTGGTGTGAGGCTGGTGTGATGTTAGGGGTGTGGTGTGATGTGAGATTGGTGTGATGTAAGGGGTGTGGTGTGATGTGAGGGTAAAAACATAATTACTTCTGGAAGCTAAAACAATTCCCATCAACTCCCCTTGCCCATCTTCCTCCTTATCAATCCCATCTTCCTCCTTATCAACTCCCCTTGCCCATCTTCCTCCTTATCAACTCCCCTTGCCCATCTTCCTCCTTATCAACTCCCCTTGCCCATCTTCCTCCTTATCATCTCCCCTTGCCCATTTTCCTCCTCCTCATCATCTCCCCTTGCCCATCTTCCTCCTTATCATCTCTCCCCTTGCCCATCTTCCTCCTTATCATCTCCCCTTGCCCATCTTCCTCCTTATCAACTCCCCTGCCCCTCCTCCCCCCCTTCCCTTGCCTATCTTCCTCCTTATCATCTCCTTTTGTCCATCTTCCTCCTCATCAATCCCCTTGCCCATCTTCCTCCTTATCTTGCCCTCCCCTTGCCCATCTTATCACTCCCTTATCATCTTCCTCCTTCCCCTTGCCCATCTTCCCTCCTTATCAACTCCCCTTGCCCATCTTCCTCCTTATCATCTCTCCTTGACCATCTTCCTCCTTATCAACTCCCCTTGCCCATCTTCCTCCTTATCACTCTCCCCTTGCCCATCTTCCTCCTTATATCAATCTCCCCTTGCCCATCTTCCCTTATCAACTCCCCTTGCCCATCTTCCTCCTTATCAACTCCCCTTGCCCATCTTCCTCCTTATCAACTCCCCTTGCCCCATCCTTCTCTCCTCATCTCCCCTAGCCCATCTTCCTCCTTATCAATCTCCCCTTGCCCATCTTCCTCCTTATCAACTCCCCTTGCCCATCTTCCTCCTTATCAACTCCCCTTGCCATCTTCCTCCTTATCATCTCCTTTTGTCCATCTTCCTCCTTATCAACTCCCCTTGCCCATCTTCCTCCTTATCAACTCCCCTTGCCCATCTTCCTCCTTATCAACTCCCCTTGCCCATCTTCCTCCTTATCAACTCCCCTTGCCCATTCTTCCTCCTTATCATCTTCCTCCATCTATCCGATCCCTTTATCCATCTTCCTCCTTATCTTGTCCATCTTTCCTCCTCATCCTCATCTTGCCCATCTTCCTCCTTATCAACTCCCCTTGCCCATCTTCCTCCCATATCAACTCCCCTTGCCCATCTTCCTCCTTATCAACTCCCCTTGCCCATCTTCCTCCTTATATCAACTCCCCTTGCCCATCTTTCTCCTGTCAACTCCCCTTGCCCATCTTCCTCCTTATCATCTCCCCCCATCATCTTCCTCCTTATCTTCCCCTTGCCCATCTTCCTCCTTATCTCTCCCCTTGCCCATCTTCCTTCCTCCTATATCTCCCCTTGCCCATCTTCCTCCTTATCATCTCCCCTTGCCCATCTTCCTCCTTATCAACTCCCCCTGCCCATCTTCCTCCTTATTATCTCCTCCCCTTCCCATCTTTCCTCCTTATGCCCTCCCCCCTTCCTCCCCATCTTCCTTCCTCCTATCAACTCCCTTGCCCATCTTCCTCCTTATCAACTCCCCTTGTCCATCTTCTCCTTATCATCCATCTCCTTGTCCATCTTCCTCCTTATCATCTCCCTTGCCCATCTTCCTCCTTATCATCCCCCCTTGTCCATCTTCCTCCTTATCATCTCCCCTTGCCCATCTTCCTCCTTATCAACTCCCCTTGCCCATCTTCCTCCTTATCAACTCCCCTTGCCCATTTCTTCCTCCTTATCATCTCCCCTTGCCCATCTTCCTCCTTATCATCCTCCCCTTCCTCCCATCTTTCCCATCTTTCCTTATCATCCCCTTATCTTCCCCTTCATCCCCCATCTTCCTCCTTATCATCCTCCTTATCAACCCCCCTTCCATCTTCCTCCTTATCAATCTCCCTTGCCCATCTTTCTCCTATCAACTCCCCTTGCCCATCTTTCTCTTATCAACTCCCCCTCCATGCCCATCTTCCCCTCCCTTTCCTCTTATCAACTCCCCTTGCCCATCTTCCTCCCTTATCATCTCCCCTTGCCCATCTTCCTCCTTATCATCTCCCCCTTGCCCATCTTCCTCCTTATCATCTCCCCTTGCCCATCTTCCTCCCCTCAATCCCCCTTCCCATCTTCCTCCTTATATCTCCTCTCCCCTTGCCCATTCCTCCCTATCATCTCCCCTTGCCCATCTTCCTCCTTTCACTCCCCTTGCCCATCTTCCTCCTTATCTCCCCTTGCCCATCTTCCTCCTTATCAACTCCCCTTGCCCATCTTCCTCCTTATCATCTCTCCTTGCCCATCTTCCTCCTTATCATCCCCCCTTGTCCATCTTCCTCCTTATCATTGCCCATCTTCCTCCTTATCATCTCTCCTTGACCATCTTCCTCCTTATCATCCCCCCTTGTCCATCTTCCTCTCTTATCAATCTCCCCATCCCCTTTCCCATCTCCTCCTTATCAATCTCCCTTGCCCATCTTCCTTCTTCCTCCTCCCCTTGCCCATCTTCCTCCTTATCATCTCCCCTTGCCCATCATCTTATCCTCCCCTTGCCCATCTTTCTCCTCCCCTTGCCCATCTTCCTCCTTATCATCTCCCCTTGCCCATCTTCCTCCTTTTCATCCCCTCCTCCTTATCAACTCCCCCCCATCTCTTTCTCCTTATCATCTCCCCTTGCCCATCTTCCCATATTCTCTCCTTTGCCCATCTTCCTCTTTATCAACTCCCCTTGCCCATCTTCTTCCTCCTCATCATCTCCCCTAGCCCATCTTCCTCCTTATCAACTCCCCTTGCCCATCTTCCTCCTTATCAACTCCCCCTGCCCATATTCCTCCTTATCAACTCCCCTTGCCCATATTTCTCCTGTCAACTCCCCTTGCCCATCTTCCTCCTTATCATCTCTCGTCTTATTATCCATCTCAAGTTTCTACCCATTAATCTTCACTAATCCCTCTCATCTTCCTCCTTATCATTCCACAAATAAATGGAAGCAATGGGTCCAAACAACTCCATTCACTCTATTTATAGAGTTTTTGACAAACGCATATCCATTTCACAAATAAAATGAAAAATGGGTAAACAACTCCTTTTCTATTTAGTGTTCGAACCATTTTCTATTTTTGTGTTTGGCGAACACATATAGAAAATGAGCATGCATTCCATTTTCGTTTCCCTGTCATGAATTTCACAATCTTAAAATCGAAAATGGAAAATGGGTTCACTTCCGTTTTCCCATTTTCGATTTGTGCAAGTTCATCAATTACGGGACGCTCTCTGATGGTTTAAACAGAGTACGCGCGCGCCGCGAAAAAGCATGGCTTCCGCGCTAGATGAATTCGGCGATGTTATATTGATAATGTTACAAGATAGACACTCTTATTCGGTGATTTCTGAGCATTTGATTTTTCTCTTGGAGTTCGGAGGGGCTCATCCGCAGCTACTATCCGTAAATACTGCTGATAGCAGGCCACCTATCATCACAGGGCATGCAAGTTGCTGAAGCCAGAGTTGGTTCGGCTCTCAAGAGGACCAGTCAACCCGACCCTAGAGAGAGACAACAGGTGTTCATGCAAATGAAATCATGAGGATAATAGAATGTAACTGCATGGAATTCATAGTTATGAAGCTACAACTAATATGATTTTCATCCAATTTTATATTATGTGCACGGTTAGTACATAGATGGCCCACAGTTTAAATTGTTTTATTATTATATACTTGTAGCGCATTAGGAACAAGAACAGCATACCATATCATGCTGCTTACTTTGAACACAAACTGCATATAAATTAACTCTCAACTTATAGAAAAAATGTTGGCAATATTTCGTATTGTCGCGTCAGTCAGATCAAGTGTGATGCGTTTGCTGTCAGAATAAAATGCCGTGGGGGGTGGGGGCGGTGGGCACTTGACCTTCTCCCGGATAGGGGTGTACCTCGGAAACCCGTACCCGTCGTACTAGGTGAAAATGTACAAAAGCATACTCCGTCGTACAAGGTGTTTTGCGAATGTATAACCCGTCGTACGTCGTAAGCAGGATAAAGGTGTCGGAAAAATCTCGAAATCTGATCAGCTTCTGATTACATGCAGAAACAGCTTGTCGCGCTTGCACGGTCGAGCGTGCGATTCTCGGCGCGTCACACATGGACCATTCATTGCATTTGCATTGTCAACAATCGGTGGGAAAATCTCGACATACTGAAACAAAACATATATCAAACCCGCTGTACAGATGGGAAGAGAGAAACATACCCCGCCATACAAAACGAAGCCCCAAAAACCCGTCGTACAGATTTCAGCTGAAAAACATACCCTGTCGTATAAGTACGAGGCCCAACAAAACCCGTCGTACAAGTCGAGAGGCCGAAATAAACATACACCGTCGCGCGGCACATGTATACTACCTCTATACACTTAAGTGCCCGCCCCCCCCACGGGAATAAAATACAGACATCTTCGGGCGGAGTCGAACAACTGATAAAATACTCAAATTATTTACGCCGCTCGGATCAGCGCAAATCGTGCGATCTCAGGGATCCTCCTTTAACTGAAATCGAGTTATCCGATCGAAAATAGGAAAACGAAACTAAACCCATTTTCCATTTTTTTTTTTTTTAGGTTTATGAAATCTAATTAGGGGAAACGAAAATGGAATGTATACCTATTTTCTATATATGGACTGGGTGCCTGTGGACTGGGTGTCTGTGGAATGGGTGTCTGTGGACTGGGTGTCTGTGGACTTGGCTATGGAGTGGGTGCCTGTGGACTGGGTGCCTGTGGACTGGGTGTCTGTGGACTGGGTGTCTGTGGACTGGGTGTCTATGGACTAGGTGTCTGTGGACTGGGTGCCTGTGGACTTGGTGCCTGTGGACTGGGTGTCTGTGGACTGGGTGTCTGTGGACTGAGTGTCTGTGGACTGGGTGTCTGTGGACTGGGTGTCTGTGGACTGGGCTATGGACTGGGTGTCTGTGGACTGGGTGTCTGTGGACTGGGTGTCTATGGACTAGGTGTCTGTGGACTGGGTGTCTATGGACTAGGTGTCTGTGGACTGGGTGCCTGTGGACTTGGTGCCTGTGGACTGGGTGTCTGTGGACTGGGTGTCTGTGGACTGAGTGTCTGTGGACTGGGTGTCTGTGGACTGGGTGTCTGTGGACTGGGCTATGGACTGGGTGTCTGTGGACTGGGTGTCTGTGGACTGGGTGTCTATGGACTAGGTGTCTGTGGACTGGGTGCCTGTGGACTTGGTGCCTGTGGACTGGGTGTCTGTGGACTAGGTGTCTGTGGACTGAGTGTCTGTGGACTGGGTGTCTGTGGACTGGGTGTCTGTGGACTGGGCTATGGACTGGGTGTCTGTGGACTGGGTGTCTGTGGACTGGGTGTCTGTGGACTGGGTGTCTGTGGACTGGGCTATGGACTGGGTGCCTGTGGATTTGGTGTCTGTTGACTGGGTGTCTGTGGACTGGGTGTCTGTGGACTGGGTGTCTGTGGACTGGGTGTCTGTGGACTGGGTGCCTGTGGATTTGGTGTCTGTTGACTGGGTGTCTGTTGACTGGGTGTCTGTGCACTGGGTGTCTGTGCACTGGGTGTCTGTGCACTGGATGTCCTTGTCTCTCATCCATCCTATCAGTGAACGAGTGGAGTAGTATAGAGAGTGGGGGTACGAGCACAGTTTCCAAAAGGACGCACATACAGAAAATGAGCCAGCCTGCGGTGCGAGCGCACTTCCACTTCCTATACTACAGGTCCTCGTAGGCGCACACCCGGAAAACACAGTCCACATACACCCCGATGGTCGCCGGCGGACTGTGGTGAAGCCCAAGCAGAATCTGAGGTTTGTACTGGGGCGGATAATCCTCCCAGGGATCTGAGTGTAAGGACACTTTATTTCGAGCAGCGCAATCTCCTCCTGACTTTGGTCTCCAATAGGACAGAGGAGGTCACCACCAGACTGGACCAGGAGGACACAAAATCCGTCTGAGCAGTATGCCGTGTTCTCCCCTCCGTGGTGGAGGTAAATGTTGTTCTCGTAAACATTTGTGTTGTATCTGCTCTCAATGACTGCAGTTGCAACCTCCTTGAAGACCTGGTCCCAGAGGCAGGCAATGCTCGTGTGGCCGCCCTCGTTGCTTGTTGCTACAGACCAAGTCGCCCCTCTGTTTTGAGTTGTATAAAAGTTAATAACGTTGCCTTGTTCTAGCTGTAAAGGCTGGTCTAAAGATATTACAACAGCCCATTGGTTGGCAGGTTTACTTATTCCTACCACTTGGTTCGTTCCATTAGTAACAGGAACGACTACTATAGAACCAGTATCAGCACCCACACCAGAAGACAACCCCATACGAATGATCTTACCATTGGATAATATGGTATATCCACAGCTTGAGTCTCGTGAGTCTCGACCCCTGGCTCCATGGCCAAACGACCAATCATATCTGAAGGGGGTTTCTGCCCATATAGTAATGAGGGGTTTTGTCTTTTCAGCTACGTATCGTCTCAGGTTTCTGTTCTGCTGTTTATATTCATCATCAACATACTTTATATTAGCAGCATCCTTCGGTGAAATCGGGTCTCACAACTGAACGATTTTATTTTCTCCCATGTCTACAGTCATAGTACCGCCACTTTTATCCATTTTTTTGTGAGTCACCAATAGATACATAGGTCTTTGTGGCATATTCCAAGAGGTCGGGGCCCTGAACAGTGCTTGCCGTTTTTGCCTAGGTCCATAAATACTCGTTTTTATTGACATCTTGGTTAAAATATCACTGAAAGAGCCACCTTCTAAGCCAATAACTTCAACAAGTGTAGTGGGCGCACCATCTAGCATGTTGTGTGTGGTATTGACTTGATCGAGGTGAACATAAATTGTGCAGAACATGCTAAAGTTGATGGTCCGGTCACCAGTGTAAGTAACTGAATAAATCAACGCCTCCGGAGACCATCATGAAGACCCGACATTGTTAACACTCCGTCTGATATATTCACAGTCCCATCAGGAAATTCGATGGTAATAACCCCATTTACAGCATCAACCAAGACTCAAATGATTTAATTTGCTGCTGAAGAAGGCTGAAACTCCAGAGGCCGGGGGTTTTAATTGGATTCTTCCTCCTTTCCCAGCAGTTTCAGACCGCCATATAATGTTCTCGTCTGTTTCGAGATTGTACCAGCCCACAGTATACGTGATTGACCTAAGGCCAACACATATATTGCCCGCAGTGTTGTCAATAGGTTTTTGCATGGACACAGCCTTGCCGCTTTGAACATTTGTGTGTGATACATAACACTCTGAATGAACAAGCCTTTAGTTTCAATACGAATAAAACGTACAAAACCGGGCCGGTATACCAACCCCATATTGCCGCCGACGATCTGAGACATCTCCTCATCCAGGTAAAATCGGATAATATCACAGATGCGTTTGGGGTGGAGTTCTCCAAACTGTTTGATAAATACTTGGTGCCAAACATAAGTGACGACGGCCTTGTAGTTGGCTGGAGAAGCAACCACATGCAATACTGGCAGAACCAGGAAAACTTTGTTGTATGGTGCGCAACCAGTGGCTGCGGAGTTTCTGCCCTGAACCACCTCAAATCTGACTCCCCAGCACTAAGTATCCTCTACAGGTTCCACGTCTACTACACCATCCGGAGACTTTTTGACGAAATGAGAATAGCACTGCCAGATGACGCCACATGGTCGGCTACCAACAATACCTTTGACAAATCCGTTCGGCAAACCTTTGAGAAATTAACCGATGGCTTTGTTTTCCAGGGCGGCAAGCTACATATTGATTTTATAAAGCAAGACTAGGAGGGTGAAAGCACCGCCTGGAGTACTTTCATCCTGGAAAAATCAGCTGGGTTCACCGCCCCAGGTATCACACGGATCAACGACAGCATTCGGACTTATGTCTGGGCAATTCTTGGGGCTCAGGCGCAGACCCGCTCAGAGATACTAGGCGTTGGCATGTCCTTTGATGCTCAAAAGCAGTTTCAGGCTAATATTGAGGATGCTATCAATTCCCCAGTGGATATTCCAGCCTCCATCCACCGGTATCAGGACGTCCTCCAGAATGCTTCCTCAAAGGTTGATTATGTGTTTGGAACGGGCCTTTACATGGCTCCGTCGGATATGAGCCTCGCTATTTTAAACATTGTTGGGTACAACAATCTGATTACCATCGCGACTGTGGAACAGCAGATCGGCAGCAATACTGATGTCCACGGGGGTTGCTGCTGTTGCAGATAGAGGAAGCTTTGACCCTCCACCAGATACAGATATGGGAGTCCAAGCGTTCCAAGCGGCGTGGCCGATATACCTGTAGGAAAGGCGCACGAGGATGAGAAAACCGCTCTTATAGTAGGCGCAATCGCTATAGGCTAAGCTGTGCTTTGGTTTGCTACATAGTATGTCACAGAGTTTCAGGAGGATAACTCCCCCCCACCGCAGCAGCTGCGGCCCACACACATGTTCTGCCATCCATCCAGCCACCTTAGCAGCTGACTTAAGGTGCCTAAGGCCAAAATTTGATAAAATGTTATCTAGGTCAAACCCAGGTGAATGACGTCAGTAAAGTAAGCTCAGATGCAGGGAGTTCCCCGTTGTCCCTGGCGCAGCAGTGACATCGCCGTGTCTTTTTTCTCTTCATCGGAGACGTCTGAATCGCTCATTTCTGGTTAGAAATTTGCTCTGCCGAAGCAATGATGGTCTGCTAAAGATCTGTGTCATCCCATGTCTCTTCATCGCTCTCCTGAAGTGATGAAATAGCGAAATTATAAGCAGCCTTTTTGCGCTAATCATAGCGCAGATAGCGCCTTGCAACGAAAACAATGCTGGAGCTGACGTCACGGGCAGACGATTAATTATTCATGAGCTCGTCATCTCGATACGCTGGACTCATCTTTAAAGTCGAATTTCAATCCAAAAGCGCACACTTTGACGACTGATACATAGACAGAATAGGTTATATTTCCATTATCTGGCGAACAAAATGACATGATTTTTCGTGCAAAGGCACTTTAAGCACCCATGCTACGATTGAGCCAATGATTCCTGGAAGGGCAGCTGCTGCCTTACCGGCTATGCCCTTTAGGACGTTTGCCAAGGAGTTCAGCTGTTTTTTAATCCATTCCTTCACTCCGGGCTTATCTTACGGGTTCTGCAGCAGGAGGAGTAAAAGATCAAAGCAGTTCTGTCCAAGCCTGTCCCTATGCGGATGACTCGGGAGGCTGCAACCCACTGTCATGTGTGCAAGAAAAAACTGGGCTGTGACTCTGTCGGCGATCACTACCATATAACAGGCTTGTACAGAGGGCCAGCCCATAATGTGTGTAACCTGAAACTTCGGCTGAGTCCCCAAAACAACACCCATCCCTGTGGTGTTCCATAACCTGCGGGGCTATGACTCCCATCTCTTGATGCAGGGTATAAGCAAAGTGGAGGGGAACATCAACTGTATCCCCAACAACATGGAGAAATATATTTCCCTGTCGCTTGGACAGTTGCGCTTCATTGACAGCGCACAGTTCCTCCTGACCTCGATTGATAAGCTGGTGTCTGCTAACAACCCAGATGCCTTTGCTGTGAAAGCGGAATGTGAGCCAGACCAGATGATGCGGCGGTTGCTGCTGCGCAAGGGAGTCTTTCCCTATGAGTTCATGGACAGCTGGGATAAGTTTGATTCCCCTCTGCTGCCAATCATGGAGATCTACAGCAAGCTCTCTGAGGAGGGTATATCTGCTGTAGACTATGCCCATGCGCAGAAGGTCTGGAGCGTGTTCGGTGTAAGAACATGGGTGACTATCGTGACCTGTATCTGCTGACAGATGAACTGCTCCTGGCCGATGTGTTTGAGGTGTTTCGCAAGACCAGTCTTAAGCAGTACGGGTTGGATCCGGCCCACTACTATACCAGCACCAGTTTGTTGAGGGATGCTTTGCTTAAGAGCACAGGCGTGGAACTGGAACTACTCACCGACTATGACTGTTCATTGAGAAAGGTCTACGCGGTGGTATAAGCATGGTGTCGTTCTGCCACGCTAAGGCCAAAAACCTGCTCGTGAATGACTTTGACCATGATAAACCAACAAGCCACATCCAGTACCTTGATGCTAACAATTTGTATGGGTGGGCTATGAGCCAGCCTTTGCCATCTGCGGGCATTGAGTGAGTGGATCGGCCGGAGGATCTACAGATACAGGACCACCCAGATGATGTTGAGACTGGATACATACTTGAGGTTGACTTGGAATATCCTACTGCATTTCATGACGAACACAACGACTACCCCCTAGCCCCTGAGCGACTTGTTGTTGAAAACGATTGGTTGTCAGACTACCAGAAGAACCTCCTAGGTGAATTGGGTGGCACCGCAGTTGAGAAGCTGGGGCCAAACCTCCGCAACAAAGAAAAGTATGTGGTCAACTACAGGAACTTCAAACTGTATCTGTCTTTGAGGATGAAACAAACCAAGATCCATCGAGTCCTTGGATGGAGGCTTTCATTCGCATGAATACGGATCTGCGTAAGGCCGCCACCAGCGACTTTGAGAAGGACCTGTATAAGCTGATGAACAACTCTGTATTCGACAAGACCATGGAGAACCTCCGGAGGCGGGTCGATGTCAAGATTGTTCACTCTACGCAAGAAGAAAGAATGCCAGGCTTATCGCCAGTCCTGCCTATGCACGTCATCAGGTGACTTGGCTGGTCTGCACATGCACAAGACTCGTCTGGTACTGAACCGCGCAGTGTATGTGGGCATGTCTATACTCGACCTCTCCAAGCACCTGATGTACGACTTTTACTACAATACTATGAAGCCCAGATTCGGCAAGAACCTTAGCTTGTTGTACACGGATACGGATTCGCTGCTTATAGAGATACGCACGCCTGACGTGTATGCTGACATGAAGGAAGATGGGCATCTCTTTGACACTAGTAACTATCATCCCTCCCATAGCCTCTACAGCAATGTGAACAAGAAGGATCTGGAGAAGATGAAGGATGAGTGTGCCGGCGTGCCCATCAAGGAGTATGTTGGTCTGCGCCCTAAGATGTACTTGATCTTGATGTCGAGCCGGGATGAGATCAAAAAAGCAAAAAGTGCGAAGAAGGTGGTGGTGAAGAAGCATATACGGCACACTCAGTACGTGGAGTCGCTGTTTGCCCAAAAGCAGCTTCGCAACGGAATGAACATGCTCAGGAGTGACTGCCACGAAATATATATGGTCTCCACGTCAACAAGGTGTCCCTCTCCCCCTTTGACTCAAAGCAGTGAATAGCTCCGTGTGGCGTAGACACTCTGGCCTATGGGCACGCGTCGATCTGTTGAATAGATGAGGGCTGAGGTATAGAATGAGCACCGATCAAAATGTGGTGGCCGAGCTGCGGGTGGATGTGGATTATTTGACAGAGGAGAAGGTGGACGTTGAGATTGTGGTGAGGGATTTGGAATCAAAGTATGAGGACCTTTTGGAGCATGTGAGTCGTTTAGAAGCGCTTATTCTGAGGGTCCTGGTGTAGATCGTCGACATTGCTGTCGCTCTCTTTTGTGGCCCTGGAGAAAATCGGCTGGAAGGGCTGGCTGACACTGTAGTAGTATAGGAAGTGGAAGTGCGCTCGCACCGCAGGCTGGCTCATTTTCTGTATGTGCGTCCATTTGGAAACCTTGTACCCCCATTCTCTATACTACTAGTGGAGATTGAGCCGTAGATACACAGAGATGGAATTAATACGACCAGATTACGTCAGTCAACTAGTGTTCCCTCTGGTAAGATTTATCTTCTTCTCGCCCCCTAATGTTGGGCAGTACTCAACAGGAGTAGACAGAGAGCAAGGGATGCAAAGGGACCGACGTTTTGATACGACCCCTTGAGGCTACGCCTCTCGGTTAACGCTGGGTCGTAAGTTAGTCTTCTCATTGGAGATGGAGGTAATGGGTGGCTCAGAATGGGAGGGTTCGTTTGGTGTTGGATAACTGTTTGAAGTGCCACGCATACCAATTATATCTACCCTTGTCATAACACACTAGCCCGCCCAGAGTTACAGACCACTCGACGCACAGCGTGGTCTTCAAACCAATATACACAAATCGACCAGCCACTGCGCCATATCTAACGCACAGCTAGATATTTTACGCACTACGCGATTTTCCACGTACGGTGTGATCTCACGGGTTGAGGTGTGCTGAAGGAAATGTGGTGTATTAAAGAGGCTGTTCAGTCACATAGCGGACCCTCAGGGATCGGTTTGTTAATACATAACTACGTTTAACGCATGAATAAATAATGCCATCTTTTAATTTTTGCTGCAAAGTTCAATTGATCTAAAATCATGTTGACAAATTTTCAACATCATTATTTGACTGAAAATATTCATGATGTACTGTGTAAATCTGTTTTATTTAGTTGTGTCGTTCCATCGATAACGGTGCCTCCCTAAAATCATGAACCACACGAATGTTAGCTGTAAATCATTGTGCGCTCTTTAACTGCTTCGCTATCGATGTGTATACTTCCGCTTGCGTTACAAAATGTAGATTTCGTCAAATCTTCACTCATTTAAGTTGTAGGCATATTTGCGCACAAATTAGACCAACAGGCAGGAAGGATAATTTCCGACAACATAAATGGCGACAGCCGAGGTAAGGACCAATTTTCTGAGACCGCAGCGCCGCGTAGCGACTGAAAGTTTGAAAACTTAAATCTTTTTGTTTCCAAGGTGCGGTTGCCAAGCAGTTATGGGTCTGAACAGTCTCTTTAAAGGAATAATTTGTCTGGGGAGATTGTAAATATCAGCTAACCATAGGTAAGAAGACGACGAACAGAAGACTCCCTGACGGAGGCGACAAAAGAGCCTAGAATTGATGAATAATGCCGGATGACAACCCGCGAGGAGGGGGTGGGGCAGGGCGGGTCGGGGTCGGGGGGTAGAATCGCACAGGAAGACGTGAGATCCGCCGTCAGTCTGTACCCACAAACCCATGGGTGACCATAAACAGCTTTTGGTCACTTACAAGTGAAGTAGGCCCTACTTGGATTATTACAGCTGACCTGTAGTTGGTATTCTTTGGGGGTAGAGTCTGGAGGTATAGTCTGGAGGTAGAGTGTTCAGGTAAAGTCTGGAGGTAGAGTCTGGAAGTATAGTCTGCAGGTAGAGTCTGGAGGTATATTCTGGAGGTATAGTCTGCAGGTAGAGTCTGGAGGTAGAGCCTATAGGTAGAGTCTGGAGGTATAGTCTGGAAGTACAGTCTGGAGGTACAGTCTGGAGGTATAGTCTGGAGGTAGAGCCTGGAGATATATTCTGGTGGTAGACATCATTTAACTGGCATTTAATCATCTCAAAAAGCGACGAAATCAGACCCCGCTTCTATAGCGTAACCCTGACGTCGTCGTCTGATGAAAACTTCGTCTCAAACATGAATCTCGGTCAACTGCGCTACCTTATGAACGTTGGAGAGTTCCACTAACTCCGCCTGCTGCGGCGTCCTTCTGATGCACTCCCCTATATATCAAATGTTATGAAAAAATGATATCGACAATGGCTGTGTTGACATCTCGTCGCTCTAGCCGGTCACGTCTTGAGGAGTTTTTCCTTTCGTTTGTGTTGTCAGGCTGTTTGCTTTGAAGATACCGCCCGTCTGCTTTGATTCAATGCAGCTTTGTAACCTCTTGACAGAAGCCGCCTACCATATAGCCGGGCTGTTCACATTCATCTCTATAGCATGGGACGCACAGGGAACGCACAGGGAACTGCCAAGGTCGAATAGGTATTTAGAATCAATTTGGCTGTTTTACAAACTATCAAAGTACATTATTTCCCCCGCTTTTTTTTCTTCTATGGCGAGTGAGCGATGAATCTATATTTTCAGATGAGTTATTGAACATAGAATAATTCGTTTGAGCTAGTTATTTGGTGGGATGGTGGGTAGTTAGTATCGATGAACAACCAAGTCAAGAATCCATTTTTCAATGGAGAAACTTGGCGAAGGATGGTGAGTTTTTTCCTGATCATCATCACCTTGCTAGCATCGTGATAATATTCATCCTAATTACCTTCATTGTTGAAAGAAAGAAGGGATGTTGTTCACGTTCGATACCTATAATACTGATCATTATAATTATAAACTTCTATTCATGATGCGTAAACTGTTCAATCCTGGCCATCCAACACCAAACAAACCCTCCCATTCTGAGCCACCCATTCCCCCATCTCCAATGAGAAGACAAACTTACGACCCAGCGTTAACCGAGAGGCGTAGCCTCATGGGGTCGTATCAAAACGTCGGTCCCTTTGCATCCCTTGCTCTCTGTCTACTCCTGTTGAGTACTGCCCAACATTAGGGGGCGAGAAGAAGATAAAATTTACTGCGGCTTTCCATATTAGAGCCGCGTCAGAGTAATCATTATGATGACAATCACTACCATGGGAACGGACAATATCATAACGCTAACCTTTGTTCTTACTCCAGACCAGGCAATAGGAGCTTAGTTTATCAAAAAGCTTCAACGAATTTACGACGACGTGTAATTAGTTATTTGTTCAGAATAGTACGGGCTTCCCTCAATTGCATAAAAAAGAATACGACCATTTAACGACGGAGAAACGCAGCGTTCACTTCCGATTTCGCATCCGCTGTAACTTTAATGCGTTACGAACCGGAAGTGAAGGGATCGATATCCATAAAATTTTACTGTGCGATTCACGCTGTCCATGAAAACAATTGACCCATTTCTTATGACTATTGAACGCGATCGAAATTTTCATGCTAATTTCCAATGTAAAATTTTTTAAAAACTCTATGCGCTGAGAAAACGACGCATATTTTGATAGAACAATTATAAAAGTTTACAAATGGTTCAAGCATTCTTTATTTCATTACGTTTGGTCGATAATTAGTCAATCAATTGACAGATTATGGCTATAATAAATTTTCGACTTGCTAAAAAGCGGAACAAGGCGGGTTGTAGCATTACTGGTCGAGTCATGTAGGTAATGAGAGTGTGTTACTGTGTTTCTCCCTCCTCTATAAGTGACAAAAGAGGGCTTATTAGACAATGGGAAGTTATTTTGAATAAAGATCAAATGAAAGATCGCCATGTCCCAAGCTACCAACTGTAAACAAAATGCCCTCCGCCACCCCCCCCCCCCCCCCCCCCCCACATACACACACACCTCCATAGATGAAGAAGAAGTTCCTGAAGGCAAAAAAAAGAAGACCCCATCCCCACCAAATAATAAACGGAAGAAACGCAACTCCCATGACGAGGTACTTCTGACTAAAGTATTCATTCAAATTATTGATTGGTTTGAATGATTTGTTATTAATTAATATTTGCAAATTACCTCTCATGACTACTATCATGATATTTAAAAATTGTCATTTCTGTTTGCTTTTACAGGGAGCATTCTGTTCTTCTTAAGGGAATGGGTCCGTGCTATTTACATCAGATAGAATTATGCAAAATTTTGCAAATAAGCTCTTTGAAGCCCCATAATCAGATTTCCAGAAAAAAAACTTTGGGTTCCCAAACTGGTTTGGTTGCTATGACAATTTGATGGATATCCCTGTCACGCCAATATCGGCCGCGAGATGACACTTTTTGAGAGTGATACTGATTACACCATGCTAATTCAGTAAATATAATCAGAGTGAAATTAAAATTAATTAACTATATAATTGATGATTTTTTGCTAAAAAACATTTTTTTACCCTAAAAAGGTTTAGCTAGAAAAAGAACTGATAGAAAATTCCTATTTTGTGCTATTTTGTAATTTAATGTATTTGCTACATCTATAAAAAATATGAACTGGTGTTCCCAAACTAATTTTGTAAAAAATTGCTGTTTTATAATTTGTCTAAAGGCGAAAAATAGCATGTTTTGCCATTTCTTGTTGGGGTCGAATTCTTCACCAGGGAATGGATCAGGAATGTGACGCTTTGATGTGTGCACTGGGGTCCCACCACCACATATCGAACAGTTCATAGTAAACACACTTGCATATCCAATAAGCTTCTCCGACTCAATGTCACTGAGCTGTAGATCGTTTCCACACACAACACAAGTATCTGTACTGTCCTCACTAGCAGAGATCGGGGGAGGAGGCAGGGCGGTACTCGTGTTTACAATTGAGCGATCGGAATCTGGGTCAACCACAAACATGCCAGACATCGCGTGAAATTGATCATGGCATTCGTCCTGTTCATGTAGACTGTCATCCTCGAGTATCGCCAATGCCTCTTCGAAACTCACCTCGTCTGTTTTTTGCTAGAATTATGCCTTCGAATCTTCAAAAACTGTTCTAGTTTTCTTTTTTTGCCTTTAGAGCAGTATTTGCCCAGAGAATCACGAGTTTTTCTATACATTTCGATATTGACAGAGTGTTTTGACAGGTTGTTGGCGCGGCTGTCAGTCGTTACAACTACAGGAACCTCAAGCTGTATCTGTCTTTGAGGATGAAACAAACCAAGATCCATCGAGTCCTTGGATGGAGGCTTTCATTCGTATGAATACGGATCTGCGTAAGGCCGCCACCAGCGACTTTGAGAAGTCCTTCATCATCATAATCTGTTAGACAAGACTTACACATGACAGGAATTCTTTTGGAGATGATGCAACTCTGATACCACATTAGAGAGATCTGTAACTACTTCCTGTTGCATTAAAGCCCGGATCCAAACCTTGCAAAGAGCCATAGAAATATGCCCTATATCACTAGACCGAAACACCATATAATGACCGATACAACTGGCTTAGCACCACCCCACCCACACCCTACCAATTACGCACCATAACACTAAAACAAAGACCCTCATAACGCCCAATAACATTAGCCCATAAACCCCCCATAACGCACCGAGTAGTATAGAGACTGGGGTTTCCAAATGCACTCACATAAGCCAGCCTGCAGTGCGCTCGCACCTCCCCAGTCTCTTAACTACAGTGTCAACCAGCCCTTCCAGCCGATCTTCTCCAGGGCCACACTAAAAGAGGCGATCACCAGGACCTTACGGAATAAGCTCTTCTAAACGACTCACACGCTCCATAAGGTCCTCATACTTTGATTCCAAATCCCTCACCTCAATCTCAAGGTCCACCTTCTCCTCCGTTAAATAATCCACATCCACCCGCAGTTCGGCCACCACATTTTGATCGGTGCTCATTCTATACCTCAGCCCCTCATCTGTTCAACAGATCGACGCGTGCCCATAGGCCAGAGTGTCTACACCATTCTCAGCTATCCACCGCTTTGAGTCAAAGGGGGAGAGAGACACCTTGTTAACGTGGAGACCATATATATTTTGTGGCAGTCACTCCTGAGCATGTTCATTCCGTTGCGAAGCTGCTTTTGGGCGAACAGCGACTCCACGTACTGAGTGTGCCGTAGATGCTTCTTCACCACCACCTTCTTCACACCTTTTGCTTTTTTGATCTCATCCCGGCTCGACATCAAGATCGAGTACATCTTAGGGTGCAGACCAACATACTCCTTGATGGGCACGCCGGCGCACTCATCCTTCATCTTCCCCAGAACCTTCTTGTTCACACTGCTGTAGAGGCTACGGGAGGGATGAAAGTTACTAGTGTCAAAGAGATGCCCATCTTCCTTCATGTCAGCATACACGTCAGGCGTGTGTATCTCCATAAGCAGAGAATCTGTATCCGTGTACAACAAGCCAAGGTTCTTGCCATATCTGGGCTTCATGGTATTGTAATAAAAGTCGTACATCAGGTCGAGTATACACATGCCCACATACACCGGGCGGTTCAGTACCAGGTGAGTCTTATGCATGTGCAGAGCAGCCAAGTCATTATCAAACACCTGATGACACGCGTAGGCGGGACTGGCAATAAGCCTACGCATTCTTTCTTCTTCCGTAGAGCGCACAACCTTGACATTGACCCGCCTGCGGAGGTTCTCCATAGTCTTACCGAACACAGAGTTATTCATCAGCTTATACAGGTACTTCTCAAAGTTGCTGGTGGCCACCTTACGCAGATCCGTATTCATCCGAATGTAAGCCTCTATCCAGGGGCTCTGGTTAAAGAGCAACGCTCGATGGATTTTGGTAAGTCTCATCCCCAAAGACAGATACAGCTTGAGATTTCTGTAGTGCACCACATACTTCTCCTTATTCCGCAGGTTTGGCACCAGCTTTTCAACCTCGCCCAAGGTGCCACCCAACTCGCCTAGGAGGTTCTTCTGATAGTTTGACAACCAGTCGTTCTCTACAAGAAGCCGCTCAGGAGCCAGCGGGTAGTCCTGTGCTCGTCATGAAGTGCAGTAGGATACTCCAAGTCAACCTCAAGAATGTATCCAGTTTCAGCATCATCTGGGTGGTCCTGTATCTGTAGATCCTCCGAGTCACCCACTCAATACCCGCAGTTGGCAAAGGCTGACTCATAGCCCACCCATACACATTGTTAGCATCAAGGTACTGGATGTAGCTCGTTGGTTTATCCTGGTCACATCGGCCAAGAGCAACACATTTGTCCACAGGTACAGGTCATGGTAGTCACCCATGTTCTTACACCCGAACACGCTCCAGACCTTCTGTGCATGGGCATAGTCTACAGCAGATATACCCTCCTCAGAGAGCTTGCTGTAGATCTCCTGGATCGGCGGCAGAGGGGAATCAAACTTATCCCAGCTGTCCATGAACTCATAGCGGAAGACTCACTTACGCAACAGCAACCGCCACTTCATCGGGTCTGGCTCATATTCCGCTTTCACAGCAAAGGCATCTGGGTTGTTAGCAGACACCAGCTTATCAATCGAGGTCAGGAGGAACTGTGCGCTGTCAATGAAGCGCAACTGTCCAAGCGACAGGGAAATAAATTTCTCCATGTTGTTGGGGATGCAGTTGGTGCTCCCCTCCACTTTGCTTATATCCTGCATCAAGAGATGGGAGTCATAGCCCCGCAGGTTATGGAACACCACAAGGATGGGTGTTGTCTTGGGAAGTTTCAGGTTACACACATTATGGGCTGGCCCTCTGTACAAGCCTGTTATTTGGCAGTGATCGCGGACATAGTCACAGCCCAGTTTTTTCTTGCACACATGACAGTGGGTTGCAGCCTTATGTGTCCTTCTATACTCCCGAGTCATCCGCATAGGGACAGGCTTGGACAGAATTGCTTTGATCTTTTGCTCCTCCTGCCGCAGAGCCTGTTAGAACTTCTCCACAGCATCGCTTCCTCTGTAAACCACAGGGGGTTCGGTCTTACCGTCACAACGAACAACCACATATCCGTAGCCGCATCCTTGGTGTTCCTGCGTTCTCTGCGTGTTGCTCTTACCAGGATTAAGCGCAGGACCCGGAAGCTTCACTGTAAGCGCCTCAAAGTCAGCATAGATGACGTAGGGTGCAGCAAGCTGTTTCTACCAGTTCTGGAAGGATAATATGTTCTTCCCTTCCTCAGGCATTTCCACTCGCACTGCAGTTTGCCCTATACCCATGCACTCAGGTTTGTGCACCAGGAGCAGACCCTCTGAGGTATATCCATGCAGACGTAGCTCACAGAAGAACTTGCGCTCTTTATGTTTGGTCTGGTCATACAGCAAGCGGTTCAGGTCTTTGTTTTGCGTGTAATGAAACTTGCCGTCCTTCTCAATCAGCATGAGATTTATACGAGTACCAGAGTGCTTACTGGTGCGGTGTACGATAGTGGTCTTCCCATCCCAGCCAAAAACATTCAAGGCTAGGTTAGCATGCTTTTCTATCTTCTCAACATGCGACACTGGTGTAGTATATTCTACACCTGCATCCTCCAGCAGATCCAAAAGCCACTGAATGTTGTATTTTGATGGTCGCTGTGGGTCCTTGGCAACTGGGTGTAGAGCGGCTACAATAGCCCATAGAATGCAGAAGTCGTCCCAGTTCTTTACGTTTATGATGGCTTGCTTAGCCACCAGCGCGGCTGGAAGTCGCAGGTAGGAGCAACCCTTCAACGGTTGGTAGTTGGCAATATCTATCCACAGAGTTGTGACCACCTCAAACTCCCAGCCAGAACCTTGGCTGGTCCACTTCTCCGACCGTTCTTGGATATTAACAGCACTCTGGTCCAGCGCAACGCCCACGTCCTCTGAGGAAAGAACCACCTGCTGCTTGTTACGCAACACAGGCTCAAAATAATCAGTGCTGTCATCATCGGCGTGCTTGGAGAGTCTAACTTTAAGGGCAAACTGACACTTGATTCCACCTAGCTCTTCCAGCTCACCAGTCAAAACTTTATGCATCTTCCGACGCATGCCCTTTAAGAACATCATAAGGTCCGAGCTAAGGGGGTGAGACTTAGGAACATTCATCATCCATCCACGCAAATAGTTTTTAACAGCCCACTTAGCCTTCTTGAAGGCCAGACGCGCTGTGGGGACTGGGGACTGGGTTGCGGGGACGGGTCTGCGTTGGGCAGGGACTGGTCTGCAGGGGCAGGGATTGGTCTGCACGGGGCATCGGTGGGGACAGGGGTGCGAGCCACCCCAGCCCTTAATTTAGCCATTATCTCCTTGTATGTACGGTCATATTCATTACTCACTTGGAGAACTTTGAGTGCAACCTTAGAGCGTGGATAAGGAGGCTAAAAAAACCGTGAATTGAAACATAATCGTTTTGGGCTGCACGTGCTCGTTGATTATGAGTCATGTTTACTATACAGTTCCATTAGTCTATAAGCAAATATTACGATACATACAAGACAACGACTATACAGTTAGCGGACTTTGACCTTGTTGACAGCGCCACAAGGATTTCTATTTTTATACAGTGGGGAATCCCCGTTCAGTGGCGCCGGCTGGTGAGTCAGTGTCCCCAGCTATAGGCTGTTGTGAAGCAATTTATTGGGCATGACGAAGAGGATTGTGGTTGACTTTATCAAACCCACAATCCATACACAATCCTACCCTATTATTTGTTATAGCCTTCTGACAACCCGTATAAAGACGATTAACGACACCATGTTTTATCTTATATCTGTGTAATCCACAAAACTCTTGCTCTTGCGTACAGGGCCTGTTACAGGGGTCTTTCTTTCCGAGTAATATCCCACGGGCACTTATTTTCATACTACCATTGTTATGTAAATATATCTCGAATGTCTAATTGGTAATACCATCTGGTGGCAGCTGGGTATCGGACGGCACCACAAGCAGCTCCTCCTTTACAAAGCCACGGAGGGGTCCATCCAGCAAATAGTAAAGTACAAGCTCACCAGATTTAGTGACAGAGCTTCCAATCCGGTAAACATTGAGTGACCACACAGGGTCAGTGGCCTGCCGCCGCTGGTCTTGCTCTACCTCACCATGTTGGTAGAGGTAGCGAACAGTGGGTGCCCTGGTATTTCCCATATAGCTTGCTTTGTTAGCCATCCCCTGGCAACTTCCTCAGAAACCCTCACTTCTGTTGCAAGCTTCTTGATAGCTGTTATGCCTTTCCAGTAGCCCTTAGCACTATGGTATATCTTCTGCATGCGACGATCCATACAAAGTAAATGCCCGAGTCTCCAAATGACCTACTTGGCAAGCCTGTATGCAACCAGCCCAGTCGCAGCCATACCCAGTATAATGAACGCCACCTCACGCCCTTTTTGACCTTCTGAGCACTCGTAGAAGTCTGAAAGCTGCAGCTCAGAGCCCAGAGGGTCAACGGTTTTACCTGTAATCAGGGAGTACTCATTCATAGCCTCGTCTGCATCCCTAAAAGTATGCTTGGCATATCCCTGGCGGTGCAGTTGCTCATTGATGAAGTCTAAACGCTCAGTTCTCTTCTTGGCCCATGCTGCCTGAGCAGATTGAAGCTGATCAATTGCCTTATCATGGCGTTTACGTTCCGTGTCCACTTGGCTGCCTCGTAATTTAGAGAATAAAAAGTTGCTCCCAGAGATGCAAGGGCGTTAACAAGAGCACCCCCAACAAGTAGCGGGGATCTTTTAAATGAGCGTCCAGAGGCTTTTGTACCACAACCTGTTTAGGGTGTGAGGCTACCATCTGGTGCCTGTAGCAATACAATGCTAGTCCAAACTCCCCAATGCCGCCGACAGCCAAAGGCACATCCCATGTTGGCCACGCCCACCTTTCCGGAGGCTTGCTTGTTGATATTAGCCCGACAGGTTCGTCTCTAGCATCTGTAAGTGCGACCTTAGCCTCTCGGAGCTCTCTTAGAAGCTTATTTTGATTGGCTTTTGGAGCTGCAGCACCCTTTCGTCCTGCCGCAATCCTTTTAGCGTTTTTCATAGTGGTCACTGACGTTATCTCCACCGGTGCTGTCCCCCCTTGATTCGTGTTCGTTTCTTCCATGTTTACTTGATAAAAATTATTTGTCCAATTGACAGCTCTTAGTAAGCATCTGTTATAGCGGAGTTAAGCACCTGTTATAGCAAAGTTAAGCACATGCTACAGCAGAGTTAAACACATACTATAGCAAGGAAGCGGTGTCTTCCTCTCCACCGGCCCCTGTTGATTTGGTGTTTATTTTTCCAAATTGACAGTGCTTGTTGTTAAAGCCCCGGTTAATGGAGCTAAAAACATACCATAACGATGATATAGCCCACAAATGGCAGTGCTTAGCGCGTGTCCACCAAACGGGTCAGTCTCGAGGTCTGTAATTAGCTTTGGCTGGTGTTCTGGTGGGATTGGTAGAAACATACAAGCAATACCTGAGTATAGCTGTAGCAATGATTGACCTAGAGTGCGCGTCATGCTAGCGCCTAGCCGAGCCTCGTATCTCACATACAGCTTTATGATCTCTTCATCAGACATTGATTCAACCTGGTCAATTGTAAGGCGCTCCAAACCAAGGTACTGACGGCCCTGACCACCGGCTATGACGGAAGCAAGCCTATCTCTCTTAGAAATATCTACACCAGGGGTGCAACTAGGTTCCGCTCCCCCAGACTTTGTCTCCACTAAGCCAGTAGTGTCCTGTTCAAGGAGTTTATCAATAATGGTATCAGGATTCATGAATATACGTATACGCCTTTGAGCTTTAAAATACTGCACCGCTACCCAGATGAAGAAACCCAAATTGGTTACTGAGGCAGCGGCTGCTATCAAGGCCAATATCACTTCAATCGACGGCATATGCAGTAGGTTGATCAGTCTTCAGCAGCAGTTTTGCATGCTTGGTCTTTGCTAGTAGTTGGCGTAATGTGGCACGTTCCTCCTTTGTTGGAATTACATCATTTTCACGTAAGGCGTCTTCAAACAAGTCACGGTCCTTGGTGTGAAAGAGCACCATCCAGCGAGTCTGCTCATGTATGTCTTTCAACACAGAGTTGTACTTTTGGGTGAGGACCCAGACACTTTGCTGCGCATGGCGGCCGCTAAAAGACAGTTCGGATAACATGTCTTTCTTCTTGGTTAGGGCCTTTGTTGCCGAACAGTCATCAATAATGTAGAGGGTAGGCTCGCCCTTAAAACAATGGTAGAAAGCCCTCAAGTGGTCATGGAGCCGCTCCCCTGGGTCAACGAAGTAGACCTCTGAATCATCCCACACCCATGACCGCGTCTGATAGGCATCGTTGTAACGTATGGTAGGGCAGAAGATTACAATATGCTCGAAGGCACCGAAGAAGGGCTCTTCGAGTAGGTCGAGGATGAATGCGGTTTTCCCACATCCTGTCTGCCCACAAACAATTGCCGAACATGGACCATCTGGAAATGTAAACTCAGTTTTCGGTTTCATCAAAGCCTTATTAGTAGACTGCGCTGACGAACCTGCCATCTTTAATGTTAAGCTGTGCATCCATTACAATATACATATAAACATTCAATGCGCCCGCCGCCTCTGCCTTTTTCGTGATCTGAATGGTGATACCCTCAGACGCATTCTCCACGGCCCTACCAGTATCGTGCAGCTGGTCGTCATCACTCGTCCTTAAGTCGAGCCACAGAGCATACTTACTGGTTAGGTACTCTCCTAGGGACACGTCCGATAATGCTAAGTCTTTTGCAGCTATTGCTACACTGGGGTCTCGTTTACTCGTTGCTGCAAAGGCCTTCTTCACTTCATCCCACTGCTGGTAGCCACGCATGCCCTGATCATAGAGTTGGTTGGGGATGCCCTCAATGGTCACCTCGACCTTCGTAATCTTTGGGTTGTAGAACGACTCTGTTTTCCTGGCGAATGAGGCATTGGCTGGATCTTCAAATAGCAGTAGGATGCCCTTCATGCTGCGAGCAGGCACGTTCAGGTTAATGTTCCACAGTGTATCTCTTTTATTGTATACAAGCTTCCTGTGACGAAGAACACGGTCATGCAGAATCGTGAGCCGACCTGTGTACTGGGTGCGTATCATGCGGGCCAACTCTGTTTGGGTAACCATGTCATACTCCAGCAAGATGCCATTGCCTGTTGCGTGAATCTAGCGGTTGTAGTCATTGAACGTGAGCTCGTACTCCAGTCTGTCACTAAGTGCACTCTGGTAGAATGGCATGTGGCATCAATAGACATGACCTCATTGCCAGAAATCTGGATTGTCATTTTCTTAACCACGGCGCGACCCAAGTTTGCACAACGAGGTCAGTGTGATTGTAAAGGCCAGCCGTGCTGTCCCTGGGATAATGACGTCGTCTGCGCCTAGATTGGGGAAGCGAACCAGCAGTTGTTGGTTCTGGTCAATAGTGCTTGGATTGTTTGTAATAACTACAGACTGTCGCACGCCCTTTACCCTTAGTGGTTCGCGTATCCGGCGGTGTGGGTTTAGTTTGCGCCTGTGTGTACTCAACATGTTGAATTCTTAATTACACTTATATCTTTAACCTAGTAACATGGAGTTTGATAACCCAGGATTTGACGACCCAGAGGAGGAAGGGGCTATGTGAGGGGAGAGGAATGAGACTAGCTTTGATGATGAGGAGGCTAACCTGATTGACGAAACTTTAGATACGTCGAGTACGACTAGTCCACCATGGGCTATTACTGAAATGCCTGCTGGGTTAACAGAAGATCAGGTGGGTTCCAAAGAAGAAACTGAAGTCTTAGTTACGAGGTGGGAGAAGGCAGTGTCTAAGCATGGGCTGCAGGCCACTCTGGAGTTTAGATCGTCTAAAAAAGGTGACCTTTGGGTTAGGTGGGGGCGAGACTGGAAACTTCTGACATGGAAGAGCAATCCCAACAAATTCCTCTCTCCTAGATTACGGTGGTACACAGCTTGCTCAGGCTCTTTGAGTGAACACTGAACTATCCACAAAGGCAGTAAAAGTCCTACAAGGCGTTGACTAAGCCGCTGATAAAGCGGAAGCTGCCCTTCCATATATGTTAGAAATGAGCAGCCTTGAAGCCATGATAGAGCAAGGTGGTGTGGAAGAAACAAGCTTCATAGTAGGCGTTCATAACGCCATACAAGACCTAGGTACACAAACAGACAATGAACTACCACTCAGAGAACTTATGGGGCTTGACAAGGCTATTCAGACCCAGAGGGGTGAGCTGGTCAATAACCTAGCTAAGATAACTGAGATAGAAAAGGATATAAAACATCGGGAAGCTAAAATGGCAAGCCTGGAGGAGGAAGGGAGGAGAGGAGATAGAGCATGGAGATTCAAGGCAAATGAGCTTGCAGAGCTGCGGGACCTGCGGAGTGCCCGTGTTGAGGCTGCCTCTGCAATCCGCGAACGTCTGCAAACCCAAATTAACCGCATAAAGGAAACGATAAACAGACTTATTAACCAGGACACAACGCTAGCTGAGCGTGTACGCACCCTGTTCCGGGAGCAGGGAATAACAATCCCCTCCATCCTCACTGTGGTTTGATTGGCAATCGCGACCCTGGTAGTTGCTTTGATGGGTGGAGGGAGCACTAGTGTAACCCCGGCACCAACTTCGACGCCAGCTGATAAGCCCGGTGTAAAGGAATGGATTAAAAAACAGCTGAACTCCTTGGCAAACGTCTTGAAGGGCCTAGCCAGTAAAGCAGCAGCTGCCCTTCCAGGAATCATTGGCTCCATCGTATCATGGCTGCTTAAGTCAGCTGCAAAGGTGGCTGGTTGGATGGCAGAACATGTATGGGCCGCAGCTGTGGCGGTGGGGGGAGTTATCCTCCTGATACTCCATGACCTACTAAGTAGCAAACCAAAGCACAGTCTCGGCCATGGGGGCCGGCCCTGGAGAGGGGAGTTCCATATCTGTATCTGGCGGAGGGTCAAAGCTTCCTCTATCTGGAACCACCGGAACCGAGTTGACATCAGTATTGCTGCCGATCTGCTGCTCCTCAGTCGCGATGGTAATCAGATTGTTGTACCCAGCAAAGTTTCCAATGGCGAGGCTCATATCAGACGGAGCCATGTACAGGCCCGTTCCAAACACATAATAAACCTTTGAGGAGGCATTCTGGAGGACGTTCTGATACCGTCGGATGGATGAAGGAATGTCCACTGGGGAGTTGATGGCATCCTCAACATTGGCCTGAAATTGCTTTTGAGCATCAAAGGACGTGCCAACACCTAGTATCTCTGAGCGGGTCTGAGTCTGAGCACTAAAAATAGCCCAGACATAGGTCGTTGATCCTGTGTGATACCTGGGGCGGTGAACCCAGCTGATTTTTCAAGGATGTAAGTACTCCAGGCGGCTTGCTCCATCCTGGTCTTGCTTTATAAAATCAATATGTAGTTTGCCGCCCTGGAAAACAAAGCCATTGGTTGATTTCTCAAAGGTTTGCCTAACGGATTCGTACAGGTGGGTGTTTCCATAAAGAGTGATCACCCGTACCTTGTGTGTTTCAGGGTCAGTGAAGTATACCCGGCCTAGGCCCTGGTTACCACCCTTTATCCTCCAGTCGCTGTTTTCGTAAACCCCAAACTAGTGGCAGAACCGATGGTAGATTCTCTTGTCAAAGGTGTTGTTGGTGGCCGACCATGTAGCGTCATCTGGCAGTGCTATTCTCATTTCGGTTAAAAGTCTCCGGATGGTGTAGTAGACGCGGAACCTGTAGAGGTTACTTAGTGCTTGGGAATCAGATTTGAGGTGGTCCAGGGCAGAAACTCTGCAGCCGCTTGTTGCACACCATACAACAAAGTTTTACCTGGTTCTGCCAGTATTGCATGTGGTTGGTTTTCCAGCCAACTACAAGGCTGTCGTCACTTATGTTTGGCACCAAGTATTTATCAAACAGGTTGGAGAACTCGACCCCAAAGGCATCTGTAATTTTACCTGCCTTAACCTAGATGAGTAGGTGTGTCAGATCCTAAGGATCAATATGAAGTGGGTAGACGGGCCCGGTTTTGTACGTTTTACTCCTATTGAAACTAAAGGCTTGTTTATTGATAGTGCTATGTATCACACTCTGTCTAATGTTCAAAGCGGCGACGCTATGTCCCTGCAACATCCCATTGACAACACTGCGGGCGATCTATGTGTTGGCCTAAGGTCAATCACGTATACTGTGGGCTGGTACAATCTCGAATCAAACGAGACCATTAAATGGCGGTCTGAAACTGCTGGAAAAGGAGGAAGAATCCAATTAAAACCTGGCCTCTGGAGTTTCCGCCTTCTTCTGCAGCAAATTACATTATTAGGTCTTGGGTTAGAAGATGATGCTGTAAATGGGGTTATTACCCTCGAAATTTCTGATGGGACTGTGAATATATCAGACAGAGTGTTAACAATGTTGGGTCTTGATGACGGTTTCGGAAGGCGGTGGATTTATTCAGGTACTTACACTGGTGACCGGACCATCAACTTTAGCATCTTTAACACAATTTATGTTCACCTCGATCAAGTCAGCACCACGCACAACATGCTAGATGGTGCACCCACTATGCTTCTTGAAGTTGTTGGTTTAGAGGGTGACTCTTTCGGTGATATTATAACCACTTACATCGCTAATCATGTATGTAAGCGTGTCACAAGTGGAACAGTGCATGAGTTAAAGGTTCAGTTATGCGATAATAAAGGAAGGCTATTAGAAAACCACGAATTACCTGTTAGTGTTGTTCTTGAATTTACAAGATGTCAATACAAACGAGTATTTATGGACCTAGGCAAAAACCGTCAAGCACTGTTCAGGGCGCCGACCTCTCGGAATATGCCACAAAGACCTATGTATCTATTGGTGACTCACAGAAAATGGATAAAAGTGGCGGTACTATTGTTGGAGACCTTGAAATGGGAGATAATAAAATCTTTCAGTTGGGAGACCCAATATCGCCTAAAGATGCTGCTAATAAAAAGTATGTTGATGAGAGACACAGACAGCATCGCAGGGACCTGAGAGAACAAATACACTCCCAAACAAAACCCCTCATTACTAAATGGGCAGAAGCAAGTGGTGCTCTTCGCATAGGATATGAGTGGTCGTTTGGCCATGGGGCTAGGGGTCGAGACTCACAAGACTCAAGCTGTGGATATACCATGCTATGCAATGGCAAGATCATTCGTATGGGGTTGTCTTCGGGTGTTGGTGCTGATACTGGTCCTATAGCAGTCGTTCCTGTTATTAATGGAACGAATCAAGTGGTAGGAATAAGTAAGCCTGCTGACCAACGGGCTGTTATAATATCTTTACACCAGCCTTTACAGCTAGAACAAGGCAACGTTATTCATTTTTATACAACCACACAAAACAGAGGGGCGACTTGGTCTGTAGCTTCACTCCTAATTGAACTTGACTTGTAGACTTACGTATAAAGCAGCAGTATGAAACAACAAACAACCATTCCGACGGCACCGTTATATCCGCAGCTGTCTGATGAGAATCCGGGGCACTCCTATCGGTTGAATGAGATCAGCCTCAAGAAGCAATACCTTGAGAAAGAGATTGAAAAATATTGTGCTATGTACGAGAAATATAGGCGTGCAGTGAACTTGGTGGATGCAGTTGACACTGCGTTAGTTACTGTTGGTATGTGTCTTGGCGCAAGTGGTGTAGGTATAATGTCTACAATAGTTGCTATTCCTATTGCCACAGTCTTGGGTGTTACTGGAGCCGCTTGTCGGCTACTTGGAAATGCTGGAAAATTCGTCAGTCGCCGACTGAGCATCAAGGTGAAAAAACATGATCAGATCCGCATTCTAGCGCAGAGTAAATTGAATACTATTGCTGACATTGTATCGACAGCACTTGAAGATGGTAATATCTCTGATCATGAGTTTAAACTCGTTTTAGCTGAGGTCACAAAATATACCCAAATGAAGGGCGAAATTAAGGCCAGATCTGTAAAAGCGCACCAGACCGTATCAATTGATGAAAAAAAACGCGCTGATTCAACGTGGAAAAGACGAAGCATTGGAAGGTATCAGACAAAAATTGGGTGCTTCTTTACCATTAAGCGGACTGTGAATGATATTGACCCGCCTCAATACATAGAATAAACCCAGTGTGCGCAGACATCTTTGGTCTGTACCTATCTATTTAAACAGTGGATAGTGTTATGTTATGTCCAAATAACTATATTGAGAAACACACACACGAGGACGACACCATGTAGACCGGAACAGAACTGTCTTTATTCTTAACCACCATCCAATACATGAAGTGGACGTTATGATTTTTAGTGAGGGCTTCATAATGCAACATCCCCCTTCTTTTAAGAAATCATCAATGACAGACATTATGTTAGTTGCTTGTCTGCAGTCACAACAACAAAAAGGTAGCTGTCTGCCTGTTACAATAAAATGACATACAATTTAAGTCTAGTCCCAAGTTGACATTCATACAAAACAATACTATCTGGTTCTGCTACAATATGAATATGTATTTAGATTAAATATCTTCTATGAGACGACGTGGAGGCATGACATTTCGCTTGGGACGTGGTGTAGGTATTGTAGTATTTCCACTTTTCTGTATCGCAGGTGAGGAGACTGTTGCGTTGTGATTCACGTTACTAGTAGGTGTGGAGATGGGATCAGGTACGGGGCTATCCTGTGTTGGCTGTAGAGTAGGTGGGGCAACTATGGGTGCAGCTGGTGGTGACGGAGTTGGGCTTGTGTAAGTGTCAGTGGCTATGGGTCGAGGTCGTAGCAATATTCTGTTGCGTTTTAGAGGGCGACCTGTCGTGCGGCATAGCACTGTGTAGGAACGTGGTTCGGGGCCAATTCCAATAACCTTGCCGGGGAGCCAGTTTTTACGTGCCACATCCTGGTAGTAAACGGGCTGGTTGATGTCAAGCTCATCAAGGGTTTTGCTCTGGCTGTTGTAACGCATTTCAGATTTCTGATGGGCTAGCTGTCTAGCTGCAGTTATGTCATGGGCGTTGCCTTGATGGTAGACTGGTAGGTTGAAGTTAATTTTCCTTTGGAAAATGAGTTCAGCTGGTGAGGGGATTTTAGGGCCTAAAGGGGTTGTTCGATACACAAGAATAGCTTTGTCGGTTTCCTCAGGTGACTTCTTAATGAGGGCTTTCATGCTCCGGACCATGCGTTCAATAAAACCGTGTGAACGAGGATGGTGAGGGGAGCTGGTGACATGAGCTATTCCATAGTTGTTTGTCATTGCCTGGTAAGCACTGCCTATAAACTGTGGACCGTTGTCCGAGATGATGGTGTCTGGACAACCAAACATTGAAAATACATGACTGGTAATAGCAGCTACGTGACGGCTGGAAGTGTCACGTCCAAGGCATTCAACAATCGGGTATTTCGAGTGGTAGTCTGCTATGATGAGATAGTTCTCATCATTCAGTGTGAAGAGATCTGAGCCAATTGTATGCCAGGGATATGGTGGAACGGTTGTCATAACGGGTTCCATTGGCTCTTTACTCTGCGATGCCTGGTGCTTTTGACAAATGGCGCATTGTGATATTATGCCCTCGATGTCAGAGTTGATCCCGGGCCAGTACACGCTACCTCTAGCGCGCATCTGACAGCGGATAATCCCTTGGTGACCAGTGTGGATGTCAGTTAGATATTGGTCATGGAGGATCTCTGGGATCAGCAGTTGACTTCCCTTCAGAATGAGACCATTTTCAATGCTTAGTTCGTCTCGGAAAGGCCAATAAGGATGAATGCTGTGGTGGACGTCTCTTTGGCGTCCGGGAAATCCTTGGATAATGTATTTTGACAGGCGATTGAGTGTCTCGTCATTTGTTATTGCTTCACGAAGCTCATCGAGTCGTCTGTTGCTGAATTGAACGAAGCATACCTTAATATTCAGTTCAATGTGCTCATCAGCACTAGACTTTGGGAGTCGAGAAAGGCTGTCCGCTAGAATCATCTCTTTGCCAGGTCTGTATTTTATCTCGTAGTCATAGCGTTGCAACCTCAACAGCATACGCTGCAGACGGGCTGGGGCAGATGTGAGTGCTTTGGCTGAGATCATCTCCAGTGGACGGTGATCTGACTCGATGGTAAATGGTTTGCCGTACAAATATGTGTGAAAGCGTTCTGCTCCAAATACACATGCAAGTAGCTCTCTTTCTATGTTTGCGTACCGCTTTTCGGTGTCAGACAAACTTTTTGAGGCAAACGAGATTGGGTGACCATCTTGAATGAGTGCGGCGCCGAGGGCTTCTTGACTCGCATCAACTTGCAATACAGCTGGCTTGGTTGGATCAAAGTATGAGAGCAATCCAGCTCTACTAATGAGCTGTTTGAGTTGGCTGAAAACTGCTTGATGCTCTGGATGCCACTGGAATTCAGAGTCCTTCTGTAGTAGCTGTCTCAATGGTCCTGTAACGTTACTCAGCTTAGGGATATACGGAGCAAGGTATGTGACCATTCCAAGGAATGACTGGAGTTCTGAGACGTTTGCTGGGGGCTTTAGGTCGATGATAGCCTGCACTTTGCTTGGATCAGGCTTGACCCCTGACTCCCCGTAGATGTTGCCGAAGAAGCATACTTCGTCTTGGTTGATTTTACATTTCTCTGCATTGAAGACAAGACCACATTTGCGAGCACGTTCCATCAACTGATGGAGATTGCGGTTGTGATCAGCTTGGTCAACACCGAACACAGTGATGTCATCTGCAATGGATATGACGCCAGGCAGTCCATCGAGTATCTGATCCATTGCCTTTTGGAAGACGTCTTGGCTAGTTTTCAAGCCGAATGGGAGCCTTTGGAAACAGAACCTTCCAAATGGACTGTTGAACGTAGTGAGGTGTTGACTGGCATCATCTAACTGCACGCTCCAATAGCCGGACTTGGCATCCAGTTTGCTAAACACTTTGGCGCCCTTGAGTCTGTGTGTGACCTCTTCAAGTGTGGGGGTGCGGTGCTGACCCCTCTTTAGCGCCTTATTGATGTCTTTCGGATCCAAACAAATGCGGAGAGACCCGTTTGGTTTTTGAACATATGTTATGCTCGAGACCCAGTCTGTAGGTTCACTCACTGGGCGGATGACATCTAGGTCCAGCATTCTGTCAAGCTCAGAGCGGATTTGAGATTGGAGCTGGATTGGAGCTCTTCTTGGCGCATGGATTACAGGACAAGCATCCTCCTTGAGGATTAGTGAATGCTCTCCTTTGAATTTACCCAAGCCTGTGAATCGGTCAGGGTACATGGACTTGACGTCACTCAGCTTTCTAAGGTTTGCAGTGTCAGTCTGGAGAGATATGGTACAGTTCATGGTCACCAGACTGAGAGCTTCGCAAGTTTCCAATCCAAAAATTACAGGACCTGGTGTGTCAGTTACATAAAATTTTGTTGCTTGCCACTGGCTGTCCGCGTAACGACACGGGATGGTAAGTGTACCGTACTGACGAATCTGAGTGCCATTGTATGCAGTGAGTTTGGCGTCACTTTTAACTAAGGTTGTTGGCAGTCTATCTTCATTTACATGCGATGGGTATATATTGCGGAACGTTCGCAGAGGCAGGATATTCCCTTGAGCACCTGTATCCACTTTACCTCGTAGATTTGTCTTCTTGTTGGGGTATGCCTCAATGCACAAGATTGCAAATGCTTTGTCCCGGCTTACTGTTGAAATGGAGAGAGTGTCGAATGTGCACTGTTCAAACTGTGGGTCATCCTTATTCTCAACACAAACAGAGTGTACATCAGGCTTCTGCTTCTGTTTGTTATACTTTGAAGTACTGTACTTTATTGAGCCACTGCGATGTCCTTGCGTAGAACTGTGTGCAGCAGTACTGCGACAAACTTTTCCCCAATGACCAACTTTTAAGCATTTATTGCATTTCTGGTCGCGAGCGGGACATTCCTCCCGACGGTGTCTAGTCCCACCACAAAAGTGGCATGTGTTCCTTGAGGTCGATTCAGCATGTGGAATCGGTCCTTTCCTTTGGTTGTTTCGCTTTTGATGGATGCTATCCACCTTCGTAGCCTGCCCAAACTGATTGAGTTGTTGTTGTGTGGCCTCGTATGTTCGAGCACAGTCAAGAACTTTGTCAAGTGTCAACTTCTCGGGATCGTGGTCTAGTAGCTTTTTACGAACGGGGTTGTGCACAGTGCCAATAATGATTTGGTCGATCAGCATGTCCTCGAGAGCAGCCTCGAATTTACACTTCCGTGCTTGCACCTTAAGACGAGTTGTAAAGGTGTCAATGGGCTCAGCTGACTGTTGACGAATGTCGCGAAATTGAAAACGGGCAAGTCTATAGTTAGCCTTGGGCTCAAAATAGTCTTGGAATGCCTGCCACACTGACTCTGGCGTTTTCTTCTGCTCTACTGTCAGATGAGACCAGTTGTCGTAGACTTCTAAAGCATTGGGTCCCAACCACAGTAGGATGTAGTTAACAATTTCGTGACCTGTTTTGTTACTGTACGTAGGAGTCGACAACAACAGTTCACAATAACGCTTGAATGAGCGAAACTGATGAGGCAAATCGTCACTGTCCCAGTTGAATGAGGGCAACTTGATACCGGCTAGATCGTTTGAGTGCACGTACTGCACGCTTGCTGCTGGGTTTGATTCCGACATGATTTGGCGGGCGATAAACTGCACACTGTCACTGACGCGATGCAATTATTTACCACAACGTCCAACACGATCACTAGACCTGATATTGTCACATGTAGAAGCTTACTTGCGATTTGCACTTTGCGCTCGTTTTGTTGCTCGACATTCCAACACCACAGTCACACAATCCGTCGCCGACCATGCGCGTTTGAGCGGGGTCGTTGAGGAGGTGAATTGCTCGGTTCACTGAAATCCGGTGTCACTGACCTCAAGACGACAGTCGTTTCCACTGCTGACTAGCGGAAGATAAAAACACTGTTTTTAATCACTATGGGTCGTTTTAGATCTCACTTGCTGCCACCATGTTATGTTATGTCCAAATAACTATATTGAGAAACACACACACGAGGACGACACCATGTAGACCGGAACAGAACTGTCTTTATTCTTAACCACCATCCAATACATGAAGTGGACGTTATGATTTTTAGTGAGGGCTTCATAATGCAACAGATAGTATAAGGTATAGGTTGGTAATGGAACAAGTGATTAAGTCGTTCTGTATCTCACATGACGGAATCAGATAAAAGACAACTCAGTGGGAGAATAAAAGAAAGCACTGCATTGGTGGAAGCGACTACTCCGCGGTTATCGTTCAGGACTACTTTAACAGCTATAATAAGAAGCTGACGGAGAAAATTAGCAACGAGGGCGGCCACACAAGCGTCGCCTGCCTCTGTGGCCAGGTCTTCGAGGAGGTTGCAATTGCAGTCATTGAGAGTAGATACAACACAAATGTTTATGGGAACAACATTTACCTCCACCACGGCGGGGAGAACACGGCTTACTCCCCAGACGGATTTTGTGTCCTCCCGGTCCAGTCTGATGGTGACCTGCTCTACCCTCCTGGGGACCCAAGTCAGGTGGAGATTGCGCTGCTCGAAATAAAGTGTCCTCACACACGTATCCCTGGGAGGATTATCCCGCCCCAGTACAAACCTCAGATTCTGCTTGGGCTTCACTACAGTCCGTCGGCTACCATCGGAGTGTTTGTGGACTGTGTTTTCCGGGTGTGTGCCTATGAGGACCTGGGGAGGGCTCGAGCGTACAACTTGGAGTACCACCATAAGGACAGGAAGAAGTACAAAGAGACGGTCGCTTGGGGGTACACAACCATCCAAGACATAGATGATGAAGGGGACTACGCCGCAAACGGAAAGTTTGACACCATCTTCGACTACGATCTGGTATTTATTCTGTCTTTAAGGAGGAAATCCGAACTACTTCATATAGACGCGGTATTTATTCTGTCTTTAAGGAGAAAATCCGAACTACTTCATATAGACGAGGTATTTATCCTGTCTTTAAGGAGGAAATCCGGACTACTTCATATAGACGTGGTATTTATTCTGTCTTTAAGGAGAAAATCCAGACTACTTCATATAGACGTGGTATTTATTCTGTCTTTAAGGAGAAAATCCAGACTACTTCATATAGACGTGGTATTTATTCTGTCTTTAAGGAGAAAATCCAGACTACTTCATATAGACGAGGTATTTATTCTGTCTTTAAGGAGGAAATCCGGACTACTTCATATAGACGAGGTGTTCATTCTGTCATTAAGGAGGAAACTCGGACTACTAAATATAGATGCGGTATTAATTCTATATGTCATTAAGGAGGAAACCCGGACTGCATCATATCGACGCTGTATATATTCATGTCGCTAAGGAGTTAACCCGGACGACTTCATGCAAAAGCGGTATTGATTCTATATGTCATTAAGGAAGATAACCCGGATTACTAAATATAGATGCGGTATTAATTCTGTATATCGTTAAGGAGTAAAGCCGGACATCTTCGTATAAACGCAATATTCATTCGATATATCATTAAGGCCCAGACTACTTCACATATACGCAACTGCAGTCATTGCTTCTCTCTGGTGTGTCCTGCTCGCCAGTAAACCCAACACGATAGCTCAGCACCTTGTCACTATCTTCACGCTTTGACCATAACAATTTCACAGGAAGCAAATGTTATACATACAACAAATACACCATCTGATTTGAGTTTATAATAAAACCCTCATGGATACAGCAGATTTGTCATGAATAGTGTGTAGCATATTTATTCGTAAGATATGGTGTTACATTCAAAGGCAGAGCTATTTGTTGTGCACAATCTTATAAGTGAGTATTATATCGGGCGTTCTATGAAACAACAACATATTGCTCATGAAGGGGGTTCGATAGGATCCACGTTATCCTCATTGAACCGATATTTACAATAGTGCGGAGCGTCTATGGATCTAGAGCCAACGTTATGATGCACATTATGACGTGACTCCCGGATGCCGCTCCGTGCGTCAGGGCGCTGCTTCACCAAACTGCGCGCGCCGTCAAACGAAGGCAAATAGACAGGTGGCGCAGTGTGGAGGTCACGACCACCTCCGGCCGCTTCTGTCTGTACCACCCGCATATAGGGACATTCGTTGTTGATAATGGCGTGGTAGATTTGACATTGGACTTGAGTGTGGTTTGATGAGTCGAGTTGAGTGACATCCGGGGCCTGGCAAAGGGGCGGGGCTTCACTGGACGGAGTAAATGCGCAGGCGCTGTCTTTGCAATGCGGCGCCATCAGAAGTTCCTCTGGGTGCGGATGTGGACGACTGTACTTCCTTTTGTCGTTAAACCTGCACCAATGAAACAATTGTAACAGTCTTATACGTCCTGTGTGAAAATTCCAACACACAGACACACATAGACACACACACACACGCACACACACACACACACACACACACACACATATATATATATATATTAGCACGAACGCGACCTTTAGTGGACAAACCACCAACCTTTCGTAGACTTTGGTCCACGAAAGGATATACCAGTATGTCCACATAAAGTCAAAGTTCATTTTTGTCCAAAATAATTGAAAATATTTAGGTTTGACCATTCGAATGTGATAGTCTAGTCCTAGTTACGTACACAAATAATCTTTCACGCGTGATTTCTTTGGATTTTGAATATAATAGCGAAATAAAATTTTAACAACTAACCATTCGTTGACATGACACGCACACATCAATATCTTCCATACAACCGTATATACTTCGATCCAAATTTCCGAAATAATGTTTAATCATACGTGTTGGATATATTTATTTGAAAAATTAAAATATTTGATTTATTCTTAAATTTCTTTACCAAAAAACTATATTTTTCTCCTTTTTCATTCATCTACAACATTGAATTAGATGGCGTAATTCTACCAATGGTTCATAATGATCACATCCACAACAAATATTATGTTTCTAATCCATGATGACTGAAAATGATTAAAATATTTCGGTATTCCGCAAATATTCAAAAATATATATGGGCACGAAAGGTTGGATTTATACGTATAAATTAATATCTTAACCTTTCGTGGACGACGTTTCGAGGACAAAAAGTATATACCAGCAATAAAAAGTGACAAAAAGATTTTAATTCACTTTAAACTATTTAATTGTATCAATTAAAAGATGCCGAATAAATAATTGATAATTAATGATAGCAAAAATGCACTATAAAAATTTGTCCACGAATGGTTGGAGTCCACGAATGGTTGTAATCGTCAGTATATATATATATATATATATATATATATATATATATATATATATATATATATATATATATATATATATATATATATATATATATATATATCTATCTATATATATCATATACATATACTATAGAAATATATAATATATATATATATATATATATATATATATATATATATATATATATATATATATATAGACGTATAAAAGTATATACATGGATGCATATAATTATGTTTGCCAATAATTCAACAACACACCTATATCGCCTATTTTCGTCATTGTGTATATAACGAAGAGATGAAGCTTGCACCATGATAAAACAACCTTAGCATAAGAGTGAACATTTTAGCAACAGACGAGTACGCTATGATGTTTTGCGCTATGATGTTATGTTGACCGGGCGCATTTTTTGTTTTGTTATTTAACGGACCAAGTTTAATGAAACCTAATGTTTCTTCTCGGGGTGTCAATAAAACTCGCTGTAGAGCTGGATACAAACGACAGGTCGTTTTCCCCGCTTAATGAAGCGCATTCTCTCGGAGGCTTTACATTACAGATGGCTGTGGTGAGAAGCGCTTGGTACCTGCGGTAGCAGAGCACGCCGAGAAGGAGGATACTGAGGCACATGAGGAGAGAGACTGCCACGACGATCACCACCAGCATGGCTGAAAACACAACACACACATCAACACCAGCATGGCTGCAAACACAACACACACATCAACACCAGCATGGCTGCAAACACAACACACACTCACATCACCACCAGCATGGCTGCAAACACAACACACACTCACATCACCACCAGCATGACTGCAAACACAACACACACATCACCATCAGCATGGCTGCAAACACAACACACACATCACCACCAGCATGGCTGCAAACACAACACACACTCACATCACCACCAGCATGGCTGCAAACACAACACACACATCACCACAAGCATGGCTTAAAACACAACACACACTCACATCACCACCAGCATGGCTGCAAACACAACACACACATCACCACGAGCATGGCTTAAAACACAACACACACTCACATCACCACAAGCATGGCTGCAAACACAACACACACTCACATCACCACAAGCATGGCTATAAACACAACACCCATCACAACGTACACACTTCATGAGTGATTAGAACTAGGTCGAGTGCTGGCCTTCGGCTTTGACGTAGTTTGGATGCAAATGGCTAGGAGGGTCGCTGGTAGGGAGGCCGGAATCAAAGCATGTTGGTCTAAGTGAGTTGGACATGACGGAATTAATGGCGACATACATTGGGTAAGAGGTGGAAGCGGACGATGGTCACTGCTATCCTTTCATCTAATGACCCCACGTACCAGCCGTTCAGGGTCTTGTGAGTAGGGTTGCAATCCCCTTAATGCATTTCTAACCCGATGAATTTTAATACAAATATGTTTAGGGTCGCACCCAGTTTAACGTTATACTAGTGACGGTCGACCTGCGAGTACATTATAGTACAGTAACGCGAACATGGTCAGACCACCGTGATCCCCTCAGACCATGTGGTCAGACCACCGTGATCCCATCAGACCACGTGGTCAGACCACCGTGATCCCATCAGACCACGTGGTCAGACCACCGTGATCCCCTCAGACCATGTGGTCAGACCACCGTGATCCCGACAGACCACGTGTTCAGACCACCGTGTTCCCATCAGACCACGTGATCAGACCACCGTGATCCCATCAGACCACGTGGTCAGACCACCGTGATCCCATCAGACCATGTGGTCAGACCACCGTGATCCCGACAGACCACGTGTTCAGACCACCGTGTTCCCATCAGACCACGTGGTCAGACCACCGTGATCCCATCAGACCACGAGGTCAGACCACCGTGATCCCATCAGACCACGTGGTCAGACCACCGTGATCCCGTCAGACAATATCGTCAGACCATCGTTATCCCGTAAGTCCACGTGGTCAGACCACCGTGATTCCGTCAGACTACACACCACCATGATCCAGTCAGACAATATCGCCAGACCATCGTTATCCCGTAAGTCCACGTGGTCAGACCACCGTGATCCCGTCAGACAAGATGGTTAGCTACGATGTAGCCTCCCTGGATGCTACAATGACGAGTTGAATCGTTTTTCAACAGCCTCGCGCACAAAGATGACGTCATTATGAGTGTCGGCGATGACCGCACACCGCTGGCACCAACATTAATTCGGGCCTCATGTTTTACAATCACCACCTCAGACCGGCGCAGAATGCATCATCTAGAACTATTGCGTCCGCGCTAAAAACGAATTAAATTCTCTGCATGTGCAGCTAAGCCACAGAGGCGAACGTCTAATTCAATATGATAACTGCATTGCGATGCCTTGTAGCCGTGCCCACATTTGTCGTTAGCGTCAGATGCGCCATTAATTCTCAGTTTTCATTTGGCTATTGCATGCTGAAGGTGCATGCCTCAACACAGCTCGGGATAGGATCGACATGTCAAGCGAGCCGTCGGTTCAGCCCGCCAGTTTCCATTAGGGCCTCATGAATATAGCCCGCGGAAGCCCGTCGTGTGTCCAAGGAGGTTGTAAGGTGTGGGATGGGCTTATGAGAAACCTGCTACAGACGAACAGATGACTAAATGGAAGTGGCACATGTTGGCGGGGGAAATGGGGCTTTTTAATGCACCCCTACACATCCGACTGAAGTGCACCAGGGCAATAACAGCACGCCGCACAAGACAACCTTTTTACAGAATTTGCGGTTCGTTACCTTTATCGCAAAGGTGGACCAGAGTTAAAACTACTTCCGTCCAAACGATAAAAGCAGTGACAACTTGTGGTGGTCATCCGTCACGAAATGACTCTTGATTTCCTGGGTTGATGTTGGCACTTAAGACTGCAGTAGCGACGTCACACAGTCAGGGAAAGGATGTCAAGGATCATTTGGTGTGAATGTCAGCTACAAACCAGCAACGACGCGTAGCAACGACACAAATAGCGCGCATGCATATGTTCACATTCGCAATTAATAATGTGATGATGGTGTGTTAAAAATATTGGGTCTTGATAACGGTCTGGGTGGTGAATTGCTTCCTTCAGGTACTTACTGAGGAGACTGGCCCATCAACTTTAGCATGTTTAACCCACTTTATATCTATCTACATCAAGTCACCACGCACAACATGCTTGATGGGGGTCCCACTACGTTCCTTGAAGTTGTGGGCTTTGAGGGTGGCTCTTTCGGTGATATCACTAATCCTGTCTCAAAACGTGTTACTAGCGGAACTGTGAACGAATTGAAGGTTCAGTTACGGGATAATAAGGGACGGCTATTGGACAACCACCACCTTCCTGTTAGCGTTGTTCTTGAATTCACACGATGTCAATAAAAGCGATTATCTATGGACCTCAACAGAAAAAGACATATCCCGACCTCTGAATGTGTAAGAAAACCTTTGTTGATGCGCTACACAATCAGCCCTCACTGAATCACTACACAATCAGCCCTCACTGAAGCCCCTCATTACTATTTGGGCAGAGGAAAGATGAATATCCTATGTCAGCACCGGGCCGAGTTTTGCGTATGAGGCTATCAACTAGTCTGAGTGGATGGCCTGCCCTTCTAGGTGTTGCTAATCTTGTCCCCAAAAAACCAGTTATTATGTAACCAAGCCAAGGGACGACCATGTTGGTATCCAAACATTTGACCCAGCTCTTGATTTGGCTATAGGAAGAGAAGGTAAGGCGTTCCAGTCATTTAAGTCTGTAGTTTTACTCCTAATTGAACTTGTACTTTAAGCATATAGTTATGAAGACACCAACGGCATCTTGTATTTACCCAGGGCTGCCACCCCCACCCCCCCCCCCAGATGAGAATCAAGGGCACTCCTATCAGTTGAATGAGATCAGCCTCAAGAAGCAACACCTCGAGAAAGAGAATGACAAATATTGTGCAAGAAATATAGTCGTGCAGTTAACTCAGTGGATGCAGTAGACACGGCTTCAGTTACTGTTGGTATGAGTCTTGGCTCAGGTGGCGTAGGTGGCGTAGGTAGCGTAGGTGGCGTAGGTGTAATGTCTACATTAGTAAAAGCTCTGTAAAAGCTTACCAGACTGTTTCAATCGATGGAAAAACGCACTGATCCAGCGCGGGAAAGACGAAACACTAGAAGACATCAGAAAACAATTGGGTGCTCCTGCTTCTACACCGTCCAGCGGACTGCGAATGATACGAAACCCACCTCAATACACAGGGATTTCATTGTGCCGACATTTACGCGCTGTATATACCAAGCCTTTCGGCCTATCGAACAAACGAGGGTGTTAGGTAAAGAAATGAACACCGAAGAGCGTATTGCTTAGCTTGAAGGTTGTGTAAGAGTTGAAGTTAGATCTACTTTATCTGAGAGAATAGAAAATAGATTTACAGATCGAGATGTTGTCAGTGATTTTGCTACTAAGAACGATGATCTTGTGGAACTGAAGGATATTGTGAGAGATCTGGAGACTAAGATCGATTACATAATGGAGCGAGTGGAACGCCTAGAGGAGCTTGTCAGCAGGTGCGTGATGCAGGCCACGAGCTTGTAAAATTTTGGATACAGATATAACACACGTAATCAAGGTGTCACTCTTCCCGTTTGACTCAAAGGGGTGGATAGCTGCGAACGGCGTAGACAACTTGGCCTATGGTCACGTTAAAGAGACTGTTCAGCCCCATATTTGTAACAAGGTTGCCTATAGCAAGCTGCAAGGCAACCGCCCCTTGGAAATCAAACGTTTTAAGTTTTCAGATTTTCAGTCGCTACGCGGCGCTGCGGTCTCAGAAAATAGATCCTTACTTCGGCTGTCGTCATTTATGTTGTCGGAAATTGCCCTTCCTGCATGTCGGTCTAATTTATGCGCAATGATGCCCACAACTTTAACGAGTGAAGATTTGATGAAACCATTTTGTAACCAAAGCGGAAGTACACACATCGATAGCGAGGTAAATATAGAGCGCGTAAGGATTTACAGCTAGCATTCGTGTGGTTTATGGTTTTAGGGAGGCACCGTTAACGATGGAAAGACACAACTAAATAAAACAGATTTCCACAGTACATCATGAATATTTCCAGTCTAATATTAATATCGAAAATTTATCAACATGATTTTCGATCAAGTAAACTTTGCGGCACAAATTAAAAGATGGCATGTTTTGCGTATGCGTTAAACGTTGTTATGTATTAACAAAAGGATCCCTGAGTTCCCAATATGGCAGAGTCGGGCCCGTTGGTGGTCGGAACCGACCCGCCTTTCAGCGGTAGCCATAAATGATGGTAGCCCTGACCAAATTTGCGCTGACTCAAAGCGGAGTCGGGCTCTGTTGGGGGCTCCCATCATTTCCACTTTCTCTCGAGTGAAGCTCACCCTAAAAAACAACAAAAGTGAGCAGGGAGCGAAAATCGAAACCCTGTATAAGCCCTAATTTGACGTGTGGTATAGATAAGTAGCGGTGCGCCTACTACAATGACCAGCGGTCCGCCGTTAGGTCTTCCCGAGATGATTATCATAAAGGAGGAATTGTCGGGGCAGGGGTGGGCGGTCTTCATTCACGACATCAACCACACCAATCAGAGACAACTTACCTGTCGAGGAGCAAATACAACTACGCACCAATCAGAGACAACTTACCTGTCGAGTAGCAAATACAACTACGCACCAATCAGAGACAACTTACCTGTCGAGTAGCAAATACAACTACGCATCAATCAGAGACAACTTATCTGTCGAGTAGCAGATGCATATATTTACTATCCAAAGACAACTTACCTGACGAGTTGCAGATACAAATACGCAGTGTAGATGCATACTGTTAACTGCGATCAACGTGACATTACTTGAAATTAGTGAGATGTCCAACAAGTTTACATGAATTGACCATTAACAAACATCACATTACCTACTTGACGTAGCACCCATATCAACTGATCAAAATGTGATGCCGCACTTAGGTATAACATGTATTTAACGCTGGGTTACCTCTTAGTGAACGCTATGTCATTACCTGTGCTGAAGATCTTCTTCTGAGTGTTCCCGGAATGTGGTTGTTTCACTGTGGAAGACAAAGAGGCATTGATGTGAGAAATTGAAGCACAACGTAACTACTTGGACGACTCAAAACAGTATCATAAATGCCCCCAAAAGACTGATTTTTAAATAGTCGCTGTCATCTATGAATAATCATTGAAATTGTCGGTACAACAGTGGAGGCAATGTGAGCGAGTACTAACGTGCAGAGGGTGTGTGTCGCTCAGTTAGAACAGCTCGTGTCTTTCGTTTAACGCCCATTAATGACTGGTCCACTAGCGCGGCTTGACTCGTTCGAGCTGCTCAAACCTACTGTTAATTAACACTTCGACCTTAATGCCGGTTGGACGCAATGCATAAATATCAGGATCATAATTAAGCGCCATTTTCGCACAGGTCACGTCCTTTAACAAATTGAGGTGGGCTTCAGCAGTCCCACAGGCACATAGACAGATGTAATATAGCTGGCCGAGAAAATGGGGCTGTGAACGAAACCAAGGTGACATTTTTGCCGCTAACATCCAACTCGCGGTAGCTTATCCTGCTGCTAGAAGCCAACTCATAGTGGCTTCTCCTGCTGCTAGAAGCTAACTCATAGTGGCTTATCCTGCTGCTAGAAGCTAACTCATAGTGGCTTATCCTGCTGCTAGAAGCTAACTCATGGTGGCTTATCCTGCTGCTAGAAGCCAACTCATAGTGGCTTATCCTGCTGCTAGAAGCCAACTCATAGTGGCTTATCCTGCTGCTAGAAGCCAACTCATAGTGGCTTATCCTGCTGCTAGAAGCCAACTCATAGTGGCTTATCCTGCTGCTAGAAGCTAACTCATAGTGGCTTATCCTGCTGCTAGAAGCCAACTCATAGTGGCTTATCCTGCTGCTAGAAGCCAACTCATATGGCCTATCCTGCTAGAAGCCAACTCATAGTGGCTTATCCTGCTGCTAGAAGCCAACTCATGGTGGCTTATCCTGCTGCTAGAAGCCAACTCATAGTGGCTTATCCTGCTGCTAGAAGCTAACTCATAGTGGCTTATCCTGCTGCTAGAAACTCATGGTGGCTTATCCAACTCTAGAATCATGATGGCTTATCCTGCTGCTAGAAGCTAACTCATAGTGGCTTATCCTGCTGCTAGAAGCCAACTCATAGTGGCTTATCCTGCTGCTAGAAGCCAACTCATGGTAGCTTATCCTGCTGCTAGAAGCCAACTCATAGTGGCTTATCCTGCTGCTAGAAGCCAACTCATAGTGGCTTATCCTGCTGCTAGAAGCTATCCTGCTGCTAGAAGCCAACTCATGGTAGCTTATCCTGCTGCTAGAAGCCAACTCATAGGCTTATCCTGCTGCTAGAAGCCAACTCATAGTGGCTTATCCTGCTGCTAGAAGCCAACTCATAGTGGCTTATCCTGCTGCTAGAAGCCAACTCAAGGTGGCTTATCCTGCTGCTAGAAGCCAACTCATGGTGGCTTATCCTGCTGCTAGAAGCTAACTCATAGTGGCTTATCCTGCTGCTAGAAGCTAACTCTTATATCCTGCTGCTGTAGCTTATCCTGCTGCTGCTAGCCAACTCATGGTGGCTTATCCTGCTGCTAGAAGCCAACTCATGGTAGCTTATCCTGCTGCTAGAAGCCAACTCATGGTGGTTTATTCTGCTGCTAGAAGCTAACTCATAGTGGCTTATCCTGCTGCTAGAAGCCAACTCATGGTAGCTTATCCTGCTGCTAGAAGCCAACTCATTGTAGCTTATCCTGCTGCTAGAAGCCAACTCATGGTGGCTTATTCTGCTGCTAGAAGCTAACTCATAGTGGCTTATCCTGCTGCTAGAAGCTAACTGGTGGTAGCATATCCTGCTGCTAGAAGCCAACTCCTGGTGGCTTATCATGCTGCTAGAAGCCAACTTATGGTAGCTTATCCTGCTGCTAGAAGCCAACTCATGGTGGCTTATCCTGGTGCTAGAAGCTAACTCATAGTGGCTTATCCTGCTGCTAGAAGCTAACTCATAGTGGCTTATCCTGCTGCTAGAAGCTAACTCATAGTGGCTTATCCTGCTGCTAGAAGCCAACTCATAGTGGCTTATCCTGCTGCTAGAAGCCAACTCATGGTGGCTTATCCTGCTGCTAGAAGCCAGCTCATGGTGGCTTATCCTGCTGCTAGAAGCCAACTCATAGTGGCTTATCCTGCTGCTAGAAGCCAACTCATAGTGGCTTATCCTGCTGCTAGAAGCCAACTAATGGTAGCTTATCCTGCTGCTAGAAGCCAACTCATAGTGGCTTATCCTGCTGCTAGAAGCCAACTCATAGTGGCTTATCCTGCTGCTAGAAGCCAACTCATGGTAGCTTATCCTGCTGCTAGAAGCCAACTCATAGTGGTTTATCCTGCTGCTAGAAGCTAACTCATAGTGGCTTATCCTGCTGCTAGAACCCAACTCATGGTGGCTTATCCTGCTGCTAGAAGCCAGCTCATGGTGGCTTATCCTGCTGCTAGAAGCTAACTCATAGTGGCTTATCCTGCTGCTAGAAGCCAACTCATAGTGGCTTATCCTGCTGCTAGAAGCCAACTAATGGTAGCTTATCCTGCTGCTAGAAGCCAACTCATAGTGGCTTATCCTGCTGCTAGAAGCCAACTCATAGTGGCTTATCCTGCTGCTAGAAGCCAACTCATGGTAGCTTATCCTGCTGCTAGAAGCCAACTCATAGTGGCTTATCCTGCTGCTAGAAGCTAACTCATAGTGGCTTATCCTGCTGCTAGAACCCAACTCATGGTGGCTTATCCTGCTGCTAGAAGCCAGCTCATGGTGGCTTATCCTGCTGATAGAAGCTAACTAGCTTAAGCTAACTCATAGTGGCTTATCCTGCTGCTAGAAGCAACAACTCATAGTAGTGGCTTATCCTGCTGCTAGAAGCCATACTTAATGCTGTAGAAGCTCATAGCTTCCTGCTGCTAGAAGCCAACTCATAGTGGCTTATCCTGCTGCTAGAAGCCAACTCATAGTGGCTTATCCTGCTGCTAGAAGCCAACTCATGGTAGCTTATCCTGCTGCTAGAAGCCAACTCATGGTGGCTTATCCTGCTGCTAGAAGCTAACTCATAGTGGCTTATCCTGCTGCTAGAAGCTAACTCGTGGTAGCTTATCCTGCTGCTAGAAGCCAACTCATGGTGGCTTATCCTGCTGCTAGAAGCCAACTCATGGTAGCTTATCCTGCTGCTAGAAGCCAACTCATGGTGGTTTATCTGCTGCTAGAAGCTAACTCATAGTGGCTTATCCTGCTGCTAGAAGCCAACTCATGGTGGCTTATCCTGCTGCTAGAAGCCAACTCATTGTAGCTTATCCTGCTGCTAGAAGCCAACTCATGGTGGCTTATTCTGCTGCTAGAAGCCAACTCATAGTGGCTTATCCTGCTGCTAGAAGCTAACTCGTGATAGCTCATCCTGCTGCTAGAAGCCAACTCTGGTGGCTTATTCTGCTGCTAGAAGCCAACTCATGGTAGCTTATCCTGCTGCTAGAAGCCAACTCATGGTGGCTTATCCTGGTGCTAGAAGCTAACTCATAGTGGGCTGCTATCTAACTCATAGTGGCTGCTGTTAGAAGCCAACTACTGGCTTATCCTGCTTATCCTAGAAGCTAACTCATAGTGGCTTATACTGCTGCTAGAAGCCAACTCATGGTGGCTTATCCTGCTGCTAGAAGCCAACTCATGGTGGCTTATCCTGCTGCTAGAAGCTAACTCGTGGTAGCTTATCCTGCTGCTAGAAGCCAACTCATAGTGGCTTATCCTGCTGCTAGAAGCCAACTCATAGTGGCTTATCCTGGTGCTAGAAGCTAACTCGTAGTAGCTCTAGCTGCTGCTAGGTGCCAACTCGTGGTGGCTTATCACCTTTGCTACTGATGAGAAATCAGTATCAACCCGAGAGAGTCTACAAACTAGCTCAACATGCCCTTCAATCAACACATGCATTGGCCACCATCTCCCATTCGGAAGGAAGTTGCCAGCGGAAGCATGTACGTCGCGTTGTGACGCTCTATGAGCAGGTTCGACTTCAAGCGCGCATTTCAGCAAAACTTTGTTTGTGCGAAAAGCTTCATAGACCGATTTCCTGTTCCTTATGGTAACGACATCCGAGAGATCGCGTCCTACAGGTGACCCCCGGCTATTGTATCGCGTCCTATAGGTGACCCCGGCTACTGTATGGCGTCCTATAGATGACCCCGGCCATTGTATCGCGTCCTATAGGTGACCACGGATATTGTATCGCGTCCTATAGGTGACCCCGGCTACTGTATGGCGTCCTATAGATGACCCCGGCCATTGTATCGCGTCCTATAGGTGACCACGGATATTGTATGGCGTCCTATAGGTGACCCCGGCTATTGTATGGCGTCCTATAGGTGACCCCGGCTATTGTATCGCGCCCTATAGGTGACCACGGATATTGTATCGCGACCTATAGGTGACCCTGGTTATTGTATCGCGTCCTATGGATGACCCCGGCTATTGTATCACGTCTTATAAGTGACCCCGGCTATTGTATCGTGTCCTATAGATGACCCCGGCTATTGTATTGCGTCTTATAAGTGACCCCGGCTATCATATGGCCTTTGTAATGTCCTATTTCTTATTTTTGTCGGACGTGAATTATAAACCATATATGGCAAACGATAGCTCCTACAATGCATTCGAAGCTGAAAAAGAACGGAGTCTGGGCGGTAATACCAGAACAGGCCTTGGTCACAGTTCATTTGCATATTGTTGTAAACAATATTCGGAGGATGTTTTCAATGGGCCTACATCGATATTAATCGACGATTTGGTGTCCCCAATAGCAAGGAAGGATTATGATCGAGTCAACTACACAAAATTAAAAATTAAATTCCACCAAAATCGCCCAAAAAAGCATCTCCAATCGGCATGAAAAGGTCATTCTCTTCCTGTTTCATAGAGCGACAACCACACTGCTTCAGCGTCTAACAGATATCGCAATGCTGGTAACGCAATGCGTAACGCACTGCGTCATAAATGCAGGAGCCGTTTGAGAAAGATGACTTAGTTTGCCCCAAACAAGGCTATACGATGTTGAGGGCGGTGTTGAATCTAGGCGATGACCTTGGTGGAAGCCAGTACTAGCAGAAATAAGTCGGCTGATTCTACACAGTCCAATGCCACCATGCTGAGGCTGCTATCTTACAGGGTGGGGATGCGGGGGTAGTGGGTGGGTCGATGACAGGGTGGGCAGTTTGGGGATGGGCTAAGTAGACCAGCAGACGAAATAACAACCGACCGCAAGCAAGCAACCAATCTACCCTTTTGGCCAATGCTAACGGAGCGCCGTACACGGAAAGAGGCATGTCATTTCAGTTTTAACTAAGGGCAATCCTCCTCATCTGGGGTAATTTCACGAGAGATCTAATTCTTTATGTTCTTGCAGATGAAACAGCAAATTAAAGGGTCTCTGGATATCAATATGCAAGTGTTTCCCAAATTAGCCCTATGGATAGCGGAAGACAATTGGCACACTGTCTAATCAATAAGCCTTTTTCTTTTGGCTACATGGATGATTCCAGACCTTCGTTAATGAGGCCTTTACACATATTCCACATTCTACACACGAACAAACGTGCTTCCAAGAGGCGCTAAAGTGTCTATAATTGGCGCGATTTACAACGGCTGTATTAATGGGCGGAGGTGTTGGAACTAGTTTTTGGTAACACTAGAGAATGCACCGGACCTGTAACGAACCTGTTGTCCATTCATGTGAAAGCAATTAAGAGCTCAATCGGGTGTAGTCGAAGAGATCCCAGGGCAAAATTAAACGGCTCATCAGGAAAGGGAAGAAAACAGCGGACGGAGGCGGTAGCAGTCGAAGTGAGAGTTAGCACATCCCCTGATCGCCGGGGCATCGACTTCCTCTGCATAGGATCAAATTCACAAGAATATGAAGATTAAATCTCACCAGTGTAAGTGCAGTTATCCACGACGCCTTGCCATAGGTTGCTGTCACATGCCAAGTGCCACGTTTGTTTGGTGTGCTGGCAGCGCACCTGGGCAGTCTGTCTCTCCTCTTTGTACTCCACCACGTGACCGGAACTCAGGCCCGTTAAATCAGGACAACCTAATGCTGCGACACAAAAGCAATATAACCAGCGCTCACTTTAACCAGCTCTCAGTTTAACCATCGCTCGGTATAACCATCGCTCAGTATAACCAGCTCTCAGTATAACCAGCTCTCAGTATAACCAGCTCTCAGTTTAACCATCGTTCAGTATAACCAGCTTTCAGTTTAACCATCGTTCAGTATAACCATCGCTCAGTATAACCATCGCTCAGTATAACCAGCTCTCAGTATAACCAGCCCTCGGTATAACCAGCCCTCGGTATAACCAGCTCTCAGTATAACAGGCTATCAGTATAACCATCTCCCAGTAAAATCATCTCTCAACATAATAAGCTCTCAGTATAAATCTCTCAATATAATCATTTCTTAGAATAACCACATCTCAGTATAATTATACCTCAGTATAACTGTCTCTCAGTTTAACCAACTCTCGGTTTAACCACCGCCTCTCATCGTATGCACCTCTAAGTATAACCATCTCTCAGTATAACCACCTATCAGTATAACAATCTCCCAGTATAACCACCCTTCAATATCACCATCTCTCAGTATAACAACCTCCCAGTATGACTAGCCCTCAGTATAACCACCTCTCAGCATGACAAGCGCTCAGTATAGCTAGCTCTCGGTAAAAGCTGCTCTCATTATATCCACCTCTCAGTATAACTAGCCCTAGGTATAACTAGCTTTCAGAAACGCAATGGTGGTTGACGAGAATAACAAATGTATACTGGCTAGTCCAGGGTTATATTGATATGATGCTTGATCAGCAGTTGTTTTTATTCAAAGATAAGAGATCAAGACAAAATAATACAAACCATTAGTGGTCAAGGTAAAATAATACCAACAGTTAGGGAGCAGGGTAAAATAATACCAACCATGAGTGATCAGGGTAAAATAATACCAACCATTAGTGGTCAAGGTAAAATAATACCAACCATTAGTGGTCAAGGTAAAATAATACCAACTATTAGTGGTGTAGGTAAAATAATACCAATCATTAGTGCTCAAGGTAAAATAATACCAATCATTGGTGCTCAAGGTAAAATAATACCAACCATTGGTGATCAAGGTAGAACAAGAACCAACCAACCATTAGTTATCAGGGTAAAAACAATACCAACCATTAGTGATCAGGGTAAAATAATACCAACCATTCGTGATCAGGGTAAAATAAAACCAACCGTTAGTGGTCAAGGTAAAATAATATCAATCATTAGTGATCAGGGTAAAACAATACCAGCAGTAAGTTATCAAGGTAAAATAATACCAACCATCAGTGATCAGGGTTAAATAATACCAATCATTAGCGATCAAGGCAAAATAATACCTACCATTATTGGTCAAGGCAAAATAATACCAGCCATTAGTGATCAAGGTAAAATAACACCGATCATTAGCGATCAGGGTAAAATAATACCAATCATTTGTTGTCAAGGTAAAATAATACCAACCATCAGTGGTCAAGGTAAAATAATACCAACCATCAGTGGTCAAGGTCAAATAATACCAACCATTAGTGGTCAAGGTAAAATAATACCAACCGTTAGTGTTCAATGTAAAATAATATCAACCATTAGTGTTCAAGCTAAAATAATACCAACCATTAGTGATCAGGGTAAAAAAATACCAGCCATTAGTGGTCAAGGTAAAATAATACCAACCGTTAGTGTTCAAGGTAAAATAATACCAACCGTTAGTGTTCAAGGTAAAATAATATCAACCATTAGTGTTCAAGGTAAAATAATACCAACCATTAGTGATCAGGGTAAAAAAATACCAGCCATTAGTGGTCAAGGTAAAATAATACCAACCGTCAGTGTTCAAGGTAAAATAATACCAACCGTTAGTGTTCAAGGTAAAATAATACCAACCGTTAGTGTTCAATGTAAAATAATACCAACCATCAGTGATCAGGGTAAAATTATACCAACAGTTAGTGATCAAGGTAAAATAATACCAACCGTTAGTGATCAAGGTAACAAATGTTACCAACCAAAAATGATCAAGGTAAAGAAATACCAACCACGAGTGATCAAGATAAAATGATGCGCGCCGGGACTGTGCACAACTAGCTCCAGTTCGTGACCACGAGACGTCATCACGTGACTGAAGCGTTGAGACGTCAGACTGCAGATATCACGGCCGCTGTCCTCGGAGTTCCGCCAACGTCCGCGCTCGGTCAGGCTTCCGTAGGAGTTACACATATGCAGCGGATCTTCTGCGCCACCACGCGCGCTCCATGAGAGGTCCAAGAGGGTCATATTGAGGAACTGGCCCGGGAGGGCGCGCAAAATCCAGGGGGCTGCGGACGTGCCACATGGTGGGTCTTGAAGTGGGTGAACATGGCGTAGATATGGGTTAGGGATATATAGAGGCTCAGAGCTCACTGGCAGGACGCACGTGGTCGGGACGGCACTGGGAACTGCAACGACACACAACACGATACGAGACAGAGTCAGAGACATATCACAACAAGGCAGCGTTGTCATGATGAACACGGTCAGTAGCAACTAGGCCGTGTTGTCAAGACGAACACGGTCAGTAGCAACGAGGCCGTGTAGTCAAGACAAACAAGGCCAGTCAAGGTGTAGTCAAGATGAACACGGTCGGAGTCAATAAGGCAATGAGACACCAAGCTCACGTGTCTGCTGGGATGACCACGATTAAACTTCCGCATACTTCTCGACACCAGACTTGAGCAAATACCGGTTAGCATCGGTTTCAAACATCACGCGATTTTATAGAAAAAGGCTAAATCTGTCACGTATCGTATGCAATATCGGCATAGAATGCGAATGTTGGCACCTGTGATATTGTTATGTTTGATGTGGTGTTGACCGGATAATAGGGAGAATGAATGGATTGAGAAACACTGAGCAGTGTAGGTCACTGCAGATGGCGCCAACTATACCAGGGGTAGTATTTAGTCTCACATCCCATTATACGTCTGACCATGATCTCTATGCCATTCACATCCCATTATACGTCTGACCTTGACCACTATGCCATTCACATCCCATTATACGTCTGACATGACCTCTATGCCATTCACATCCCATTATACGTCTGACCATGACCTCTATGCCATTCACATCCCATTATACGTCTGACCATGACCTCTATGCTATTCACATTCCATTATACGTCTCACCATGATCTATATACCATTCACATCCCATTATACGTCTGACCAAGATCTCTATGCCATTCACAGCCCATTATACGTCTGATCATGACCTCTATGCCATTCACATCCCATTGTACGTCTAATAATGACCTCTATGCCATTCACATCCCATTATATGTCTGACAATGACATCTATGCCATTCACATCCTTTTATATGTCTGACCATGACATCTATGCCATTCGCATCCCATTATACGTCTGACCATTACTTCTATTCCATTCACACTCCATTATACATCTGACCATGACCTCTATTCTATTCACATCCCATTATACGTCTGACCATGACCTCTATGCCATTCGCATCCCATTATACGTCTGACCATGACCTCAATGCCATTCACATCCTTTTATATGTCTGACCATGACCTCTATGCCATTCACATCCCATTATACGTCTGACCATGACCTCTATGCCATTCACATCCCATTATACGTCTGACCATGACCTCTATGCCATTCACATCCCATTGACCATGACCTCATTGCCATTCACATCCCATTATACATGACCATGACCTCTATGCCATTCACATCCCATTATACATCTGACCATGACCTCTATGCCATTCACATCCCATTATGTCTGACCTCTATGACATCCTATACGTCTGCATGACATCTATGCCTTTCATCCCATTATACGTCTGACCATGACCTCTATGCCATTCACATCCCATTATACATGACCATGACCTCTATGCCATTCATCCCATTATATCTGACCATGACCTCTATGCCATTCACATCCCATTATACGTCTGACCATGACCTCTATGCCATTCACATCCCATTATACGTCTGACCATGACCTCTATGCCATTCACATCCCATTATACGTGTCTGACCATGACCTCTATGCCATTCACATCCCATTCACAGCCCATTATACGTCTGACCATGACCTCTATGCCATTCACATCCCATTATACATCTGACCATGACCTCTATGCCATTCACATCCCATTATACGTCTGACCATGACCTCTATGCCATTCACATCCCATTATACGTCTGACCATGACTCTCATCCCATGCTGACCATGACCTCTATTGGCCATTCACATTCCATTATCGTCTGACCATGACCTCTATTCATTCATTATACGTCTGACCATGACCTCTATGCCATTCACATCCCTACGTCTGACCATGACCTCTATGCCATTCACATCCCATTATACGTCTCATGACCTCTATGCCATTCACATCCCATTATACTCTATGACCTCTATGCCATTCACATCCCATTATACGTCTGACTCATGACCTCTATGCCATTCACATCCCATTATATGTCTGACCATGACCTCTATGCCATTCACATCCCTCTATGCCATTCACCATGACCTCTATGCCATTTCACATCCATTATACGTCTGACCATGACCTCTATGCCATTCACATCCCATTATACGTCTGACCATGACCTCTATGCCATTCACATCCCATTATACGTCTGACCATGACCTCTATGCCATTCACATCCCATTATACGTCTGACCATGACCTCTATGCCATTCACATCCCATTATACGTCTGACCATGACCTCTATGCCATTCACATCCCATTATACATCTGACCATGACCTCTATGCCATTCACATCCCATTATACGTCTGACCATGAACCCCAATGCCATTCACGTCCCATTATACGTCTAATAATAACCTCTATGCCATTCACAGCCCATTATACGTCTGATCATGACCTCTATGCCATTCACATCCCATTATACATCTGACCATGACCTCTATGCCATTCACATCCCATTATACGTCTGACCATGACCTCTATGCCATTCACATCCCATTATACGTCTGACCATGACCTCTATGCCATTCACATCCCATTATACGTCTGACCATGACCTCTATGCCATTCACATCCCATTATACGTCTAATAATGACCTCTATGCCATTCACATCCCATTATATCTCTGACAATGACCTCTATGCCATTCACATCCCATTATATGTCTGACCATGACATCTATGCCATTCGCATCCCATTATACATCTGACCATGACCTCTATTCCATTCACATCCCATTATACGTCTGACCATGACCTCTATGCCATTCGCATCCCATTATACGTCTGACCATGACCTCTATGCCATTTGCATCCCATTATACGTCTGACCATGACCTCTATGCCATTCACATCCTATTATATGTCTGACCATGACCTCTATGCCATTCACATCCCATTATACATCTGACCATGACATCTATGCCATTCGTGTGGTCAAGAAACCAATATGGAACGCGAGGGAGTGGTGTTTGTGTGTGTATATGGTGTAGGTGTAAGGAGCGGGGTGGGGGTGGCGATGGAGAGGGTAGAAGTTGAGTTGGCGGGCATGGCACAGTACCTCACAAAATGTCACGCCACAATGCATGCAAATATACATTGAACAGTACACACATCGGAATATACATGAATCATCAGAGTGCATATATAGCGAACGGCAGAAATCGATCTTTCCATGTGTGATAGCCACAGACAAGAGCTGACATTTCAGGTGGTTTATCATAAGTCAATGGCCATCCAGACCTAGACATCTCCGCTCCAAACATAGTTTAGCTTCGCATTACAGTTATTTGACGGGGATAAATTCCGTCTGTGTGAACGCCATCGAATCATACCGCGTCATTAAGCGAAATCGAATGTCGACTAACAATGAATCATACATCAGCTTCCCCATCCGTCCTCCGTCAGGCCGACTCGAGGCCGGACGTTAATAGCGTCCCTCACTATATCCCGACCAGTGCTATAATTCATGGCCTCATTCGTCTAGAGTAAAATATGGATGCTGGCAGTAGGGCCTGTTGTAGGCAAAACGTTAAGTAGGTCGTCGTCAGAGGGAGAACACAAACGATTGTCCACTGTCGTTTGTCTCTGATCGGGTCTGCCTCCGCTGGTCTATCAAGGATAGATATACTAACAAGCTTACCTCAATGTCGATCGCGGTACAGACTCGTACAAGCTTACCTCAATGTCGATCGCGGTACAGACTCGTACAAGCTTACCTCAATGTCGATCGCGGTACAGACTCGTACAAGCTTACCTCAATGTATGGCGCGGTACAAACTCAGGATCTCGTACAAGCTTACCTTCATGTATGACACGATAACAAATGAGGAGGACTTGTCGCAATATCAAGAGAGCGAGGAAAAACATACTGGAAGGTTGCGTGAAGGTTACACGGGTCGGGGTAAGGACAGGGTGGGGTGGGGGGAGATATTGGCACTGGTGTCAACGCATCAAAGACCCCAAGTTACCGTCATATGGAATTTCTAACATCACTAAATTGTATCCCCCTGAAACAGAACCTCGAATTGATTAAAAGAAGGCCGTACTTGACAGGTGGAAGTAATTGGAGTTCGGATAGAAGGAAGGTCGGATATTGCCCATCTGATGAAGACGGCGGGCGTCGGTGAGATACACCTGTACACGTGATGAGGATGCCGCGCGTCGGTGAGATACACCTGTACGCGTGATGAGGACGGCGCGTGTCAGTGAGGTACACCTGTACGCGTGATGGGGACGGCGCGCGTCGGTGAGGTACACCTGTACGCGTAATGAGGTTGACGGGCGTCGGTGAGATACACCTGTACACGCGATGAGGACGGTGCGCGTGCCATGCAGAGCCTCGTGAAAACATGAATCGCGTCTAAAAATGCATTCACTGATAATTTCCAGAAACAGAAGAATTGCTTGGAAAAGTTAATCAGGTCCATGCTGTTGTGCGATTGACAAATAACATGCTTGGTTGCGTCTTTAGCTGGCAACTCTATTTGGGATGACATACAACCGCCCAAGTCCGGGGCTACAGTTTCTCTATTACTACACACAATGTGTGCCACAAACACGGCCATTCGCACACATCATCCGGGTCCGAGCGGGGTTCGAACAGCCGCGGCAGGTTCCGAGCATGGTTCCGAGCATGCTTCATCTTCCGAGCGGGTTGGAACATGACATACCAGGTTCCAAGCGGTTAGAACATGACATATTAGATTCCGAGCGGATTAGAACATGACATACCAGGTTACACGCGGGTTAGAACATGACATATTAGGTTCCGATCGGGTTAGAACACGACATATTAGGTTCCGAGCTGGTTAGAACATGACATACCTGGTTCCGAGTGGGTTAGAAGATGACATACCTGGTTCCGAGCGGGTTAGAACATGATATATTAGGTTCCGAGAGGGTTAGAACATGACATACCAGGTTCCGAGCGGGTTAGAACATGACATACCAGGTTCCGAGCGGGTTAGAACATGACATACCAGGTTCCGAGCGGGTTAGAAGATGACATACCTGGTTTCGAGTGGGTTAGAACATGACATATTAGGTTCCGAGTGGGTTAGAACATGACATATTAGGTTCCGAGCGGGTTAGAACATGACATATTAGGTTCCGTGCGGGTTAGAACATGACATATTAGGTTCCGATCGGGTTGGAACATGACATACCAGGTTCCGAGCGGGTTGGAACATGACATATTAGGTTCCTAGGGAATTGGAACATGACATATTAGGTTCCGATCGGTTTGGAACATGACATACTTGGTTCCGAGCATGTTGGAACGGGACGTATTAAGTACCGAGACACATACAGGGACAGGATATTAGGGCGGCCCACTGTGATCATTGAGAGTCCCTCGACGCGTGCGAATGTAGACGAGGGATAATGAGATATAGAGAAATACAGGACACCAAGCTAAGGATGTATCTATAGGACACGCAAACTAAGTGTGTAGCTGGAGGGGAGCGACAGGAACACATGCCTGTCACCGGGTCCATTCTAGGCATCGATATCCGCGAGGCCACGCCAAAACAAGAATCGTTGAGTTCTTTACCCAACTCAATGTCAAAGAGAGACGTACAGCATCATTATGGGTGAATGGGTCACGAAGAACAGAGACACACTTCATTATTATGAGTGAATGGTCAGAGAAAAGAGGCAATAACTAATCTAAGTAACGCAGCTGGTATAAATATTAGTGAGATGGCAGGGTATGTAATGCTGGCGATGAGAAGACCAGCAATTGGAGAGAGGTAGTGTAAACTCGTCTACTGAGAGAGGTAACGTAAGCTAGCCTGCTGAGAGAGGTAGTGTAAACTCGTCTACTGAGAGAGGTAATGTAAGCTAGCCTGCTGAGAGAGGTAGTGTAAACTCGTCTACTGAGAGAGGTAATGTAAGCTAGCCTGCTGAGAGAGGTAGTGTAAACTCGTCTACTGAGAGGTAATGTAAGCTAGTCTGCTGAGAGAGGTAGTGTACGCTAGCCTGCTGAGATAGGCAGTGTAAGCTCGTCTGCTGAGAGAGGTAGTGTAAGCTAGTCTGCTGAGAGAGGCAGTGTAGGCTCGTCTGCTGAGAGAGGTAGTGTAAGCTAGTCTGCTAGGAGAGGTTGTATAAGCTCGTCTGCTGAGAGAGGAAGTGTAAGCTAGTCTGCTGAGAGAGGTAATGTAAGCTAGTCTGCTGAGAGAGGTAGTGTAAATTCGTCTACTGAGAGAGGTAATGTAAGCTAGTCTGCTGAGAGATGTAGTGTAAGCTAGCCTGCTGAGATAGGCAGTGTAAGCTCGTCTGCTGAGAGAGGTAGTGTAAGCTAGTCTGCTATGAGAGGTTGTATAAGCTCGTCTGCTGAGAGAGGTAGTGTAAGCTAGTCTGCTGAGAGAGGAAGTGTAAGCTAGTCTGCTGAGAGAGGAAGTGTAAACACGTCTGATGAGAGAGGCAGAGTAAGCTCGTCTACTGCGCGTGACATCAGCTTGTTTATTTAGGGCGTTATACACACTCAGTAGTTCAACTGTTCCCTCTTGCACCTGTTCTTTTCCTTTATAGCTTACATGCCCTCCTTTATAACTTACATGCCCTCCTTTATAGCTTACATGCCCCAAGGAGGGATTCCAAAGTAAGTTTCTCGCGCAATGATATCGCTAGGAAGGCTGGCGAGCACCACGTGACTCAGGTTGGGCTTTTGTCATCATCAGACATTGTGTATGTTCGTACGACTTGCACGCCATCTGACGACAGACAGCAGTCTCCGCGCACGCTATCCCCATGTGGTATTACAGCTAATGTGACCGGTTCGCTGTGGAGATAGAGATGTCCTACACTACCCTGTTAACGACAACGCCTGGACACAATTGCTCGAACATACTTCTCGGCGTCATATGGAGCTATACACAGCCAGCAGTCCCTATAACATGGAGCTATACACAGCCGGGGGACAGTCCCTGTAACACGGAGCAATATACAACCAGCAGTCCCTATAACATGGAGCTATACACAGCCGGGGGGCAGTCCCTGTAACAGGGAGCAATATACAGCCAGCAGTCCCTGTAACACGGAGCAATATACAGCCAGGGTCAGTCCCTGTAACAGGGAGCAATATACAGCCAGGGTCAGTCCCTGTAACATGGAGCAATATACAGCCAGGGTCAGTCCCCGTAACACGGAGCAATATACAGCCAGGGTCAGTCCCTGTAACAGGGAGCAATATACAGCCAGGGTCAGTCCCTGTAACACGGGGCAATATACAGCCAGGGTCAGTCCCCGTAACACGGAGCAATATACCGCCAGGGTCAGTCCCCGTAACACGGAGCTATACACAGCCAGCAGTCCCTGTAACATGGAGCAATATACAGCCAGGGTCAGTCCCCGTAACACGGAGCAATATACAGCCAGCAGTCCCCGTAACACGGAGCAATATACAGCCAGGGTCAGTCCCCGTAACACGGAGCAATATACAGCCAGCAGTCCCAGTAACAATTTCCCCCAATTATCCCCATAGCAAAATGGGGATATATTCTTAATAGAATTCCCACCTGTGCTTCGGGTACTTGAAACAGTCTATGACGTCAATCATGTCTGTGATTTAGTCTGCCGTCAGTTCTACTGAATCGGCTCTCAGTATGCTAGGACCAAAACCTGCAATACGCTTATCATCTCACCGCTTTCAGCGCCCGCTGTAGAGGGTGATGGTCTGGTGTGAGGTTGTCTTTGGTGTGTTACCAGATACAGCGCCCGCTGTAGAGGGTGATGGTCTGGTGTGAGGTTGTCTTTGGTGTGCTATCAGATACAGCCACCGCTGTAGAGAGTGATGGTCTGGTGTGAGGTTGTCCTTGGTGTGCTATCAGATACAGCGCCCGCTGCTGTGGGCGATGGTTTGGTGGCCGCGTTCCAGGCGTCATCTTGCCGCGATACGTTCCATACGTCATCTTGCCGCGATACGTTCCATGCGTCATCTTGCCGCGATACGTCCCATGCGTCATCTAGCCGCGATACGCTCCATGCGTCATCTTGCCGCGATACGTTCCATGCTTCTGTAGAATTTTGGAAATCAAGGTTTGTTACAAGAGCCGGTCCTTGACAAGCGGCGCAGACTCGCCCCGTGACCACCAGGCGTCACCTTCGCTACACACTTCGGCTCCCCCTTTACCTGTTACTGCCCCGATGTACTTACACCCAAAGCCCCCATCTAATTCACGTATCACTTACGTTACATGCACCTTTCGCTGATCGTTGCTTGTCTTTAGTCAATACTTGTCAGTCGATCTTATTTCTTTCTCTCCTGGATACGACCCGGGGCACTTGCTAAGCGCTTAGGGGTGATTTATAAATGCTTATCCCACCAGCCCAGTTTCCCATTAGGCCAGTGAGCCTGCCAACCGCCCTGATCCTACCCACCACACCTGCCTAGTCAGCCGTCCGTTCATTGACATGGCCAATACTTCTAGATCTAATCAGCACCTGCGGATATCAGCTATCATTTACAGGTGGCGTGAGTGAGGCTGAATGTGGGAACCAGTCCGTATTAACATGTTAGGACGTGCCGCTTACGACGAACAGATGCAGCGGAGGTGGTTGATACAGACCGTACGTTCTGGCGGGGAGTCTGGAGACCATAAGACAGCGATATGAGCTCTAATCACTCGGCCTCGATGCAACCACATCCCCAGCCGCCTTAAAAACCCAGCACCCAGCCCCCCCCCCCCCCCCCCCCACACACACACTCCCAACTCCAACCCCACATGGAACTCTATGGTTAAAACTGCTTCCGTGTCCTTTACTACGCGCGTAACACCGCTCCGGTCAGGCTAGCTGTCAATTTGACTAAGTAGCCTTTCTATGATAGACGCTTTGATAGACGTGTTTTTCACGCATAGACGTGCTGCAAAGATGGACGCATTGTCACCATCGCAACAGATGCTGCTGCTGCTCGTAATTATCACAGACGTGAAAATAATGAGCAGGACGACGCTAAGATAAGCGGCGCGACGTCCTCGTCGGCATACTTAAATCAATTTCATTGAAATCAATAACAAAAGTAGCGATACGCTATTTCCACCAAAGAGAAAGCACGAGGACCCGGACGGGAAATGCTCGTCAGGAGGCTACACTGGCATATCGGTCACGTAAGAAAGTAGTTAATTTGCGAGTAATCACTGAACTGCAAGAAGGCCGAGTCTGGTGGTATTTAATGAGACGCCGTCCTTAGGGACCGCCCTTATGAACACAGTAAATCAACGCTGGTTTTGTAAAGACCCGGTGTTGGGGAAGCAATCGCCTAGTGACGTTTCCAGCATTACCCACAATGCCTCAACGACTGCGGCAATACAGGAAGTGTTCAGCGCTTTCTTATCGATCCCTTGATTGGATGATGTGAAACTGCATGCGCTGTGTTATGAGTTTTGTCATTGGTGGATAAAGGTTGTGATTGATGACCTTCGGGGATTTGAATAAGTAACCCGGGGGCAAGCAGGCCCATCGGCTAACATTGATTAAAATCGACGAGCGCCGAGTCGTGGAACAATGAAATCCTGTTTCCCGTGGCTGCTTTCCCAGTCACACCATGATAATTCTTCTCCATGAGGAATGGAAAATATGATTGGCAGAAAATTGAAAATAGAACTATGTCTTGGGATTATACAAGCGACTATCATATCTCGTCGATCTCTTCACCAAGAACGAGCGTATTGTGAGAGGCTCATCCAGCGGCCCGCTTCATCAACACAGACAATTGTCTGGCCTGATCAGAAATGTCATCGCAGCAGCAGGTGTTCCGCCCGTTAAATACCAACACTGCCAATCTTATTGGCACGAACATCGAGAGCCAGTTGTCGGACATCGAGTCTGCTTACAGTGAAGCGGTCTCGATTCCTGAGTACAAACACAGTCCAACACGTCGTGTGTTTTGTCGTTGGAGAGAATCATTCATTAAAATGCATCTTACTGTTAAAAGACGAATACTAATGGTCAAAAGAAACGTCGGTTTGAAAGTGGACAAAGTGGTTGGGTGGGGGTGTGGGGGATTACTACATGGCTGTGAGGGTGGTGCATTAGAAGGAGGGATTGAACATGTCCTTATGAACGCTACCTTTGTAAGCTCAAGTAACGCGTTATACACCGAGTCCTTGTATGAGGCTGAGGGTGACATAGCCAGGCTATAGCCCGCACGTCCAACACATCACCACACAATGCGGACATAGCCAGGCTATAGCCCGCACGTCCAACACATCATCACACAATGCGGACATAACCAGGCTATAGCCCGCACGTCCAACACATCATCACACAATGCGGACATAACCAGGCTATAGCCCGCACGTCCAACACATCATCATACAATGCGGACATAGCCAGGCTATAGCCCGCACGTCCACACATCATCATCACACAATGCGGACATATGCGAACATAGCCAGGCTATAGCCCGCACGTCCAACACATCATCATACAATGCGGACATAACCAGGCTATAGCCCGCACGTCCAACACATCATCATACAATGCGGACATAGCCAGGCTATAGCCCGCACGTCCAACACATCATCACACAATGCGGACATAACCAGGCTATAGCCCGCACGTCCAACACATCATCATCACAATGCGGACATAGCCAGGCTATAGCCCGCCGCACGTCCAACACATCATCATCATACCAATAGCCCGGTCCAACACATCATCCATGCGGACATAACCAGGCTATAGCCCGCACGTCCAACACATCATCACACAATGCGGACATAGCCAGGCTATAGCCCGCACGTCCAACACATCATCACACAATGCGAACATAGCCAGGCTATAGCCCGCACGTCCAACACATCATCATACAATGCGGACATAGCCAGGCTATAGCCCGCACGTCCAACACATCATCACACAATGCGGACATAACCAGGCTATAACCCGCACGTACAACACATCATCACCACACAATCATATCATCATACAATGCGGACATAGCCAGGCTATAGCCCGCACGTCCAACACATCATCATACAATGCGGACATAGCCAGGCTATAGCCCGCACGTCCAACACATCATCATACAATGCGGACATAGCCAGGCTATAGCCCGCACGTCCAACACATCATCACAAAATGCGGACATAGCCAGGCTATAACCCGCACGTACAACACATCATCATACAATGCGGACTGGATGACATGCTTAATATCCACATGCTGGAATGAACTGTTCACTTGGGCAGGGTCCATACTAGTTATTGTGAGGCTCGGTGCATATGAGTTATTATATGGCAGGGTAAATACGAGTTATTGTACGGCTGGGTCCACACGAGTTATTGTACGGCTGGGTCCACACGAGTTATTGTACGGCTGGGTCCACACGAGTTATTGTATGGAAGGGTCCACACGAGTTATTGTACGGCTGGGTCCATACCAGTTATTGTTTGGAAAGGTCCACATGAGTCATTGTACGGCTGGGTCCACACGAGTTATTGTATGGAAGGGTCCACACGAGTTATTGTACGGCTGGGTCCATACTAGTTATTGTACGGCTGGGTCCACACGAGTTATTGTACGGCTGGGTCCACACGAGTTATTGTACGGCTGGGTCCACACGAGTTATTGTACGGCTGGGTCCACACGAGTTATTGTACGGCTGGGTCCACACGAGTTATTGTACGGCTGGGTCCACACGAGTTATTGTACGGCTGGGTTATTGTTGGAAGGGTCCACACGAGTCATTGTACGGCTGGGTCCACACGAGTTATTGTTGGAAAGGTCCACACGAGTATTGTACGGCTGGGTCCATACGAGTTATTGTACGGCTGGGTCCACACGAGTTATTGTACGGCTGGGTCCATACTAGTTATTGTACGGCTGGGTCCACACGAGTTATTGTACGGCTGGGTCCACACGAGTTATTGTATGGAAGGGTCCACACGAGTTATTGTACGGCTGGGTCCACACGAGTTATTGTACGGCTGGGTCCACACGAGTTATTGTACGGCTGGGTCCACACGAGTTATTGTATGGAAAGGTCCACACGAGTCATTGTACGGCTGGGTCCACACGAGTTATTGTATGGAAGGGTCCACACGAGTCATTGTGAAGCTGGGTGCATATGAGTTATTGTATGACTGGGTGCATATGAGTTCGTGTATAGCAAGGTAAATACGAGGTCATTGTATGTCAGGGTAAATACGATTTATTGTATGGGAGGGTAAATACGAGTTATTCTATGGCTGAGTAAATATGAGTTATTCTATGGCTGAGTAAATACGAGTTATTCTATGGCTGAGTAAATACGAGTTATTCTATGGCTGAGCAAATACGAGTTATTCTATGGCTGAGTAAATACAAGTTATTCTATGGCTGAGTAAATACGAGTTATTCTATGGCTGAGCAAATACGAAATACGAGTTTATTGTGAGCCTGGGTCTATACGAGTTATTGTATGATTGGGTGCATACGAGTTATTGTATGATTGGGTGCATACGAGTTATTGTATGATTGGGTGCATACGAATTATTGCATTACAGTGTGCATGTGCCTTATTTTGTGGTTGGATCCATACCAGGTATTTTATGGCTGGGGTAATACTACTTATGACATGGCTGGGTCCATATGAGTTCTTGGTGCATACGAGATGTTGTGTGGCTCGGTCCATACGAGTTATTGTTTGGCACAATTCATACGAGGTATTATTTGCCTGTAATGGGTTCCCTGTTCAGTACTCGGTGTTTGTAATGGGTGCTCTCCCTGTTCAGTACTCGGTGTCTGTAATGGGTGCTCTCCCTGTTCAGTACTCGGTGTCTGTAATGGGTGCTCTCCCTGTTCAGTACTCGAAGTCTGTAATGGGTGCTCTCCCTGTATAGTACTCGCGTTCTGTAATGGGTAAATTCCCTGTTCAGTACTCGGTGTCTGTAATGAGTGCTCTCCCTGTTCAGTACTCGGTATCTGCAATGGGTGCTCTCCCTGTTCAGTACTCGGGGTCTGTAATGGGTGCTCACCCTGTTCAGTACTCGTGACTTGTAATGGGTGCTCACCCTGTTCAGTACTCGTGTAACTCACCCTGTTCAGTATGTAATGGGTGCTCACCCTGTTCAGTACTCGGTGTCTGTAATGGTGGTACTGTAATGGGTGCTCACCCTGTTCAGTACTCGTGGTCTGTAATGGGTGCTCACCCTGTTCAGTACTTGTGGTCTGTAATGGGTGCTCACCCTGTTGAGTACTCGTGGTCTGTAATGGGTGCTCACCCTGTTGAGTACTCGTGGTCTGTAATGGGTGCTCACCCTAATCAGTACTCGTGGCCTGTAATGGGTGCTCACCCTGTTCAGTACTCGTGGTCTGTAATGGGTACTCACCCTGTTCAGTACTCGTGGCCTGTAATGGGTGTTCACCCTGTTCAGTACTCGTGGCCTGTAATGGGTGCTCACCCTGTTCAGTACTCGTGGCCTGTAATGGGTGTTCACCCTGTTCAGTACTCGTGGTCTGTAATGGGTGCTCACCATGTTCAGTACCCGTGGCCTGTAATGGGTGCTCACCCTGTTCAGTACTCGTGGTCTGTAATGGGTGCTCACCCTGTTCAGTACTCGTGGTCTGTAATGGGTGCTCACCCTGTTCAGTACTCGTGGCCTGTAATGGGTGTTCACCCTGTTCAGTACTCGTGGCCTGTAATGGGTGCCCACCCTGCATTCCTTACATAGTAAAGTGTGATGTAATAATGGGAAGTATTCAACCGGCTCAGTAACTGGGCTCTGCCTGGGCCCAACAGTGCGCTTGCTTCCCACTAACACTATATTGTTTTTAGCCTGTGTTAACAGTCAACATATGAAGGCGGCATTGTCACACCACAGGTGTGATGTGGTCGAGCTGCCTCATAAGCAGCCTTAACGAGCACCTCATTCAGTTGAGGCACAACAGCGCACCACACGAACAAACCGTATTGTTGATGTATCCCGGAAGGCTTACTCAATAGGGACACAGCAGCTCTACCTGCCGCTTCTCCCACAGGTAGTAGCTAGTATTAGAATATCCTGCCTGGGAATAGATATTGATTGCAATGCGACCATCACACCGAAACAACGCTCAGCGAAGAAACGAAGTTGGTGTTGGTAGGTGGAAAAGGGCTGAGATGGAGAGGAAAAAGTAGGGTGGAGATAATAGTAGATGGGTCGGAGATAATGGTAGATAGGGTGAAGATGATGGTAGATGGAGTGGAGATAATGGTAGATGGGGTGGAGATAATGGTAGATGGGGTGGAGATAATTGTAGATGGGGTGCAGATAATGGTAGATGGGGTGATGATAATGGTAGATGGGGTGGAGATGATAGTAGATGGGGTGAGAGATGGTAGATGGGGTAGATGGGTAGATGGGGTGCAGATAATGGTAGATGGGGTGATGATAATGGTAGATAGGGTGAAGATAATGGTAGATGGGGTGAAGATAATGGTAGATGGGGTGGAGATGATGGTAGATGGGGTGGACAGAGGGTGTAGGCGGAATGGACAGAGGGAGCAGGTGGAATGGACAGAGGATGTAAGTGGAATGGACAGAGGGTGTAGGAGGAATGGACAGAGGGTGTAGGGGGAGTGGATAGGGGTGGACGGGGTGGAGAGGTGTGGTATGGACAAACAGGTCACTAGCTGATATAAGCATCATCGTCAACCAATGTGCAACGAGAAACACCACGTGACAGCGACATCTTGGTTAGAAATACAGCCCCCACCCCCTCCACATCCTGCCCCTTGATTAGATTCAGGCGGGACCGCGGGTAAGGCGCTGACAACCAATGCACGGCACAATAAATGACATCGATCATTGGGAGAAGAGAGCACATAAGGAGATGCAGACGGGGAGGTGAGGCTTCCTGTGTCTCAACAGCGCCTCGCTACACCACAGTCAATAGATTAGGATTAGAACCGCTAGTATATATACTACTGGCTTCCTGTGTCTCAACAGCCCCTCGCTACACCACAGTCAATAGATTAGGATTAGAACCGCTAGTATATATACTATTGGCTTCCTGTGTCTCAACAGCGCCTCGATACACCGCAGTCAATAGATTAGGGTTAGAACCGCTAGTATATATACTACTGGCTTCCTGTGTCTCAACAGCGCCTCGCTACACAACAGTCAATAGATTAGGGTTAGAACCGCTAGTATATATGCTACTGGCTTCCTGTGTCTCAACAGCGCCTCGCTACACACCAATCAATAGATTAGGATTAGAACCGCTAGTATATATACTACTGGCTTCCTGTGCCTCAACAGCGCCTCGCTACACCACAGTCAATAGATTAGAGAAAGCTGGCTAACATGTCAGAAGTAATCTCATGTACGGCCGCTTGTACACAGCGAACGCCTTCCAATACTCGGATGAAAGCAACCCGACCAATGGGAGAAGTGCGGGTAGTACCCATTACATGGATGATAGCGACCCGACCAATAATAGAAGTGCGGGTAGTGCCCTTTGCATGGATGATAGCGACCCGACCAATAGGAGAAGTGCGGGTAGTACCCTTTGCATGGATGATAGCGACCCGACCAATAGGAGAAGTGTGGGTAGTACCCTTTGCATGGATGATAGCGACCCGACCAATAGTAGAAGTGCGGGTAGTACCCTTTGCATGGATGATAGCGACCCGACCAATAGGAGAAGTGCGGGTAGTGCCCTTTGCATGGATGATAGCGACCCGACCAATAGGAGAAGTGCGGGTAGTGCCCTTTGCATGGATGATAGCGACCCGACCAATAGTAAGAAGTGCGGGTAGTGCCCTTTGCATGGATGATAGCGACCCGACCAATAGGAGAAGTGCGGGTAGTGCCCTTTGCATGGATGATAGCGACCAGTAGGTAGGGGGAGCTGTTGTCTTGCATATGTCGACGCCTAACCGTATATTTCATCAAAGTGTCATTTAAGTAATATCACTGATTACCTGCTCAAATCCGAATGTTTCTTTGTATATTGTTGATGGGACATGAAGAATAGACCAAATGTGGCATGTGATTGACATTAAAATAAATCAAAAGCTGACAACGAGCGAAGTTTGAGCGACTTCCGCGTGTTTCCTTGTGCGACCTGTTCGTATCATTTGCATACATTTGTAGACACAGTTGGGTGGCTGTTGTTAAGGCGTTGATATCTATATATCATCAATGATTTGGTGTTGCCAGTACTATGAAAGGATAACAAGTCATTTAACAGCAACCGAAACGAAAAAAGAAATTGCTCAAAGTCGCAGAAAAATGCATCTCGACATTTAAAGGACTCAACATCGTCACCAATGCCTTCGTTAACAATTACATAGTCAGTTGTTACCATACCTTTCAATCAATCACCTTATCCATTCCAATCAATGACACAGAAATAACCTAACCCACAGTATTTATGTAAGTCTCACCTGACAACCGATTCATTTATTTCTCTCACTGACCCAACAACAACAATCCATTACAATATTACCTTAAAACCACCATATCTATTCCTACCTAACAACCACCTTATCCTTTCTACCTACCTACCTAACAACCACCTTATCCTTTCTACCTAACCTAACAACCACCTTAACCTTTCTACCTAACCTAACAACCACCTTAACCTTTCTACCTTACCTAACAACCACCTTAACCTTTCTACCTTACCTAACAACCACTTAACCTTTCTACCCTTACCTAACAACCACCTTAACCTTTCTACCTACCTCTAACAACCACCTTAACCTTTCACCTTCTAACAACCACCTTAACCTTTCTACCTTACCTAACAACACCTTAACCCTACCTACCTAACCTAACCACCACTAACCTTTCTACCTTACCTAACAACCACCTTAACCTTTCTACCTAACCTAACAACCACCTTAACCTTTCTACCTTACCTAACAACCACCTTAACCTTTCTACCTTACCTAACAACCACCTTAACCTTTCTACCTTACCTAACAACCACCTTAACCTTTCTACCTAACCTAACAACCACCTTAACCTTTCTACCTACCTAACAACCACCTTAACCTTTCTACCTAACCTAACAAACCACCTTAACCTTAACCTTTCTACCTTACCTAACAACCACCTTAACCTTTCTACACCTTAACCCTAACCTACCTAACCACCACCTTAACCCTTTTTCTACCTTACCTAACAAACACCACCTTTAACCTTTAACAACCACCTAACCTTTCTACCTTACCTAACAACCACCTTAACCTTTCTACCTTACCTAACAACCACCTTAACCTTTCTACCTTACCTAACAACCACCTTAACCTTTCTACCTAACCTAACAACCACCTTAACCTTTCTACCTAACCTAACAACCACCTTAACTTTCTACCTAACCTAACCTAACAACCACCTTAACCTTTCTACCTACCTAACAACCACCTTAACCTTTCTACCTAACCTAACAACCACCTTAACCTTTCTACCTAACCTAACAACCACCTTAACCTTTCTACCTAACCTAACAACCACCTTAACATTTCTACCTAACCTAACAACCACCTTAACCTTTCTACCTAGTCTAACAACCACCTTAACCTTTCTACCTTACCTAACAACCACCTTAACCTTTCTACCTTACCTAACAACCACCTTAACCTTTCTACCTAACCTAACAACCACCTTAACCTTTCTACCTAGTCTAACAACCACCTTAACCTTTCTACCTAACCTAACAACCACCTTAACCTTTTCTACCTAACCTAACAACCACCTTAACCTTTCTACCTACCTAGTCTAACAACCACCTTAACCTCTTCTACCTAACCTAACAACCACCTTAACCTTTCTACCTTACCTACCACTTATCCTTTCTACCTAACCTAACAACCACCTTATATTTATCTATCCTATCTTACCAAACAACCATCTTATCTACTACAATTGTACCAAACAATCATGTTATCTATTACTATCTTAACAAACAATAATCTTATCTATTAATATCGTACTTAACAATAATCTTATTTATTACTTTCATACCAAGCAATCATCCTGTCTATTACTATCTTACCAAATAATCTACTTATCTATTTCTATCCTACCTAACAATAATCTTATCTATTACAATCGTAACAAAGCATGCTTTTCTGGTCATTCATCCCAGCCAACATGTAATTAGCCAGATGGAAGAGTGACTCACCCGCTATGCACGAATATTGAGCTTGCAAGTAGCTTTTCAACTCCACATTACAGGGGAAAATTCCTTCGAAATTAGGCTCTACCACTTCAACTTGGCAAGCAGGGCGTCCGCTACACTTCCTATCTAAAAGGTCAAGGACGCTGGAGTGACATCCGACAAAGCCAAAGTTAGTTTTGACGCAGCGTCCGAGTTCCATGCGTCCGAAGTAAGCATGGTCCATGAGGATGACTTGGTTAGCGGCGTCGCATGCGGCCCGAAAGGTCTCGAAGTGGCACCATTCCTCCATGGACCCTGCAACAGACACACACACACACACACACACACACACACACATATATATATATATATATAGAGAGAGATATAGAGAGATATATATAGAGAGATAGAGAGAGATATATAGAGAGAGATAGAGATAGAGATATATAGATAGAGAGATATAGAGATATATATAGTCTAGAGAGATATATAGAGATATATATATATATATATATATATAGATATATAGCAGATGCATAGAATATATATATCTCTATATATATATATATATATATATATATAGATAGATATCTATCTATATATATCTATATATATATATATATATATATATCTCTATATATATATATATATATATATATATATATATATATATATATATACATTGTATGACGGGTACGGGTTTTTGAGATTCCGGGGCACATCCCTACTCAGGACAAGATCAAGTATCCCCTCCAGGCTGCGGGAATCCATAAGTGTTATCTTTTTTTCAATTGTCCATGTGATATCGTTGAATACATATCCCCCCTCTAAGGTTGGTATTGCCAAAAGATAATCATTGACAAAATGACACATATATCGCTTGCGAAGAACCTTGTCTGCGCGTGCACGCAGCAACCGATCTTGTCATTCAAAATAAACATGAACTTTTCAAAATTTGTCTGGCCGGATTAAATCGCCTTTGACGAAATCTCACACGTAAACTAACTCAACTTGTCAATAAACATTTATGTGAAAAATTATTCATCATATGTACATTTGTGTAATTATTATGCATAATTGGAACTCATGTATCGTTCACGCCGCATTCGGTTACGATCATCGCACGACGTCAATAAGACGCCGTGCACGGCTACCTGATAACATAGAGTGTTGCATACCAGACCGCACATAACTAAGACACCCATAACAGTAACAAGCTCGGGATGCTTTTCCTACGCATCGAGGAAATAATACATCGGTGCACATGAACGTGGCTTTCTCCGAATGAGGTCAATACTATAGTTGTAGTATTTAATTCAGAGTTTGTGCGGAATGTCATTCCGACAATGGAGGATGTCGTGAAAAGTCCGACCACATGGGACACGCGAGATTAAGTCTACTAAGGGAGTCCACCAAAGGGTGACATTCTTCACACACCAATCTGGTTGATCAAATAACTGTAACATAGGCATTGTTGACCACAGAAGCCCCCTCCTACGCAAAGGATAATGTGTGAACATTCACGGCTCGAGCCAGCACCACCAGCACAACACGCTATGCGCATGGCTAGCGTGAGATGGATTTCGGGCGCCTGTTTTGCAATGAGGCGACCGACCTGCATAAGTAAAACTGGGTGATGTGCTATTGTCGCAGGCGAGATAATGATTGGGAAGGAATTGTTATTGACGTCGGCGGCCAGATGGTGCATGGATATGATTATGAAAAGCAATTGTAGCTGAGCTGGGGGTGGGGGAGGTGTTCCGCGCGGTGAGGCTTTCCCCTACAGGACTAACGGCCATGGCGGAACCATTTTCTTCCCGTCGTTTTTTTATCCCTCATTAGATACACTCTCCAATCTGCCAAGTAATGTCGTGTAGTATCTCCTTATTACATTAGCGAGGATCAAGGCGTCAGATTCTGCCATTTGGGTATGAAGTGCACTGCAGTGGGATTATATGAAGGAAGTGCGGTTAGCAGAAGATCACTGAGGGCATTCTTCCTCACCCAGCCTCTCCATTAGAAGACTCCCACCCAGCCTCACCATTAGAAGACTCCCAGCCAGCCTCACCATTAGAAGACTCCCAGCCAGCCTCTCCATTAGAAGACTCCCAGCCAGCCTCTCCATTAGAAGACTCCCAGCCAGCCTCTCCATTAGAAGACTCCCACCCAGCCTCGCCATTAGAAGACTCCCACCCAGCCTCTCCATTAGAAGACTCCCACCCAGCCTCTCCATTAGAAAACTCCCACCCAGCCTCTCCATTAGAAGAATCGCACCCAGCCTCTCCATTAGCAGACCCTCCACGAGGAGACTCACCCAACCTCTCTATTAGCAGACCCTCCACGAGGAGACTCACCCAGCCTCTCCATTAGCAGACCCTCCACGAGGAGACTCATCCAACCTCTCTATTAGCAGACCCTCCACGAGGAGACTCACCCAACCTCTCTATTAGCAGACCCTCCACGAGGAGACTCATCCAGCCTTTCCATAAGAAGACCCTCCACGAGGAGACTCACCCAGCCTCTCCATAAGAAGACCCTCCACGAGGAGACTCACCCAGCTTCTCCATAAGAAGACCCTCCACGAGGAGACTCACCCAACCTCTCTATTAGCAGACCCTCCACGAGGAGACTCACCCAACCTCTCCATTAGGAGACCCTCCACGAGGAGACTCACCCAGACTCTCCATAAGAAGACCCTCCAAGAAGAGACTCACCCAGCCTCTCCATTAGCAGACCCTCCACGAGGAGACTCACCCAGCCTCTTCATAAGAAGACTCTCCACGAGGAGACTCACCCAGCCTCTTCATAAGAAGACCCTTCACGAGGAGACTCACCCAGCCTCTCCATAAGAAGACCCTCCACGAGGAGACTCATCCAGCCTCTTCATAAGAAGACCCTCCACAAGGAGACTCACCCAACCTCTCTATTAGCAGACCCTCCACGAGGAGACTCACCCAGCCTCTCCATTAGCAGACCCTCCACGAGGAGACTCACCCAGACTCTCCATAAGAAGACCCTCCACGAGGAGACTCACCCAGCCTCTCCATAAGAAGACCCTCCACGAGGAGACTCACCCAGCCTCTCCATAAGAAGACCCTCCACGAGGAGACTCACCCAGCCTTTCCATAAGAAGACCCTCCACGAGGAGACTCACCCAGCCTCTCCATAAGAAGACCCTCCACGAGGAGACTCACCCAGCCTCTTCATAAGAAGACCCTCCACGAGGAGACTCACCCAGCCTCTATACATAACAGAGGCGTGTAACGTCAGCATGTTCACGTCTCACACCTTGAGCACTCATTGATATGATTTATTTGGCCCTCAATAAAAGATAGCCATGAATGGGAGATATCAGCTAGGTCAGCAATACTCCAATTGCCATCAGTCAATCCACATGGCGCGGTTAATCTACGGCAGTGGCATTTATCACCATTCTGCATTTAGCTTATTCACAGAGGCGGCTTGCGAATGAAGAGCGATCTGGCGAGGATCAACGAGAATGCTAGTGCTGTGGTCGCTTTCTGCCGTCTGAGCGACTGATTGAACTATATGGCGGTAAGCGGGCAGCGCTCTACATATGAAGTCGATGAGGACTAGTCAGAGGTCGGTCCTTCCCACAGCCATTGCCGTCCACGCTTGTTCAAAGCTGTCTACTTACTCAACAAATGAACACTTTTGGAATGAGGTGCGCTGCCAACTTATCCAGCGCAGCATTCGGTCTCACTTCCGGTCATCTCCGATACTTAGGCAACATGAATCGCACAAAAGCCCGCCATCTGACGCTGTGGCTATCTGACTCTGTGGCTATCTGACGCTGTAGCCATCTGACGCTGTAGCCATCTGAAGCTGTGGCTATCTGACGCCATCTGACTCTGTGGCCATCTGACGCTGTAGCCATCTGACGCTGTGGCCATCTGACGGTGTAGCCATCTGACGCTGTAGCCATCTGACGCTGTGGCTATCTGACGCTGTGCCATCTGACGCTGTGGCTATCTGACGCTGTAGCCATCTGACGCTGTGGCCATCTGACGCTGTAGCCATCGACGCTGTGGCAATCGGACGCTGTGGCCATCTGACGCTGTAGCCATCGGACGCTGTGGCCATCGGACGCTGTGGCCATCGGACGCTGTGGCTATCTGAGGCCATCTGACGCTGTGGCCATCTGACGCTGTAGCCATCTGACGCTGTGGCCATCTGACGCTGTGGCCATCTGACGCTGTGGTCATCTGACGCTGTGGCCATCTGACGCTGTAGCCATCTGACGCTGTGGCCATCTGACGCTGTGGCCATCTGACGCTGTAGCCATCTGACGCTGTAGCCATCTGACGCTGTGGCCATCTGACGGTGTAGCCATCTGACGCTGTAGCCATCTGACGCTGTGGCCATCTGACGCTATAGCCATCTGACGCTGTGGCCATCTGACGGTGTAGCCATCTGACGCTGTGGCCATCTGACGGTGTGGTCATCTGACGCTGTGGCCATCTGACGCTATAGCCATCCGGACGGTTTGGCTATCTGACGCTGTGGCCATCTGACGCTATAGTCATCTGACGGTGTAGCCATCTGACGGTGGAGCCATCTGACGCTGTGGCCATCTGGCGCTATAGCCATCTGACGGTGTAGCCATCTGACGCTATAGCCATCTGACGCTGTGGTCATCTGACGCTGTAGCCATCTGACGGTGTGGCCATCTGACGGTGTGGCCATCTGACGCTGTGGTCATCTGACGCTGTGGCCATCTGGCGCTATAGCCATCTGACGGTGTAGCCATCTGACGCTATAGCCATCTGACGCTGTGGTCATCTGACGCTGTAGCCATCTGACGGTGTGGCCATCTGACGGTGTGGCCATCTGACGCTGTGGTCATCTGACGCTGTGGCCATCTGGCGCTATAGCCATCTGACGGTGTAGCCATCTGACGCTGTGGCCATCTGACGCTATGGCCATCTGACGCTGTAGCCATCTGACGCTGTAGCCATCTGACGCTGTGGCCATCTGACAGTGTAGCCATCTGACGCTGTGGCCATCTGACGCTATAGCCATCTGACGGTGTAGCCATCTGACGCAATGGCCATCTGACGGTGTAGCCATCTGACGCTATAGCCATCTGACGCTATAGCCATCTGACGCTGTGGCCATCTGACTGTGTAGCCATCTGACGGTGTAGCCATCTGACGCTAAAGCCATCTGATGCTGTGGCCTTCTGACGGTGTAGCCATCTGACGGTGTAGCCATCTGACGCTGTGGCCATCTGACGGTGTAGCCATCTGACGCTGTGGCACCTCACATGTAAGGGTGGCAAGTCAGACCGCGTGTTAACAAGAGACGTAATAGTCACATGACTTCCGCGGTATAGAGAGATGAGGTTGTGTTCCAGGTTGCCGAGATAGAAGTTGTCACGGAACACAGAGAACAAGAGAAATGGAAAGGACGGTAGTGTAGCTGCTTGTAAATGAACCGGTAGCGCAGTGTATGTACGTCACTAGCACCGCATGCCTTTATACAGCACGTCACTAGCACCGCATGCCTTTATACAGCACGTCACTAGCACCGCATGCCTTTATACAGCACGTCAATGGCACCTCATGCCTTTATACAGCACGTCAATGGCACCGCATGCCTTTATACAGCACGTAATTGGCACAGCATGTCTTTATACAGCACGTCACTAGCACCGCATGCCTTTATACAGCACGTCACTAGCACTGCCTGCCTTTATACAGCACGTCATTAGCACCGCATGTCTGTATATAGCATGTCCATGCACCGCATGGTTTTATATAGCATGTCACTAGCACCGCATGCCTTTATATAGCACGTCACTAGCACCGCATGCCTTTATACAGCACGTCACCAGCACCACATGTCTTTATATAGCATGTACATGCACCGCATGGTTTTATATAGCATGTCACTAGCACCGCATGCCTTTATACAGCACGTCACTAGCACCGCATGCCTTTATACAACACGTAATTGGCACAGCATGCCTTTATACAGCACGTCACTAACATCACATGGCTTTATACAGCACGTCACTAGCATCACATGGCTTTATAAAGTACGTCACTAGCACCGCATGCCTGTAAAAAACATGTCACTATAACCGCATGATTTATACAGTACGTCATCAGCACCGCATGATTCCACAAAGCACGTCATCAGCACCGCATGCTTCCACAAAGCACGACATCAGCACCGCATGCTTCCATCAGCACCGCATGCTTCCATCAGCACCGCATGCTTCCACAAAGCACGACATCAGCACCGCATGCTTCCATAAAGCACGTCATCAGCACCGCATGCTTCCACAAAGCACATCATTAACATCGCTTGCCTCCACAACGCACCTGCCAATCACTTCGTGCGCAGGAGACATTTTCGTGATCCCTCGCGGGATGATTTGGCCCCATTCAACCCAGAAAAGCCAGCTTATATTATCATAGGGATTCTAACTGTCTACCATAATCGCATCTACTTCACGTATCGAAGTGGATAATTATTAATGTTCCTGGCAGAGATTTGGCAACGACAGATGAAAAGGAAAATGAATACGATTGCACAGCGCCCCAATCATTGACTTTTTCAGGGAGATTTTGTTAAGATGGGTGACAGTAAACTGCGAGCCGCCCACGGTTATAACATATGAGTAGAATATGAACGACCGAAATGTACATTTCATACAACACGGTGCTATGCGCCGGCTTCAGTGTTTTTGACTAATCCAATGAGAATTGAACCACCACATGTTACCAGCCTATTACAGACAAGGAAGCGAAAACGCCATCGATTTCCGAGAGTAAATTAAAGCCGAAGTTAGTAAGTAATCCGATTTAAACACAATATTCAATACTCATCAGGTGATGAGAGAAGACGCATGAAGTAAAAAACTAAAAAAAACTAATTCTGTGCTCTCCTCGAGTACCTCTGCCTGTACTGCCTCCGTCAATAAGCCCCTCTGTCGTCTGGACGAGGCAAGCAGCTTCCTCGTCCTCACTTAGCCTCAGTCACATTAGACGTCATTGTGATGGATGACTCTTCATTTGCAGTGAAGGGTCAATTTTCTTCGCATGAAGACTACTTCAGAGGCAACGGGAATTCCCGTGTTATGCCATTGCAGGTTGCTGTTAGACGCCAGCAGTTCAATAAGCCTGTGCTATGTTGTGGTAGGTTGCTGTTAGACGCCAGCAGTTCAATAAGCCTGTGCTATGTCGTGGTAGGTTGCTGTTAGACGCCAGCAGTTCAATAAGCCTGTGCTATGTCGTGATAGGTTGCTGTTAGACGCCAGTAATTTAATAAGCTTGTGCTATATCGTGGTAGGTTGCTGTTAGACGCCAGTAATTTAATAAGCTTGTGCTATATCGTGGTAGGTTGCTGTAAGACGCCAGTAATTTAATAAGCTTGTGCCAAGTCGTGGTAGGTTGCTGTTAGACGCCAGTAATTTAATAAGCTTGTGCTATGTCGTGGTAGGTTGCTGTAAGACGCCAGTAATTTAATAAGCTTGTGCCAAGTCGTGGTAGGTTGCTGTTAGACTCCAGTAATTTAATAAGCTTGTGCTATATCGTGGTAGGTTGCTGTTAGACGCCAGTAGCTTCATGGGTTTGTCCCTCCATGCTGATGTTATGTACAGCTCATCAGCTGTCAATCACCGCCCTACTTCTCTGTCTCACACACCATTGCGAGAGGACGGCATCAGAATCATTCGACGTTAACGTGGCTTAATAAATCCAAATAGGGTGTCATCAAATTCATTCGACGTGAACGTGGCTTAATCAATCCAAATAGGATGTCATCAGAATCATTCGACGTTAACGTGGCTTAATCAATCCAAATAGAATGTCATCAGATCATTCGACGTTAACGTGGCTTAATCAATCCCAGTAGGATGTCATCAGAAACATTTTCCAGCGGAACGTCGCAGTTGCCACGTACAAGACGACATTATTCCCCAGAAACGGGAGTGCCGCCATGAACAGTATTGGCGATGCATGCAACATCGACATGACTCTGGCTGCAGCTCTTCGTGCGGTCCGGGCATATTATAACACAAGCCAATTATTGAATGCATGAGATGTCTGTTGACAAGTCGTCATTGCAAGCAACTGTCAGAAAACTGCGCTGATAAAGTCCATTAGCGACCATGAAAACAAGTCGGGGTGCGGTGGACAGGTTCCATGTGATGCTGACAGAATCCTGTCTCGGCCACAGAAGATTCGACTTGTTCTAGCTGGAAACAGGTAGTGACTGCCGTGTTGTTTGACATCAACGAATGGATTGACTTCAGTCATACCTCAAAGCGAACACTACTTGTCGAGTAATTAGCTTTCAACGATGGCAGAGCGAAGAATCTCAACAAACTTACACTTAAATTAATTAACACTTAAATGAATTAACACCTTAAAAGATTCACACTCGTATAAACCAATATGATAAGAAATTAACACCTCGAGGAACGAGCATCGCAACACCCGTTTGCAACACAACACTTTGGCAAGCGTAAACATACATAGCTTCATTACCTGGGGTTAATGTACAGACCCTCAATAGCCAGCGTTAATGTACAGACCCTCAACAGCCAGCGTTAATGTACAGACCCTCAACAGCCAGCGTTAATGTACAGACCCTCAGTAGCCAGCGTTAATGTACAGACCCTCAACAGTCAGCGTTAATGTACAGACCCTCAGCAGTCAGCGTTAATGTACAGACCCTCAGCAGTCAGCGTTAATGTACAGACCCTCAGCAGTCAGCGTTAATGTACAGACCCTCAAAACATTCGGTTGTGGTTTGGACGAATGTTGCAATTGATGATGAGGTATGGATCGCGCCCAACCGATCAACAAGACTTTTCATAAAAGCCTTGAAATAAGGCAGGTCATGTATTGATACGGCTACGTGCTAGTCTGATGTAGGGGTGATCGCGTGGGAGCGGTAAGCGGAGAGCGGGGAGCGGACGGCTCGATGCCTTGTCGATGGCGGGTGGGGAGCCATTTCTTTATCTTGGAACCATCTCGCTCTATGACGAACTTATAATTAGAGTTGCCATGATGATGACGATGGCGAGGCAGATCATTCTATTTAGAACCGATAATGAATGTCAACGAGCCCGTGTAAGCAGATGATGCCACTGGCACTGGCCAGACACCACAGCTCGTGTCCAAGTAACCTCACCGCCATTAAGACACGATTTCCGCTCGCTGCTGAAGATTCTGTATTCATAAAAGGCACCTCATATCAATAGCAGCTCGCCATCAAGCAAAGACATATGAGACGCTATCCGATGCGCGCACTAATTAACGCCATGGATGTGAATAGGCTGACATATCGCTCGTGTGGCTACGGACTTCGGTCAAATCAGTTGACGTCGTCACCAACGAGCCAAGCGTCATGTCATTTCCGCCAACTTCCGTTCCCGCTGTCACGTGACTAGTAATACCACCAAAGACTTACTTTGATGCGATGTGAAAGAAAGCTTGTGATCCAATGAGAGCCGTGGATACAATGAGAGCTGGGATCCAATGAGATACGGTGATCCAATGAGAGTTGGGGATCCATAGAGAGCTGGGACCCAATGAAAGCCAAATGAATGTGACTCCGAGGGTAATTTGTGCGACTCCTGATTCAAGTGGTTTGGGGTATATCAGTGTATATCTGTCAGGACAAACGACACTTTCAACAAATTGACAATAAAGAAAGATAGTACTTGTCGGTTGCTCCTGAATCAACTGGCATATTGAGGATGCGAACAATTCGTGAATGTGAGTATCGCGGTGACCTCCCCTCAACGACTCTGTGTATGGACATGTCCCCATGACGACCATGTGTACGCGCCCTCCCCATGACGGCCATGTGTACGCGCCCACCCTATGACGACCATGTGTACGCGCCCTCCCCATGACGACCATGTGTACGCGCCCACCCTATGACGGTCATGTGTACGCGCCCTCCCCATGACGACCATGTGTACGCGCCCGCCCCATGACGGCCATGTGAACGCGCCAGCCCCATGACGACCATGTGTATGTGTTAGCGAGGTTGACGGCGTGGTGTATGCGATGCCGCTGGGATACGAAACGGGTGGGTGTTAGGGGCGGGGGTGGGGGTGTTAGGAGCGGGGGTGTTAGGGGCGGGGGTGGGGTTAGTTACAGGGCGGGAGTGGAGATGGATGTATTCCGGACAAACTGCTGGATGCGACAATTGTATTACCATCATGCCTCAGTAAACACAGCTAGAGTCGCCGGCTCAGAGAAGCAGAGGAGGTGGACCATGTCACGTGACGAGCTGGTCCATTTTGAGATGGCCCTTCTCATTATAACCAGGCAGACCATTTTGAGATGGCCCTTCTCATAACCAGTCTGACTTTTTTGAGATGGCCCTTTTCATTATAACCAGGCAGACTTTTTTTAGATGGCCCTTCTCATTATTACCAGGCTGACCATTTTGAGATGGCCCTTCTCATTATAACCAGGCAGACCGTTTTGAGATGGCCCTTCTCATTATAACCAGGCAGACCATTTTGAAATGGCCCTTCTCATTATAACCAAACAGACCATTTTGAGATGGCCCTTCTCATTATAACCAGGCAGACCATTTTGAAATGGCCCTTCTCATTATAACCAGGCAGACAATTTTTTCCACAACTCCAAGTCTGAGCTAGGGATCGGTCCCTACGGGGTGGGGTGCCTTACGAATGAATACGGACATTGCGCGCGCCTCTAACGACACGGAAATAGGAAGCTTCGTTCAAAGTCAAACAGAATGTTTCTTGGCTGTGGAATTACGTGGGGTTTCTGAAATCCGTTTTTTAATCACAATATGACCATCAGCGATTTCCCGAGGCCTGGGATAAAATTTAGACTTAATTGCCAAAATCTCACCTGGTAGTGGTCTGTTCCTTCTCAAATTACCGGTAATCTATGAACCATACTATGACAGATTAAACTCAGCTCAGCAAGAAAACTCGCCGCTCTGTGGCGCGTTCAATCCGATTTTAGTAACAACAACGCGATCAGCTGTTTTTACTGATGAGATGCTGGACGAAACCACAAAAAGTTTGGACCATACAGGCGGATTCTGAAGTTCACACACATTCTTCCAATAAACATATTTTTACACAAGACTTTTTTGTATTCCTTGGATTGCACTTCACTAATGTCTGAATGTTGCGAACGGGTCTTGTGGTATGGCGTTAGTAAATGTAATGTTACATTTGAAGAAAAGGTCGGGCAACTGAATAATTTATTTGACTAGTTAGTTGCTCAACCCGCTAGCCCGGGTAGTGGAACCCGAAGGGCAATGGTAAGCCCTAAGATTAGATTTTTGAGAGTTCTATCATCTTTATAAAAGCGTAAGTAGATTTTCTATCTTTGAAACCCTGAGATTTGGTTTGAGGCGAACACATGACTGGCACTGACTCGCGTTGACACATGTGTCTGTAAGCAACCCTGACTTTATTAAACGAAAAATTAACCCGTAAATATACACAGCAAAGCAGGCAGCAACAGGTTTGACCAATTTTAATTTTTACGCACGGTGAGCATTGGAAACAATTCGGCAAACAGGGCTGTTTCATCAACCATGTGGAATTCGCATTTGCCTCAACATATCATAAATCCTAAATAGTTACATCTTTCAACATACTGCAATTGTTTACCATTAAACTACACCCAATGAAAAAAACATTTGCCTCAACACAATATATCAAATTTGGATGGATTTAAATCCTAAATAGTTAGTATCTACGTCACATCGTTTTCAGTTAGCCATACATCACGTTCTCACAGTTGCAATTGTTTACCATTAGTTAACAATCTACACCTCATTAGTTAGTCATAAAACAGTCATTGCGGTCTTTGATTGAGACACAATCTACGTATCACGTCCTCAAAGTTTGGATGGATTTAACACACCAAGCGGTGTAAATAGTTAGCCATACTATCTACGTCACATCACGTTCTCATCAGTTAGCCATACAATCTACGTCACATCACGTTCTCATCAGTTAGCCATACACTCTACGTCTCTTCACGTCCTCATCCGTTAGCCATAGAATCTAAGTCACATCACGTTCTCATCAGTTAGGTTTACAATCTACGTCATATCACGTCCTCATTAGTTAGTCATACAATCTAAGTCATATCACGTCCTCATTAGTTAGCCATACACTCTAGGTCTCTTCACGTCCTCATCCGTTAGCCATAGAATCTATGTCACATCACGTTCTCATCAGTTTACAATCTACGGGCCTCATCTGGTTATGCCATACGGATCTACGTCACGGCGCATGTCACGTCGGGGACGGCCGTGTGGCGATGTGATCTACCTCGTCGGGGACGGCGTGGTGTCCACACGGATCTACCTGGGGACGGCGCATTTGTGTTTACGAATGTACGGTCGTCACGACGGCTCATTGTTCGGGTACGTCATATCACGGCCTCATTGTTGGCATACACGGATCTACCTGGTCGTCGATGGCTCCTGGGGCACATCTACGTCTCATCGTGGTGACGTCAGCCGGCGATGTGTGATGTCGTCATACGATTACCTAGCCGGCGCTCTTGGGGACGGGGATCTTGTGATGACGATTCGTCGGGGACGAGCGGCGCATGTTGTGCAAGAGTGCGATCACGTGGACGATGGTGATAGTGGGCCCTGGGTGACGGCTACGTGGATCTGTTGGCGATGTGGTCGTCGGGGACGGCGCATCGATGTGGTCTACACGGGTGCCGGCGCATCTTGTGATGACGATGGATCTACCGGAGACGGCGCATGGAGAGCCATAGCCGGCGCCGTTAGTGTTTCGTAAGAAAAGGCAGTGAGCGGATGTTGATGGGTATCGCGCGCAATTTAGCGGGGGAGGGAGGGGTAGGTATTTATCAGCTGGGAAGCTGACATTCTTAATATCGATGTTTTATATTGCCAAGAGTATCTACCTATAACACGATCCACACGTACCACTTGTGTGAGCATCTTTACATCTTGGCTTCACACGGATCTACCTAGCCGGCGCATCTTGTGATGACGATCCACACGGATCTACCTAGCCGGCGCATCTTGTGATGACGATCAACACGGATCTACCTAGCCGGCGCATCTTGTGATGACGATCCTACACGGATCTACCTAGCCGGCGCATCTTGTGATGACGATCTTGTGATGACTACACGGATCTACCTAGCCGGCGCATCTTGTGATGACGATCCACACGGATCTACCTAGCCGGCGCATCTTGTGATGACGATCCACACGGATCTACCTAGCCGGCGCATCTTGTGATGACGATCCACACGATCATCTTGTGATGACGATCCACACGGATCTACCTAGCATCTTGTGATGACGATCCACACGATCACCTAGCCGGCGCATCTTGTGATGACGATCCACACGGATCACTAGCCGGCGCATCTTGTGATGACGATTCCACACGGATCTACCTAGCCGGCGCATCTTGTGATGACGATCCACACGGATCTACCTAGCCGGCGCATCTTGTGATGACGATTCAACACGGATCTACCTACGGATCTTGTGATATTCAACACGGATCTACCTAGCGATCCACACGGGCTAGCATCTTGTGATGACGATCCTAGCCGGCGCATCGGATCTACCTAGCCGGCGCATCTTGTGATGACGATTCAACACGGATCTACCTAGCCGGCGCTTCTGGTGACGACGACAAATAACCAACTCACATCATATTGCAGCATATAACGGCTAACATGGGAAAGGAATCAGCCTTGGCCATGAGCAACAATCAAAGCTACACGGCTGGATTAGTTAACTGACCTTGACCTCTGGTTGGTGATGTCATTGGTACTAAAGTCATCGTCATGGCAATATACAAGATGGTGGGTACTAGGTTGTTGGTCATGGTTTCACGCTAGCCGTCGCACTGCAGCAAATACACATATAGAGTCAATACTGAAGCTATAAAAACGATGTTGCAGAATGATTACAGGTTGTCCACCTCTAGGTAGATCTAGCACTTTGTTTAAATCACTTCATATTCAGACAAGTGTATCAATATTGTGCTATAATCTTTATGTACAAAGTAAAGAAAACATGCCACTTGGTGTCTCTGGTACCTTCAAACATAAAGTAGCAGCAAATGCCATTGTAACTAGTCAAGCTCCTTATTTGGTTGTAACACTCTGTAACTAGTCAAGCTCCTTATTTGGTTGTAACACTCTGTAACTAGTCAAGCTTCTTATTTGGTTGTAACACTCTGTAACTAGTCAAGCTCCTTATTTGGTTGTAACACATTGTAACTAGTCAGGCTCCTTATTTGGTTGTAACACTCTGTAACTAGTCAAGCTCCTTATTTGGTTGTAACACTCTGCAAATCTCAATAAGCTCACAATAATAAGCTTAATCTCGACACAAACGACTTTATTAATCCGACCTTAATTTCGATACGAACTACCGTATTGACTAGATTTTAATATCGACATGAAAACCGCAAAAACCTCTACTACGTCTGTCGCTCAGTGCAGGATGATCATTGAAGCTTCTTTGTCTGTCACTCAGTGCAGGATGATCCTTGAAGCTTCTATGTCTGTCGCTCAGTGCAGGATGATCCTTGAAGCTTCTATGTCTGTCACTCAGTGCAGGATGATCCTTGAAGCTTCTATGTCTGTCGCTCAGTGCAGGATGATCCTTGAAGCTTCTTTGTCTGTCACATAGTGCAGGATGATCCTTGAATCTTCTCTGTCTGTCGCTCAGTGCAGGATGATCCTTGAAGCTTCTTTGTCTGTCATTCAGTGCAGGATGATCCTTGAAGCTTCTATGTCTGTCACTCAGTGCAGGATGATCCTTGAATCTTCTATGTCTGTCGATCAGTGCAGGATGATCCTTGAAGCTTCTTTGTCTGTCACTCAGTGCAAGATGATCCTTGAAGCTTCTATGTCTGTCGCTCAGTGCAGGATGATCCTTGAAGCTTCTATGTCTGTCACTAAGTGCAGGATGATCCATGGAGCTTCTATGCCTGTCACTAAGTGCAGGATGATCCTTGGAGCTTCTACATCTGTCACTCAGTGCAGGATGATCCTTGAAGCTTCTATGTCTGTCACTCAGTGCAGGATGATCCTTGGAACTTTTATGTCTCTCGCTCAGTGCAGGATGATCCTTGGAGCATCTATGCCTGTCACTAAGTGCAGGATGATCCTTGAAGCTTCTATGTCTGTCGCTCAGTGCAGGATGATCCTTGAAGCTTCTATGTCTGTCGCTCAGTGCAGGATGATCCATGGAGCTTACCGACCGATGTCGGACTTCGTATCGGGTTTTTAAACTTTCAACAGCAAAACGAGTCTGATGCCATTGGGAATCCATGAATGCCAAGATGACAATGACTTGTCGATTTTGACAATGACTTGTCGATTTTGACAATGACTTGTCGATTTACAAATACATAACCACACTTAACAATACTGAATCAATGTCCCTATCCTCTGTGAAAACGGACGAGGCCAAGGAGCAGTCCTAGTGCCGTGCTCCATAGGGTCAAAGGTCACCAGTAATGGAGAACAGGGCGCCAGTTCACCATTGACCCCCAGTCAAGCTAAAGTATCTCATTTCCGTGTCGTGTTGATTTTTAAAGTTGCGCCCGGCAGACGGGATAAGCAGACAGTGGTCTCCTATCACCCAGTCCCCCATGTCAATCAGGATTAGAAGGAAGCAATTGTTTGAGCTCGGCCGTCTTGTAAACGCGTCAATCATATGCCATTTAGCAACATAGAGGCTGACTCTGTGTCCTTCTAGGAGTTCTCTTGTCTCATTGTTGTCGGGTATAGTGAATGGGTGCGTGTAGCGCAGAGGGGCGACTTGGACCCGTCAAGGGGACCACAATGGCGGGGAGACGGCGTCCTGGAAAGACAGGCCGAGCGAGAATGCAATGGACGGCAAGACGGGGTGGGGGTGTGGGGATGTAGAAGGGGTTAGGGGAGAGAAGGCTGGCAAGGGGGTGGGGTAGATTGCCAGAGGTGCTGGGAGAGAGAGAGGGATGGCAAGAGGGGTTTTAGGGAGGGAAGTATGGCAAGAGGGATTTTGGTAGAGGGGATGGCAAGAGGGGTTTTGGTAGAGGGGTGGGGGGTGTCACGATAGGGTCAGCTTAACGACACAAGCAATGCGAGTAGCGTTCCATTCGAGCCTTTGTGCACCTGGATATTTGGGTTCTTGTGTCGGGTACTGATAACACGCGTTGATTAACACCTGCAATCACAAACATGACCAAGTGTAGACGAGCTTCATATCGTGCCGAGGAGCTGATCCAATATCTGCTCGTCAAGCGGTCACTTAGTGCTGCGCCGAAGGTAGGCCTCCTCCCTCACCTCTTCTACCACGGCCTCCATCCTAACGACCTCCTTCCTCACGGTCTCTTACCTCACGATCTCCTCCCTAACGACCTCCTCCCTCACGACCTCCTCCCTCACGGCTTCCTCCCTCACGACCTCCTCCCTCACGGTGTCGTACCTCACGACCTACTCCCTCACGACCTACTCCCTCACGACCTACTTCCTCATGGCCTCCTCACTCACGGCCTCCTCCCTCATGACATCCACCCTCACGGCCTCCTACGGCGGGTGTCTGCTAGCATTAACATTCTGGAGCAAGTAACGGGAGTCTGCTAGCATGAGCATTCCGTTACTAGCAGCGGGCGTCTGCTAGCATGAGCATTCCGTTACTAGCAGTGGGCGTCTGCTAGCATGAACATTCAGCTACCAGCAGCTGGCGTCTGCTAGCATGAGCATTCCGTTTCTAGCAGATGGCGTCTGCTAGCATGATCATTCCTTTACTAGCAGCGGGCGTCTGCTAGCATGAGCATTCCGTTACTAGCAGCGGGCGTCTGCTAGCATGAGCATTCCGTTTCTAGCAGCTGGCGTCTGCTAGCATGAGCATTCCTTTACTAGCAGCGGGCGTCTGCTAGCATGAACATTCCTTTACTAGCAGCGGGCGTCTGCTAGCATGAGCATTCCGTTTCTAGCAGCTGGCGTCTGCTAGCATGAACATTCCTTTACTAGCAGCGGGCGTCTGCTAGCATGAGCATTCCGTTACTATCAGCGGGCGTCTGCTAGCATGGGCATTCCGTTTCTAGCAGCTGGCGTCTGCTAGCATGAGCATTCCTTTACTAGCAGCGGGCGTCTGCTAGCATGAGCATTCCGTTACTAGCATCTGTTAGCATGAGCGTTCCGCTACTAGCAGTGGGCATCGCTAGCATGAACATTCAGCTACTAGCAGTGGGTGTCTGCTAGCATTAGCAACCCGCTACTAGCAGCGAACGTCTGCTAGCCTTAATACCCCGCAAGCGGTCGCAGCGTGCAGATTGTCCAATAGATGCGCATGGATGTAGATAATCCTCATTAGATCGATTGTGATGGAATATAGAGTCTGAGTTGTCCTACGGTCTTTGTTTCGTGTAACTAGGCTTGCTGATAAGATCAAAGTTGTGACAGTTATGGCGTCGTCATAAGAGAACAAAAAATCAGGAACGTACTATCACAAGGACGTACTACCACAAGGACGTACCACCACGAGGACGTACCACCACGAGGACGTACTACCACGAGGATGTACTATCACAAGGACGTACTACCACGAGGACGTACTACCACGAGGACGTACAATTACGACGTACTATCACAAGGATGTACTACCACAAGGACGTACTACCACGAGGATGTACTATCACAAGGACGTACTACCACGAGGACGTACTATCACAAGGACGTACTACCACGAGGACGTACAATTACGACGTACTATCACAAGGACGTACTACCACGAGGACGTACCACCACGAGGACGTACTATCACAGGGACGTACTACCACGAGGACATACAATTACGAGGACTTACCACCACGAGGACGTACTACCACGAGGACGTACTACCACGAGGACGTACCACCACGAGCACGTACTACCACGAGGATGTACAATTGTGACGTACTACCACGAAGACGTACTACCACGAGGACGTACTACCACGTGGACGAACCACCACGAGGACGTACTACCACGAGGATATCCACGTCCACAGACGTCGAAGCCTGTGGACACCTTGCCGCACAGACGCATCCACGCGATGATCAGCTAGAGCGCTTCACAGACGAAGCACGGTCAGCCATTCAGCAATTGCTAAGGATGGCTGCGTAAGAATAAATGGCCCCAATCTTATAGCGAAGGAAGACTGTTATCTTCCATTGAGGCCTATTAGCAGATGACAAGCAGAGATTGGTGCCCCCCACGCGTCTCGATCACGCCCCTTTTGTTGCTTTTCCCACAGAACATCGCAGGACACTTAATGGAATAGTTAATTGCGTGGCGGGAGGCGGAGGTCGCTGTACCACACACGGGGGACTCACGACTCATACACTAACTTCTTTCCTAAAACAGCTAACGCTAAAAGAATTTGAGGGTTTTTTCGGTGCGTGGGTTATTCGATAAGATGAGATAAGATTGTCTTACCGTGTGCGGGATTTCATCAGCGCATTGAGCGGCGATGCTGTAGATGATGGCGGGCAGATTCATTGGCTGCTGACATTGGTCGAGAAACGGACGTATCCTCTCATGTGTCCGACATCACCTGCTGCGGACAGAGGTCGCCGCAACAGTCAACAGTTACCACTCCGGTTTGATGTTATACGCATCAATACGAGTTACTTGTGTCACTGAATGTATCACAGCGACAGGAGCGGCCCAAAAGAAAGTCTCTTTTCGCGGCATAGGTGAATTGGTGATTCTCCTGTGAATGCGAATGGACAGATCTCGGACTCAATTTGATTATATCGCGTCGGATAATACCTTGTCGTCTTGCGGACCAGTACCTAATAATCACTGCCTATCCCACAATGCACCTGAGACAGACCAAGAGGCAGTTAACGTCGTCCTTCAACATCGCCGCGTTTGCCACAAAATGTGTCAGCAATAAGAAAGTGAGGAGCTGGCTTGCCGAACTCTGTGCCATAACATGGCCTAATCTGCTGCACCCATTACACGGGGATTTCCCCGTTATGCCGAATAAAGCCAGTGAATTATACTATAAGTCCCTTATCCACCTCAGGACCGCAGTCACTGCGACATCAACTGGCAATGACGGAAAACGCGGCAAGGGCGCTTGTCATCTGCTGAATTGTCGTCTGCTTGCGCCTGGCAACTGATGCTCAATTGAGTTTTCCCACAGTCGTGAGAACGTGTGTCATTCGCCAGGTGGCGTCTGAGCCGAGCCACATAGCAGCCAGGGCTCCGTGCTCAGAGGCTCCTCACCGCGGCGAGACGTGGTCTTTGTGCTGTTACTCGACATTAATTATACAAGAGAATCAATTTCATTTGTCGAAGAGGAAATGCGTTTCTTGACACCCTAAGGGAACAAAGTGACACACTAGGGAACTGAAAAGACAGTCCAGACTTGTCCTTCCCACCCCGATATACGATCCTTCCCCACCCGACACGATATACGATCACTCCCCACCCCGACACGCTATACGACAACTCCACTCCCCATCCCGACACCCCATCCCGACACGATATACGACAACTCCACTCCCCACCCCGACACGATATACGACAACTCCACTCCCCACCCCGACACGATATACGACAACTCCACTCCCCATCCCGACACGATATACGACAACTCCACTCCCCATCCCGACACGATATACGACAACTCCACTCCCCACCCCGACACGATATACGACAACTCCACTCCCCACCCCCGACACGATATACGACAACTCCACACCCCATCCCGACACGATATACGACAACTCCACACCCCACCCCGACACGATATACGACAACTCCACTCCCCGTCACGATTTACATTCCTCCGTCAACTCCCATAGCAGTATGCCCTATCCCCATGCACTCAGGCTTGTGCTTCTGGAGCAGTTTGTCAGTTGTATAACCATGTAGGTATCGCTCTCAGAAGTACTTGCGGTGATAGTCAAGGTCCCCCAGCCTGTTGGCTGCGGGCCCTGTTTACATGTTAATGATATTCAATAGTCTCGCCATCAGTTCAGGGCACGATAACGTCTTGAACTGGACTAGCATCCCAGATTTGGGATGCTCCAATCACAAGCCGTGTCTCTCGGTCACTCTCGGGTACTTTTGAGTCATTGTCTCTTATTGGTCAGCGTCACATTTTCCGAAGATTCGGCGCCATATTTGTTTTGGTACGCTCCGTTTGAAAGACTTGTTCGCTCGGCTGCTTGATGGGTCGTGACTGTTTTGTGCATGTGGATGCTGGGACGGGGAATCATTTTGCTACACATTGTTAACTACTGCTTTCGATGCAATGCTTGGAATGGGTCAGGGTTCGACACCAATGGTTGTCCGCTTGCCGGGACAAGTGATTTGTCATGTCGGACAAGTGACTTCCCAAGTCAACTTATCCAACCGGACGAGGGATTTTTATGAGCCAGGCACACATTCTACAACACCCCGATTTGTTGTTTCACGCTGAGTGGCACCGTTAATCACACAGTCGGTGAGAGAAGCAGACACACAACTGGTTATTTTTAACTGACTATTACCTGAATATACTATCATGCATCTAAGCGATTAAAGCGCTTGTTGTGGTGCCAATTTGAACTTTTGAGACGCCAGAATAATTCCAGAAGACATTCAGCGTGTTCTCATTGGACGCAGACCACAACAATGTATATGACGTCACATAAAACCGAGGGTGCGTATCACAAGCCAGTTTCATGAGCCAGACGCGCACAACTGAGGTCAATCCGGGTCACAACCTTTGCGTTGATTGGTCACGAAGATTAATGAACGTGTCTAATTAATATTCGGACGCGCCAGTTTTAGACCTTGTCCTGTCGTAGACTCTAGGGCGAGAAGCTTAGCGGAACCCCTGGAGTCTGGGACGCAGACTAGTGTTTCTATGTGGAATATCAGTAGGCTGATTACTGATGTGGTGTATGATAGTGGAAGCCCAGCTTGCCACTCCTCCCCAAAGACGCTCAGGGCTAGGTTAGGCTCATGATTCTCTACCTTCTCTAGCAGCAACACTGGTGATGGAAACTCTACGCCTTTACCATCCAGCAGGTAGAACAGCCACTAAATGTTATACTTAGATGGTGGTTGTGGGTGTTTAGCGACCGGATGCATAAGCAATTCAATAGACCACAGATGGCAGCAGTCGTCTTAGTTCTTCAATAGACCACAGATGGCAGCAGTCGTCCTAGTTCTTCATTAGACCACAGACGGCAGCAGCAGTCTTAGTTCTTCATTAGACCACAGACGGCAGCAGCCACAGTCGTCCTAGTTCTTCACGTGTATTATCGCCTTCTTATTTGCCAGCACACTAGGTAGTGGCAGGTAGGAGCCACGTTTGAATGGCTGGTAGCAGACAATGTCAATCCACAGAGTTGCGACTGACTCAAACTCCCAGCCCCAACCTGTATTGGTCCACTTCTCTAACCGCTCTTGGATATTAGCACTGCTCCTGTTGTGGATATCGCCAATATCTTCTGCTGAGAGAAACACCTGCTGCTTATTATGCAGGACAGACTCAACATGCCCAGTGTCGCCATCGGCGGTGTGCTTCTCGAGCACTCATTAGCGGGCATCATTGCATCAAATTAGACCGACAAGCAGGAATGGAAATTTTCGACAACATAAATGGCGACTGCCGCGTAGCGACTGAATGTCTGAAATCTTAAAACTTTTGGTTTCCAGGGTGCGGTTGCCAAGCAGCTTGCTACGCAACCTCGTTACAAATATGGGGCTGAACGGTCTCTTTAATCCATTTGTTTACGCACGTCTTGTAAGATTTTCAAAGCGTCCCCGCCGACGGGGTGACTCTCACCAACATTCATCCCCACCCACGCAATTGGTTTTTAATTGCCCATTTTTGAACTTCAGGCGTGGTTTGAAACTGGGGAAGCTAAGCTGCTGTGTGGCGTGCGAGCTTGAGAATGCTTCCGTGTGGCGCGGGAATAAGGGAAGCGTTGCGTCTGGGGTTCACCGAGTGGACCCGGCAAACCGTGTCGCAAAAAGCGCTCGCAGCCCTCCAAGGCGTTGACCCAGCAGCTGCTAAAGCCGCAGCGAAGTTGGAAATGAGCAGCACCGAAGTCACGACACAGCAGATGGCACAGAAGAAACAAGCTTTATTGAGGGCGTTCATAACGCCATAGAAGCCATGGGTGCACAAACAGATGGTCTGTCACTCCGAGAGCTTATAGGGCTTGACAAGGCTATGCAGACCTAGAGGGGAGAGCTGGTCAACAACCCAGCGCAGCTTAGCGAAATAGACAAGTATATAGTAAGTCGGGAGCGTAAGCTGGAGGAGCTGCCAGACGAGGCTAAAATCGAGAGGGAACTCCAAGAGCGTGAGCTTGCAGAGCTGCGGGAAGAAAGACAAGTTAGACTAGAAGCTGCCTCTGTAAACTGGAAATGGCTGCGGACCCGAATCAACCGCATCAGGAAAACGATCAACTGACTTCTTGCCGAGGACACAACGCTAGCTGAGCGTGTATGCACCCTGTTCCGTGAGCAGAGTATTACAATCGCCTGCATTCTCACTGCGGTGGGGATGGTAATGTCAACCCTGGTACATGCTCTGACAGATTGGGAGAGCAACAGTGACACTCCGGCACCAACCCTGACACCAGCTGACAAGCCCGGTGTGAAGGAATGGAATTGAAAAAAAAGCTGAACTCCTTGGCAAACGCCCTGAAGGGCCTAGCCAGTAAGGCAGCAGCTGCCGTTCCGGGGATCATCGGCTCCATCGCATCATGGCTGCTCAAGTCAGCTGCAAAGGTGGCTGGTTGGATGGCAGAGCATGTCTGGGCTGCAGTCGCCCCAGTTAAAGAATTGATCCTCTTGATGCTCCGTGACCTACCACGTAGCAAGCCAAAGCACAACTAAGCCTATCGCGATTCCACCCACAATAAGAGCGTGTATTTTGCATCCTTGTGTTGGTGGGCTGTGGGTGCAACAAGTCCTTACGGTCGCCGGGCTGCCCATATCTTCCAGCGGGTCCTGTATATGTTAAAGCTTCCTCCATTAGAAGGTGCAGCATCCACGTTGAAATCAGTGTTGATGCCGATCTGCTGTTGCTAACTCGAGATGGTTATCAGGTTGTTGTACCCAACAACTTGACCTACCTGGAGAAGCATGTTGCTTGGCGCCATGTAGAGCCCATTGCCAAACACAAAGTCCACCCTGGACCTTGCAAACTTGAAAACGTCTTGGTACCGCTTTACTGCAGACGGTAGGTCAACATCACTTTCAATCGCATCTTCAATGTTAACCAAGAACTGCTTCATGGCGTCAAAAGCAGTGCCGCTACTCAGGATGCGGCTACGAGTCTGTGTCTTTACCCCCAGCAGTGTCCAGATATAGGTCCTAATGCTGTCATTAATGCGCTCAACGCCGGGCTGTGTGAAGCCCTCAGACGTGTCCAGTTTGAAGGTATTCCAGGCCTTGTCTGCCTCAGAGCTCTGTGCTAGGTGTAGAACAGCACCTATTTGCTTCTGAAAGGATTGTAGGTTAGTTGCATGGGCAAACCCTGGCTTTTTAATGCGACCTCTCCACTCCACGACACGATATATGTATTCTCCACATCCCGACACGATATAATTCCTCTCCACTCCCCGACACGATATACGACCTCTCCACTCCCCGACACGATATGCGACCTCTCCACTCCCCCGACACGACCTCTCCACTCCCGACACGTTCTCTCCGCTCCACGACACGATATACGACCTCTCCACTCCCCGACACGATATACGACCTCTCCACTCCCCGACACGATATACGACCTCTCCACTCCCCGACACATGATATACGACCTCTCCACTCCCCGACACGATATACGACCTCTCCACTCCCCGACACGATATGCGACCTCTCCACTCCCCGACACGATATACGAACCTCTCCACTCCCCGACACGATATACGACCTCTCCACTCCCCGACACGATATACGACCTCTCCACTCCCCCGACACACGATATATACTCCTCTCTCCACTCCCCGACACGATATACGACCTCTCCACTCCCCGACACGATATACGTCCTCTCCACTCCACGACACGATATGCGACCTCTCCACTCCCCGACACGATATACGACCTCTCCACTCCCCGACACGATATACGACCTCTCCACTCCCCGACACGATATACGACCTCTCCACTCCCCGACACGATATACGACCTCTCCACTCCCCGACACGATATACGACCTCTCCACTCCCCGACACGATATACGACCTCTCCACTCCCCGACACGATATACGACGACCTCTCACTCCCCGACACGATATACGACCTCTCCACTCCCCGACACGATATACGACCTCTCCACCCCGACACACGATATACGACCTCTCCACTCCCCGACATGATATGCGACCTCCCCACTCCCCGACACGATATACGACCTCTCCACTCCCCCGACACAATATACGACCTCTCCACTCCCCGACACGATATACGACCTCTCCACTCCCCGACACGATATACGACCTCTCCACTCCCCGTCATGATATACGACCTCTCCACTCTCAGGCACGATATACGACCTCTCCACTCCTCCCGACACGATATACGACCTCTCCACACTCCCGACACGATATACGACCTCTCCCCTCCCCGACACGATATACGACCTCTCACACCCCGACACGATACGACCTCTCTCCTCTCCACTCCGACACGATATACGACCTCTCCACTCCCCGACACGATATACGACCTCTCCACTCCCCCCCAACGATATACGACCTCTCTCCACGACCCGACACGATACTCCCCGACACGATATCTCCACTCCCCGACACGATATACGACCTCTCCACTCCCCGACCGACACGATATCCACTCCCCGACACGATATACGACCTCCACCCCCGACACGATATACTACCTCTCCACTCCCCGACACGATATACGACCTCTCCACTCCCCGACATGATATACGACCTCTCCACTCCCCGACACGATATGTCACCTCTCTCCACTCTCCCACTCCCGACACGATATACGACCTCTCCCACTCCCCGACACGATATACGACCTCCTCCTCCCCTCCCCGACACGATATACGACCTCTCCACTCCCCGACACGATATACGACCTCTCCACTCCCCGACACGATACGTCGACCTCTCCACCCCGACACGATATACCCCTCTCCACTCCCCGACACGATATACGACTCTCCACTCCCCGACACGATATACGACCTCTCCACTCCCCGACACGATATACGACCTCTCCACTCCCCGACACGATATACGACCTCTCCACTCCCCGACACGATATACGACCTCTCCACTCCCCGACACGATATACGTCCTCTCCACTCCCCGACACGATATACGACCTCTCCACTCCCCGACACGATATACGACCTCTCCACACCCCCGACACGATATACGACCTCTCCACCCCGACACGATATACGACCTCTCCACTCCCCGACACGATATACGACCTCTCCCACCCGACACGATATACGACCTCTCCACTCCCCGACACGATATACGTCCTCTCCACTCCCGACACGATATACGACCTCTCCACTCCCCGACACGATATACGACCTCTCCACTCCCTCCCCGACACGATATACGACCTCTCCCACCCCACACGATATACACCTCTCCACTCCCCGACACGATATACGACCTCTCCACTCCCCCACACGATATACGACCTCTCCACTCCCCGACACGATATACGACCTCTCCACTCCCCGACACGATATACGACCTCTCCACCCCGACACGATATACGACCTCTCCACTCCCGACACGATATACGACCTCTCCACTCCCCGACACGATATACGACCTCTCCACTCCCGACACGATATACGACCTCTCCACACGATATATATACGACCTCTCTCTCCTCCCGACACGATATACGACCTCTCCACTCCCCGACACGATATATACGACCTCTCCACTCCCCGACACGATATACGACCTCTCCACTCCCCGACACGATATACGACCTCTCCACTCCCCGACACGATATACGACCTCTCCACTCCCCGACACGATATACGACCTCTCCACTCCACTCCCCGACGAGATATGCGATATCTCCGCTCCACGACACGATATACGACCTCTCCACTCCCCGACACAATATACGACCTCTCCACTCCCCGACACGATATACGACCTCTCCACCCCGACACGATATACGACCTCTCTCTCCACTCCCGACACGATACGATATACGACCTCTCCACTCCCCGACACGATATACGACCTCTCCACTCCCCCGACACGATATACGTCCTCTCCACTTCCCGACACGATATACGTACTCTCCCTCCCCGACCATATACGACCTCTCCACTCCACGACACGATATACGTCCTCTCCACTCCCCGACACGATATACGACCTCTCCACTCCCCGACACGATATACGACCTCTCCACTCCCCGACACTCCCTCTCCACTCCCCGACACACGATATACGACCTCTCTCCACTCCCGACACGATATACGACCTCTCCACCCGACGACACGATATACGACCTCTCCACTCCCCGACACGATATACGACCTCTCCACTCCCCGACACGATATACGACCTCTCCACTCCCGACACGATATACGACCTCTCCACTCCCCGACACGATATACTACCTCTCCACTCCCCGACACGATATACGACCTCTCCACTCCCCGACACGATATACGACCTCTCCACTCCCCGACACGATATACGACCTCTCCACTCCCCGACACGATATACGACCTCTCCACTCCCGACGACACGATACGTCCTCTCCACTCCCGACACGATATACGACCTCTCCACTCCCCGACACGATATACGACCTCTCTCTCCACTCCCCGACACGATATACGACCTCTCCACTCCCCCGACACGATATACGACCCTCTCCACTCCCCGACACGATATACGACCTCCTCCACTCCCCGACACGATATACGACCTCTCCACTCCCCGACACGATATACGACCTCTCCACTCCCCGACACGATATACGACTCTCCTCTCCCACTCCCCGACACGATATACGTCCTCTCTCTCCACCCCCCGACACGATATACGACCTCTCCACTCCCCCGACACGATATACGACTCTCCACTCCCCGACACGATATATACGACCTCTCCACTCCCCGACACGATATACGACCTCTCTCTCTCCCCGACACGATATACGACGTCTCCTCTCCACTCCCCGACACGATATACGACCTCTCCACTCCCCCGACACGATATACGACCTCTCCACTCCCCGACACGATATACGACCTCTCCACTCCCCGACACGATATACGACCTCTCCACTCCCCGACACGATATGCAACCTCTCCACTCCACGACACGATATACGTCCTCTCCACTCCCCGACACGATATACGACCTCTCCACTCCACCCCGACACGATATACGACCTCTCCACTCCCCCCCGACACGATATACGACCTCTCCACTCCCCGACACGATATACGACCTCTCCACTCCCCGACACGATATATACGACCTCCTCTCCACTCCCCGACACGATATACGACCTCTCCACTCCCCGACACGATATACGACCTCTCCACTCCCCCCGACACGATATACGACCTCTCCACTCCCCGACACGATATACGACCTCTCCACTCCCCGACACGATATACGTCCTCTCTCCACTCCCCGACACGATATACGACCTCTCCACTCCCGACACGATATACGACCTCTCCCTCCCCGACACGATATACGTCCTCTCCACACTCCCCGACACGATATACGTCCTCTCCACTCCCCGACACGATATACGACTCTCCACTCCCCGACACGATATACGACCTCTCCACTCCCCGACACGATATACGACCTCTCCACTCCCCCGACACGATATGCGACCTCTCCACTCCCCGACACGATATACGACCTCTCCACTCCCCGACACGATATACGTCATCTCCACTCCCCGACACGATATACGACCTCTCCACTCCCCGACACGATATACGACCTCTCCACTCCCCGACACGATATACGACCTCTCCACTCCCGACACGATATACGACCTCTCCACTCCCCGACACGATATGCGACCTCTCCACTCCCCGACACGATATACGTCCTCTCCACTCCCCGACACGATATACGACCTCTCCACTCCACTCCCGACGAGATATACGATCTCTCCACTCCCCGACACGATATACGACCTCTCCACTCCCCGACACGATATACGACCTCTCCACTCCCCGACACGATATACGACCTCTCCACTCCCCGACACGATATACGACCTCTCCTCTCCCCGACACGATATACGTCTCTCCACTCCCCGACACGATATGCGACCTCTCCACTCCCCGACACGATATACGACCTCTCCACTCCCCGACACGATATACGACCTCTCCATCCCCCACGATATACACCTCTCCACTCCCGACACGATATACGACCTCTCCCACTCCCCGACACGATATACGATATACCTCTCCACTCCACACTCCCCGACACGATATACGACCTCTCCCTCCCCGACACGATATACGACCTCTCCACTCCCCGACACGATATACGACCTCCTCTCCACCACGACCCCCCGACACGATATACGACCTCTCTCACTCCCCGACACGATATACGACCTCTCCACTCCCCGACACGATATACGACCTCTCCACTCCCCGACACGATATACGACCTCTCTCCACCTCCCCGACACGATATACGACCTCTCCACACTCCCCGACACGAAATGCGACCTCTCCGCTCCACGACACGATATACGACCTCTCCACTCCCCGACACAATATACGACCTCTCCACTCCCCGACACGATATACGACCTCTCTCTCTCCCGACACGATATACGACCTCTCCACTCCCCCGACACGATATACGACCTCTCCACTCCCCGACACGATATACGACCTCTCCACTCCCCCGACACGATATACGACCCTCTCCACTCCCCGACACGATATACGACGACCTCTCCACTCCCCGACACGATATACGACCTCTCCACTCCCCGACACGATATACGTCCTCTCCCACCCCGACACGAACGACGACCTCTCCACACTCCCGACACGATATACGACCTCTCCACTCCCCGACACGATATACGTCTCTCTCCACTCCCGACACGATATACGACCCTCCTCCACTCCCGACACGATATATACGACCCTCTCCACTCCCGACACACGATATACGTCCTCTCTCACCCGACCTCCCGACACGATATACCTCTCTCTCACTCCCCGACACGATATACGACGATATACCCTCTCCACTCCCGACACGATATGCGACCTCTCCACTCCCGACGACATATACGTCTCTCTCCACACCCCGACACGATATACGACCTCTCCACTCCCCGACACGATATACGACCTCTCCACTCCCCGACACGATATACGTCCTCTCCACCCCGACACGATATACGTCATCTCCACACCCCGACACGATATGCGACCTCTCCACTCCCAGACACGATATACGACCTCTCCACGCCCCGACACGATATACGTCATCTCCACACCCCGACACGATATGCGACCTCTCCACTCCCCGACACGATATACGTCCTCTCCACTCCCCGACACGATATACCACCTCTCCTACCCGACACGATATACCACCTCTCCACTCCCCGCCAAGATAAACGACCTCTCCACGCCCCGACACGATATACGTCATCTCCACTCCCCGACACGATATACGACCTCTCCACTCCCCGACACGATATACGACCTCTCCACTCTACGACACGATATACGTCCTCTCCACTTCCCGACACGATATACGTCCTCTCCACTACCCCGACACGATATACGACCTCTCCACTCCCCGACACGATATACGACCTCTCTCCACTCCCCCCGACACGATATACGTCTCTCTCCACTCCCCGACACGATATACGACCTCTCCACTCCCCGACACGATATACGACCTCTCCACTCCCGACACGATATACGACCTCTCCTCTCCACTCCCCGACACGATATACGACCTCTCCACACCCCGACACGATATACGACCTCTACTACCCGACACGATATACCTCTCTCCTCCCCGACACGATATACGACCTCTCCACTCCCCGACACGATATACGTACCCCCTCACTCTCCCGACCCCGACACGATATACGACCTCTCCACTCCCCGACACGATATACGACCTCTCCACTCCCCGACACGATATACGACCTCTCCACTCCCCGACACGATATACGACCTCTCCACTCCCCGACACGATATACGACCTCTCCACTCCCCGACACGATATACGACCTCTCCACTCCCCGACACGATATACGACCTCTCCACTCCCCGACACGATATACGACCTCTCCACACCCCCGACACGATATACGACCTCTCCACTCCCCGACACGATATACGACCTCTCCACACCCCGACACGATATACGACCTCTCCACTCCCCGACACGATATACGACCTCTCCACTCCCCGACACGATATACGACCTCTCCACTCCCCGACACGATATACGACCTCTCCACTCCCCGACACGATATACGACCTCTCTCCACTCCCGACACGATATACGTCCTCTCCACACTCCCGACACGATATACGACCTCTCCACTCCCCGACACGATATACGACCTCTCCACTCCCCGACACGATATACGACCTCTCCACTCCCCGACACGATATACGTCCTCTCCCCTCCACGACACGATATACGACCTCTCCACTCCCCGACACGATATACGACCTCTCCACTCCCCGACACGATATACGACCTCTCCACTCCGACACGATATACGACCCTCTCCACTCCCGACACGATATACGACCTCTCCACTCCCCGACACGATATACGACCTCTCCACTCCCCGACACGATATACGACCTCTCCACTCCCCGACACGATATACGACCTCTCCACTCCCCGACACGATATACGACCTCTCCACTCCCCGACACGATATACGACCTCTCCACTCCCGACACGATATACGACCTCTCCTCCCCCCGAGATATACGACCTCTCCACTCCCCGACACGATATACGACCTCTCCACTCCCCGACACGATATACGACCTCTCCACTCCCCGACACGATATACGACCTCTCACTCCCCGACACGATATACGACCTCTCCACTCCCCGACACGATATACGACCTCTCCACTCCCCGACACGATATACGACCTCTCCACTCCGACGACACGATATACGACCTCCTCTCCACTCCCCGACACGATATATACCCTCTCTCACACTCCCCGACACGATATATACCTCCTCTCCACTCCCCGACACGATATACGACCTCTCCACTCCCCGACACGATATACGACCTCTCCACTCCCCGACACGATATACGACCTCTCCACTCCCCCGACACGATATACGACCCTCTCCACTCCCCGACACGATATACGACCTCTCCACTCCCCGACACGAAATATACGACCTCTCCACTCCCCGACACGATATACGTCCTCTCCACTCCCCGACACGATATACGACCTCTCCACTCCCCGACACGATATACGCGACCTCTCCACTCCCCGACACGATATACGACCTCTCCACTCCCCCGACACGATATACGTCCTCTCCCTCCCTCCCCGACACGATATACGACCTCTCCACTCCCCGACACGATATACGACCTCTCCACTCCCCGACACGATATACGACCTCTCCACTCCCCGACACGATATACGACCTCTCCACACTCCCCGACACGATATACTCCTCTCCACTCCCCGACACGATATATCTCCACTCTCCGACACGACTACTCCCCCTCCCCACAAGATATACGACCTCTCCACTCCCCGACACGATATACGACCTCTCCACTCCCCGACACGATATACGTCATCTCTCCCACTCCCCGACACGATATACGACCTCTCCACTCCCCGACACGACGATACGTCTCCTCTCCACTCCCCGACACGATATACGACCTCTCCCTCCCCCGACACGATATACGACCTCTCTCCACTCCCCGACACGATATATACGACCTCTCCACTCCCGACACGATATACGACCTCTCCTCTCCTCCCCGACACGATATACGACCTCTCCCACTCCCCGACACACGATACGACCTCTCCACTCCCCGACACGATATACGTACCTCTCTCTCCCCGACACGATATACGACTCTCCACTCCACACCCCGACACGATATACGACCTCTCCACTCCACGACACGATATACGTCCTCTCCACTCCACGACACGATATACGTCCTCTCCACTCCCCGACACGATATACGACCTCTCCACTCCCCGACACGATATATACGACCTCTCCACTCCCCGACACGATATACGACCTCTCCACTCCCCGACACGATATACGACCTCTCCACTCCCCGACACGATATACGACCTCTCCACTCCCCGACACGATATACGACCTCTCCACTCCCCGACACGATACGCACGACTCTCTCCACTCCCCCGACACGATAAACGACCTCTCCACTCCCCGACACGATATACGACCTCTCCACCCCGACACATATACGACCTCTCCTCCACCCCCGACGACGATATACGACCTCTCCACTCCCCGACACGATATACGACCCTCTCCACCCCGACACGATATACGACCTCTCCACTCCCCGACACGAGATACGTCCTCTCCACTCACCCTCTCGATATACTCTCCTCTCCACCCCCCGACACGATATACCGACCTCTCCACTCCCCGACACGATATACGTCCTCTCCACTCCCCGACACGATATACGACCTCTCCACTCCCCGACACGATATACGACCTCTCCACTCCCCGACACGATATACGACCTCTCCACTCCCCGACACGATATACGCGACCTCTCCACCCCCGACACGATATACGTCTCTCTCCACTCCCCGACACGATATACGACCTCTCCACTCCCCGACACGATATACGACCTTCTCCCTCCCCGACACGATATACCACCTCTCCACTGCCCGACAAGATATACGACCTCTCCACACCCCGACACGATATACGACCTCTCCACTCCCCGACACGATATACGACCTCTCCACACCCCCGACACGATATACGACCTCTCCACTCCCCGACACGATATACGACCTCTCCACTCCCCGACACGATATACGTCCTCTCCACTCCCCGGACACGATATATACGACCTCTCCACTCCCCGACACGATATACGACCTCTCCACTCCCCGACACGATATACGACCTCTCCACTCCCCGACACGATATACGACCTCTCCACTCCCCGGCGAGATATACGACCTCTCCACTCCTCGACACGATATACGTCCTCTCCACACCCGACACGATATACGACCTCTCCACTCCCCGACACGATATACGTCCTCTCCACTCCGACACTATCCACCACTCCCCGACACGATACGACCATCTCCACTCCCGACACGACGATACGACCTCTCCACTCCCCGACACGATATACGTCATCTCCACACCCGACACGATATACGACCTCTCCACTCCTCGACACGATATACGACCTCTCCACTCCCCGACACGATAACGATCACTCCCCGACCTCTCCTCCTCTCCCCCGACACGATATACGACCTCTCCACTCCCCGACACGATATGATATACTCTCCTCTCCACTCCCCGACACGAAATGCGACCTCTCCACTCCACTCCCCGACGAGATATGCGAACCTCCGCTCCACGACACGATATACGACCTCTCCACTCCCCGACCACGATCGACACGATACTCTGATACGACACGATATACACCTCCCACCCCGACACGATATAAGCGACCTCTCCACCCCCGACACGATATACGACCTCTCCACTCCCCGACACGATACGGACGATCTCCACTCCCCGACACGATATACGACCTCTCCGACACGACACGATATACGTCCTCTCCATGTCCCGACACGATATAACCCTCTCCACTCCCCGACACGATCGTACCTCTCTCCACTCCCGACGACACGATATACGACCTCTCCATCTCCTCTCCACTCCCGACGATATACGTCCTCGTGTCATCCCCGACACGATATACGAACTCTCCACTCCCCGCCCGACACTACACGATACATCTCTCCACTCTCCACCCCCGACACGATATACGTCCTCTCCACTCCCCGACACGATATACGTCCTCTCCACTCCGACGAACGATATACGACCTCTCATGGCTCCTCTCCACCGATATAGATACCTCTCCCACCCCGACACGATATACGACCTCTCCGGTTCCCCGTCATGGCATACAGGGGACCTCCACGAGCGACACGATGTCATACGCACCTGGGGACGAACACGACACGATATACGTCATCTCCACTCCCCGACACGATATGCGACCTCTCCACTCCCCGACACGATAACGTCCTCTCCACTCCCCGACACGATATACGACCTCTCGGTCCCCGACACGATATACGACCTCTCCACTCCCGACACGATATACGACCTCTCCAGCCCCGACACGATATACGACCTCTCCATGTCCCGACACAGGGGGACGAACGAGCCTCTCCACTCCCACAACAGGGGACGACACGACCCTCTCCTGTGTCACGGCAGCGGGGATACAGCGCGGTTTATCCTCTCCACTCCCCGACACGATATACGACCTCTCCACTCCCCGACACGATATATACAGACCTCTCCACTCCCCGACACGGGACGATACGACCTCTCCACTCCCCGACACGACGATACGATAGCGACCTCTCCACTCCCCGACACGATATACGACCTCTCATGGCACCCCGACACGATATACGACCTCCTCTCCACATACCCCGACACGATATACGACCTCTCACTCCCCCGACACGATATACGACCCTCTCCACTCCCCGACACCCATATGACGACCTCTCCACTCTCGAACACGAAATATACGTTCTCTCATCTCCCACTCCCGACACGATATACGACCTCTCCACTCCCCGACACGATATACGACCTCTCTCCACTCCCGACACGACGAATATATACGACCTCCCACCCCGACACGATATACGTCCTCTCCACTCCCCGACACGATATACGACCTCTCCACTCCCCGACACGATATACGACCTCTCTCCACTCCCCGACACGATATGCGACCTCTCCACTCCCCGACACGATATACGACCTCTCCACTCCCCGACACGACACGATATACGACCTCTCCACTCCCCGACACGATATACGACCTCTCCACTCCCCGACACGATATACGACCTCTCTGCCACACTCCCCGACACGATATACGACCTCGACCCGACACGATATACGACCTCTCCTCCCCGACACGATATACGACCTCTCCACTCCCCGACACGATATACGTTTCTCTCCACTCCCGACACGATATACGACCTCTCCACTCCCCGACACGATATACGTTCCCTCTCCACACCCCCGACATGATATACGACCTCTCCACTCCCCGACACGATACACGACCTCTCCACTCCCCGACACGATATACGACCTCTCCACTCAACGACACGATAATGTGACGACCTATCCACTCCCCGACACGATATACGACCTCTCCACTCCCCGACACGATATACGACTCTCTCCACTCCCGACACGATATACCACCTCTCCACTCCCCGACACGATATACGACCTCTCCACTCCCCGACACGATCCACGACTCTCCACTCCACGACACGATATAAACGACCTCTCCACTCCCCGACACGATATACGACCTCTCCAACCCACGACACGATATACGACCTCTCCACTCCCCGACACGATATACGACCTCTCCACACCCCGAGAACGACGATATACGAGCAATCTCTCCACTCCCCGACACGATATACGACCTCTCCACTCCCCCAACACGATATACGACCTCTCCACTCCCCGACACGGATATATACGACCTCTCCACTCCCCGACACGATATACGACCATCTCCACTCCCCGACACGATATACGACCCTCCACTACCCCACAAAATATACGACCTCTCCACTCCACGACACGATATACGACCTCTCCACTCCCCGACACGATATACGACCTCTCCACTCCCAACACGTCATACACCCCAATCCAGAACCCCGACTACGATATACACCTCATCCCACACCCGTCATATACCACAATACAGAACCCACACTACGTCCTCTCCACACCACCCCACAACACGTCTCCACTCCACCACAATACAGAACCCAACCCCGACACGATATACATCCACAACGTCAACCCAAAACTACACCACATCCACGACACGTCATACACCACAATACAGAACTCAACCAACACCACATCCACAACACGTGATGCACCATTCAGCCGTAATTCGATATTGGTATAACATTATGGAATATTGTACAGCAGCGTATTTGATCACTTTTGAACATTACATCGTATTCTTGTGCGTATTCTTCGCATATTGAAATCATAAGCTCGGCAGCAGTGACTGAGGGAGCAAGGAATGTTAAGTCGTCAGCATATCCAAATGCACACATAAACTGATGACCGACATGACAACCAACATTACTACTTTAAAGACGATTAAGCAGCTCGTCAATATAAATACAGAAAAGAATCGGCGGTAACACCCCGCCTTGCTTTATGCCATCACTGTATTGGAATGCCTCAGACACATCAGAGCCCAATTTGACTAACAACGATGGTGTTTGGGTTGCTAGTAATGACCACAGACTGCCGCTAGCCCTTTACCCCTATGTGCTCGCGTAGCATGCGATATTGATTAAGCTAGACATGTTGACAGTTGAACTAATATATCTTCATGATCCTCCGTAGTAAGCCCTTCGTGATTCGGCCCATATGAAAGCGGTTTGTTCATCTTTCTGCGCTGTTGCCTTTTCCATGGGTGCTACGGGTAGTGGGCTGGCGGTTTCTGCTAAGTCATGTGGCTAGTTAGAGTCAAAGCTTCCAGTTACGATGATATCTGCACACTTCAGGACATAGTGGGACTGCTTTATCATGCCTGGTAGACCAACTGCACACTTCAGGACATAGTGGGACTGCTTTATCATGCCTGGTAGATCTACTGCACACTTCAGGACATAGTGGGACTGCTTTATCATGCCTGGTAGACCATCTGCACACTTCAGGACATAATGGGACTGCTTTATCATGCCCGGCAGGCCAATTGCACAATTCAGGACATAGTGGGACTGCTTGATCATGCCTGGTAGATCAACTGCATTTTTAATCGCGCCTTAAACGAGGGCCAAGAATTACTTCACGGCTTCAAAAGCAGTACCTGTACCCAAGCAGTAGCTCTTGTATCATCTTCCCCGCCAAACGCGGTAGCTCCTTCGTAATCTTCTTCACCAAACGTGGTAGCTCCTTCGTAATCTTCTCCATCAAACGTGGTAGCTCCTTCGTCATCTTCTTCACCAAACGTGGTAGCTCCTTCGTAATCTTCTTCACCAAACGTGGTAGCTCCTTCGTCATCTTCTTCGCCAAACGTGGTAGCTCCTTCGTCATCTTCTTCACCAAACGTGGTAGCTCCTTCGTAATCTTCTCCATCAAACGTGGTAGCTCCTTCGTCATCTTCTTCACCAAACGCGGTAGCTCCATCGTCATCTTCTCCATCAAACGTGGTAGCTCCTTTGTCATTTACTCCACCAAACGTGGTAGCTCCTTTGTCATCTTCTTCACCTAACGCGGTAGCTCTTGTGTCATCTTCTCCATCAAACGTGGTAGCTCCTTTGTCATCTACTCCACCAAACCAATTTACGATTTGACCATTAACGACGGGAAAACGACACGTTAACTTCAGATTTCAGTCCCGTTTTAACTTTGATTCGTTTGTAACCGTAAGTGACATCCATAAAAACTTATAATTTTATTGATACTGTCCATATTAACATTTTCACCCAATTTTCATGACCATCGGAAGCATATTGTCGATTTTATAAGCATTTTTAGCTGTTTTCCTTACTTTCACTTGTAATTCACGAGAAAACTACACATTATTAGTTTTGACATGCAACTTACCTTACTATCAAAGTTACCTATAAATACATGGAAACATTCTCAAAATCAACCCAGTATTCATAAAGATATCGGGGTGTTAATGCATCTTTTGTTGGCGTTTTTGTACTCAAAACTTAGTTTGTGAGAAAACTATTGAGGAAATACAATAATATGTATTAGTTACAAGTTAGAAATAGCATGGGCTATTTTTAGACCAGCTTGATGGTAAAGGCGTAGAGTTTCCATCACCAGTGTTGCAGCTTGAGAAGGTGGAGAAGCAAGTGCCTAACCTAGACCTGGGAAGGAGGAGCTGCCACCATACACCACATTAGTAAACAGCCTACTAATTTTCTACGTATAAATCTCATGCTGATTGAGAAGGATGGCAAGTTCCACTTCACACAGAGAAAATATCTGAACCGCATGCTATATGATCAGAGTAGATACGAACGCCGCAGGTTCTTATGTGAGCGCTGCCTACATGGCATGCAGCTCTTCTGAATCCTCTTTGTACGCGTTGTGCAGCTCTTCTGAATCCTCTTTGTACGCGTTGTGCAGCCCTTCTGAATGCTTTTTGTGCGCGTTGTGCAGCCGTTCTAAATGCTCTTTGTGCGCGTTGTGCATGCCTTCTGAATGCTCATCATGCGCGTTCTGCAGCCTATCGGAATGTGCTTTCCTATCAAGGTACTGGATGTATGTGGTGGACTTTACGAGATTTAATCCATGAAAACATGTGCATTTGACATTGAGGGTCTGGTGTTGTTGAGTCTTGAACCCGATTAAGTCGGACGGGGAGGGAGGTGCACCAATCACAGCAATGGCCGGGCATCCAGTTGTACCAATCACAACATAACCGGGCATCCAGGTGTACCAATCACAACAATGCCGGGCATCCAGGTGAACCAATCACAGCATTGCCGGGCATCCAGGTGAACCAATCACAGCATGGCCGGGCATCCAGATGTACCAATCACAGCATGGCTGGGCATCCAGGTGTACCAATCACAACATCGCCGGGCATCCAGGTGAACCAATCACAGCATAGCCGGGCATCTTGGTGTACCAATCACAGCATGGCCGGGCATCCAGATGTACCAATTACAGCATGGCCGGGCATCCAGGTGCAACAATCACAGCATAGCCGGGCATCCAGGTGTACCAATCACAGAATGGCCCGGCATCCAGGTATACCAATCACAGCATGGCCGGGCATCCAGGTGAACCAATCACAGCATACCCGGGCATCCAGGTGTACCAATCACAGCATGGCCGGGCATCTTGGTGTACCAATCACAGCATAGCCGGGCATCCAGGTGTACCAATCACAGCATGGCCGGGCATCCAGGTGTACTAATCACAGCATGGCCTGTACCAATCATCCAGGGTGTACCAATCACAACATGGCCGGGCATCCTGGTGTACCAATCACAGCATGGCCAGGCTTCCATATGTACCTATCACAGCATGGCCGGGCATCTTGGTGTATCACAATCAGGTGTACCAATCACAACATAGCCGGGCATCTTCATATGTACCTATGTACCAATCACAGAATGGCCGGGCATCCAGGTAAACCAATCACAGCATGGCCGGGCATCCAGATGTACCAATCACAGCATGGCCGGGCATCCAGATGTACCAATCACAGCATGGCCGGGCATCCAGGTGTACTAATCACAGCATGGCCTGGCATCCAGGTGTACCAATCACAACATGGCCGGGCATCCAGGTGTACCAATCATAGCATGGCCGGGCTTCCATATGTACCTATCACAGCATGGCCGGGCATCTTGGTGTACCAATCACAGCATAGCCGGGCATCCAGGTGTACCAATCACAGAATGGCCGGGCATCCAGGTAAACCAATCACAGCATGGCCGGGCATCCAGGTGAACCAATCACATCATGGCCGGGCATCCAGGTAAACCAATCACAGCTTGGCTGGGCATCTTGGTGTACCAATCACAGCATAGCCGGGCATCCAGATGTACTAATCACAGCATGGCCGGGCATCGAGGTGTACTAATCACAGCATGGCCTGGCATCCAGGTGTACCAATCACAACATGGCCGGGCATCCAGATCTACCAATCACAAGATGCTACGTGAACGCATACGCGTCTTATAAATAGCATTATATTTGCTTATGGGACTCATCTATGAAATATACATTGTGCTCTATCAGTTGCCAACTCTGCGCAGTCACGTGACCGCTTACATTTGCCACTTTGGTACATGTCACTGCGTCATCGCCGCTGACGCATCCATATATTATAACCAGCCTTGACAGGGAATAGGCGTAGTAATACTGTCTTACAGTAATATTCATAAATGTGGACGAACCAAATAATCTTCTTACCCTGAGTATCAATTTCAGTCGACGCAGCATGGACTGTTGTTAGCGATCTATACGTGGAGCCGAATGGCGCAGCGTACGTCATTGAAATTAATCTATACACGACACGCCCTTCTCGTGTCACCGGAAACTCCCAATATATTCCCTACTAGCATGGCTTATTTGGTGGTTAGGGTAAAGGCCCTTCGCCTGCTTCCTGCAGCTTATGAGGGGAAAATATTATGTGTGGAGGCTCTGAACAAAATGCAAAATCAGATTTAATTTGTTAATTGAAAACAACAGTACCAGCAATAATGAGTACGATCTTGCTTGTTTGTATCCGAAATTACCATCAGAAAGCTATGTTAGTATATCACAGGGTTAAGTCAATGCACGGTAAGCAAACGTCAGTTCTATCTTAATCGCCACACGCTTTAACATTGCTTGATTGAAAAGCATGCATATAGGATATAGATGATTGAATGAAGCAGGTCTTATAAAAAGGGTACACGGACCAGGTCTAACTCATATATAAGCTTAATAAAGCAATTCCAACGAATGTGAAGATCTTATACAGCAGGCCTTATCGATATGCAGGTTTAATAGAGCAGGTCTTACGGATATGTAGGTTTAATAGAGCAGGTCTAACGGACATGTAGGTTTAATAGAGCAGGTCTTACGGATATGTAGGTTTAATAGAGCAGGTCTTACGGATAGTAGGTTTAATAGAGTAGGTCTTACGAATAGTAGGTTTAATAGAGTAGGTCTTACGAATAGTAGGTTTAATAGAGCAGGTCTTACGAATAGTAGGTTTAATAGAGTAGGTCTTACGGATATGTATGTTTAATAGAGTAGGTCTTACGGATATGTATGTTTAATAGAGTAGGTCTTACGAATAGTAGGTTTAATAGAGCAGGTCTTACGAATAGTAGGTTTAATAGAGTAGGTCTTACGGATATGTATGTTTAATAGAGCAGGTCTTACGGATAGTATGTTTAATAGAGTAGGTCTTACGGATATGTATGTTTAATAGAGCAGGTCTTACGAACATGTAGGTTTAATAGAGTAGGTCTTACGGATATGTATGTTTAATAGAGTAGGTCTTACGAATAGTAGGTTTAATAGAGTAGGTCTCATGCATATGTAGGTTTAATAGAGCAGATCTTTCGGACATGTAGGTTTAATAGATCAGATATGTAGGTTTAATAGAGTAGGTCTTACGGATATGTATGTATATGCAGGTTTAATAATAGAGATATGTAGTTTAATAGAGCCGTACTTACTGATATGTATGTTTAATAGGCAGGTCTTACGGATGTTGGCTTCATAGATCAGGTGTTACTGATATGTAGGTTTAATGGAGCAGCATTTACGGATATGCAGTTTTAGTAGAGCTGTTCTCATTGATATATGGGTTTATTAGAGCAGGTCTTAGGGGAACGTGGCCTCTATCCTTCGAGTAAGGTTTTCATTCTGAGCACCCTCTGCTAGTTATTGTGGTTTAAGAAATTGAGATTGTTGTCAATGAAATTGCTCTCCCGGATTTCTCTCCTATTCCTCAACATTATCATGTGATCACCACACAAAACAGGGCTTGGGATGTGGAGGCTTAAAAAGTCTGGCAAGTTGTGTGTACGCTAGATCATGAAGAGTTATACTGCCTTGGTAGCAATGGGAAGCAGGGGTCGGATGTTCCATGAAATTGTCTTTATGATTAATCCGGTGACAAAAGCAGATATCAATGCGAAAGGGAAGCATGTGAAATCTTGTCAATGGGAGAATCTAAACGCTACTTTTTTGTATTTCGAACCATCCCTATGTCTGGAGAATGGATGGAAAATATCAATCGAGCGACTGATTAATTGTTCCTGGATCAAAGCTTGGATACAGTTTGCTTATGCTGGTAATCACTAGAATAGACTATGAATTGGACAAGCAAACAAGCAGACACCCAAAGACTCCTTGGTCAACCAATGTCTGAGATCGCCAGCTGCCACAAAACACCTGTGATTGTTGACTTCTATTTAGAAACCTAAATAACAATATGACTGTATTGCTTTTTATAATTACACTGTCTCTGTTACTGTTGGCTTCTATTTAGCAGCCTGATTCACATTATCTCTGAGCCCTTTGGCCTTTTTAATGGCAGCCTCAATTACACAAGGGCTGCTAGTTGGCAGACGATCTCTGTCACTGTTGGCTGCTGCCAATGTCGACAAGCTCATGCAGTCAATGTCGACCAGCTCATGCAGCCAATGTCGACCACCTCATGCTGCCAATGTCTGGCTCATCATGACCAGATCATGTCGACCAGCTCATGCTGATGTGACCAGCTCATGCTGGTTTAGCTCATGCCAATGTCGACCACCTCATGCTGCCAGTTTTCATGCTGCCGACCAGCTCATGCTGCCAGTTTCGACCAGCTCATGCTGCCAATGTCGACCAGCTCATGCTGCCAGTTTCGACCAGCTCATGCTGCCAATGTCGACCAGCTCATGCTGCCAGTTTCGACCAGCTCATGCTGCCAATGTCGACCAGCTCATGCTGCCAGTTTCGACCAGCTCATGCTGCCAATGTCGACCAGCTCATGCTGCCAATGTCGACCAGCTCATGCTGCCAGTTTCGACCAGCTCATGCTGCCAATGTCGACCAGCTCATGCTGCCAGTTTCGACCAGCTCATGCTGCCAATGTCGATCAGCTCATGCTGCCAGTTTCGACCAGCTCATGCTGCCAATGTCCTGGTAAATACAGGGTGTAAAAACAATCATGCAGGCAAAGTCCATTCGCAAAGTATATCAGTTGTTTGCGAGTTTGCGGCCAATTTTTTTAAAAATAGAACGCAAATGGGGATTTCCCGCTGGTTGTGTCAGATTGACAACGATGCCTATAGGGTCAAAGTCCACTCATGTATGGTAGAGTGCAGGCGGGGGGCAAGGAACACGGCTGTGAAACATCTGTGCTAGACAGAATGTGCCGCTATGATTGGTGCACGACACATTGAACAAAGCAAAGTTTTAAAAAAATACCATAAATTGATATAAATAAAATTTTCACTGTGTCTAAGAGATATAAGGCTGATCAGTGTGATAGCTCCTACTTCCAGTACTCATTCCTATCCCGGAGGGGATAGGTCTGAGACACGTGGAGTAGGCCTGGTTAGATAACATACAGCCAAATTATCAGTGGAGGTCACAAAATATACCAAAGTAAAGGGGGAAATTAAGGCTAGAACTGTTAAGAGCATACCAGACTGTTTCAACCGCAAGGGAAATTCATGGGGCCTTGTGGTCCTGCTGAAACTGGTGAGCAGTCGTCAGACCAGGGGGCTTTTACACTTACTAATTCTTTTTTAGTTTTACAGTTTTTTTTTCTTGCAGTATTTTTTTACCCAATTTGTTTTTTACATTTTGTTTTGTACATTTTTTTTTGCAACATTTAAGTGCTCTTTTATTTCTACTATTTTTTTACACTTATTTACAATTGTGATATCCTTTTTCACCACTTTTTTTCCACTGATTTTTTTTCTTACTATTTTTGTACTTTTTTTAACACCCTCATTTATTTAATATGCCGAAAGGCTTGGTATATACAGTGCGTAAATGTACCCGCAATGAAAAATCACTCGGTGTATTGAGGTGGGTCAATATCATTCACAGTCCACTGGACGGTGAAGAAGCACTCAATGAATGGCAACTACTGTAGACATTACTTTCTACGCCACTTGCGCCAAGACACATACCAATAGTAACTAAAGCAGTGTCTACTGCATCCACTGAGTTAACTGCACTCCTCTATTTCTTGTACATAACACAATATTTTTCAATCTCTTTCTCGAGGTATTGCTTCTTGATGCCGATCTCATTTAACTGATAGGAGTGCCCTGGATTCTCATTGGTGGAGGGCAGCTCAGAATATATTGCTGCCGTCAGAATGGTTGTTGTTGTTTCATACTGAGTTTAAAAGTCTACAAGTCAAGTTTAATAGTACCGCCACCTCGCGAATAGATACATAGGTCTTTGTTGCATATTCTGAGAGGTCTGAGACAGTGCTCATCAACACTGATGTCAACGTGGCTGTGCCTTCCCATAAAGGAAACTTTGACAAGCCAGTGGCCATCGGACCGAACAACCCCTCTCCACAAGTCGTTTTTGATAGAACCTCCACGGGGAAGACACACGAGGATGAGAAAACCACTCTAATTGTAGGTGGAATCGCGATAGGCTTAGTTGTACTTTGGCTAGCTACGTAGGTCACAGAGCATCAGGAGGATAACTCCCCCCACTGCCACAGCTGCAGCCCTGTTCTTCCATCCAACCAGCTATCTTTGCAGCTGACTTGAGCAGCCATAATACGATGGAGCCAATGATCCCTGGAATGGCAACTGTTGCCTTACCGGCTAGGCCCTTCAACGTTTGCCAAGGAGTTCATCTGTTTTTAATCCTTCCTTCCCACCAGGCTTGTCGTATGGTGTCGGGGTTGGTGCTGGTGTGGAGGTACTTGTCCCCCCGCCTGTCAGAGCAAGTACCAGGGTTGATATTACCATCCCAATCGTAGTGAGGATGGAGGCAATTGTAATGCCCTGCTCCCGTAATAGGGTGCAGATACGCTCGGCTAGCGTTGTGTCCTCGTTAAGAAGCTTGTTGATAGTTTCCCTGATGAGGTTGATTTGGATCCGCCGCTGTTTTCGGTTAACAGAGGCAGCTTCTAGTCTTACTTGTTTTTCTTCTTGCAGCTCTACAAGCTCACGGTCTTAGAGTTTCCTCTCAGCCTCGACTGGCAGCTCCTCCAGGTTACTCTACTGACTGGCTATATATTTGTCTATCTGCTAAGCCCGGCTAGAATGTTGACCAGCTCCCCATTCTTGGTCTGCATTGCTTTGTCAAGCCCTATAAGATCTCGGCGTGGAAGGATATTTGTTTGTGTACCCTCTATGGAGCTTGTTTCATCTACACCACTGCTCATTTCTAACTTCTGATAGCAGCTGTGTCACCCGTTGCCAGGTTAGGTACAATCTTATGGGTAGTAGTGTCCGTCTGACGCTTGGTCCAGTCCATAAAGAAACAATATATTAGACTTTGAACGCATATTTGCATATTTATGGATTCTGATATTATCTCCACAAGTCTAAGCGGTCCACCCCGGACTCACCCCCAGCAGCTACTGTTGCTTATTCTCAGCCAGCTGAACCCAGAGGGGACATGTCTTCTAAAAGTGAGTCAGCACCTGACAATTGACCAGGTTGAATTAACGTCTGACGAAGAGATCACCAAGCTGTATGTGAGAAACGAGGCTTGGCTAGGCGCTAGCATGACGCACACTCTAGGTCAGGCAGTGCTACAGCTATACACATGTATTGCTTGTATGTTTCTACCGATCCCAATAGAACACCAGCCAAAGCTAATTACAGACCTTGAGGCCAACACTACCACTGGCGAGCTATATCGCCGCTATGGCGGCCTTAACAACAGCCAAACACTGTCAATTTGGACAAACAAGTAAAGTAAGCAAGCTTGTCATCGGAGGTAACATACACGTCAGAGGAGACAACAAATCAGGCGGAGGCAACGTCAGTGGAGAGGGTGACAAGTGAACCCACAAAAAACGCTAAAATAGTTGCTGCGGGGCGCAAGGGTGCGGCTGCTGGGAAAGCCAAGCAGAATAAGAGAGAGTCCTCTGTAAAGCTAAGGCCACGGTTACGCAATGAGGTGACCCGCTTAACTGGGAAAAAACCTAAAGATGCTATAAAGGCAAAACAAGTTACACAAACACCCTCTTTCATGGTCCCGTCACAAATGGTAGGGCTCAAAGAGAAAAAGCTTCCTTCTGGTGTTGGCGTACACTAACTCTACCAGCCTGGTGAGCTGGAGCAGGACCATCGTCGTCATGCCACTGACCTTGTGTGGTCACTCAATGTCTACCGGATTTGACACTCCGTCACTAAGCCTGGTGAGCCAGTACTCTTCTATTTGTTAGATGGACCACTCCATGGCTTTGTAAAGAGGAGTTACTTGTGATGCCATCCGATACCCAGCTGACGCCAGACGGTATTCTCACTTAGACATTAGATAATACGAAGGAAACAGAGTTTCCAAAGAATGGTAGTATTTGCAAACAAGAGCCCTTGGATATTGCTCGGTTAGAAAGAACCTTGAAACAGGCCCTCTACACAAGATTTTTGCAACTAACACAGACATAAGATGAAAAACTGTCGTTAATCGTCTTTGTATGTTTTGTCAGAAGGGTATCAGAAATTAACTGGTAGCGTGCATGGATTGTGGGTTTGATAAGATCAACCACAGACTTGCATACAAAGAGAAAAAGATTGCTGCATCTAAACGCCTGATTCATCAACCTGGTAATGTAACATGTAGAAACCTCATACTGATTGAGAAGTATATGTAGTATATATACTAGCGGTACTGAAACAGTTCCACTCCCATATCAACTACTCACCCCTTGGCATCTTATACAAGATTTTTGCTCGCCCTAAGGCGCCTCGGACCCGTCCCCCAAACGGAGCCGAGGGGCTAGTTTGTTGTGAACATAGGCCAGTGTGTCTACACCTTTCTCAGCTATCCACCGCTTTGAGTCAAAGGGGGAGAGAGACCTTACTGACGTGAAGCCCGTATATTTTGTGGCAGTCACCACGCAGCATGTTCATCCCATGACTGAATTGTTTTTGGGTGAACAGTGACACCACATACTGAGCGTACCGTTGATGCTTCTTGACCACCACACTCTTCACGCCCTTTGCCCTTTCAATCTCATCCCGGCTCGACATCAAGATCGAGTATATCTTTGGGCGTAGGCCAACATACTCTTTAATAGCCACACCAGCGCACTCATCCTTCATTTTCCCTAGCACTTTCTGGTTTACATTACTATATAGGACATGGGAAGGATTATAATTGCTGGTATCAAAGAGGTGGCTATCATCCCTCATATTAGCATACACGTCGGATGAACGGATAACTAGAAGCAGCGAGTTCGTGTCTGTGTATAACAGTTTAAGGTTGCTGCCATATTTCAACTTCATTGTATTATAATAGAAATCATACATCAAGTGCTTTGAAAGATTTAGAATGCACATGCCCACATACACCAGACCGTTTAAGACTAAACGGGTCTTGTGCATATGCAGGGCAGCCAGATCATTGTCAAACACTTTTTGTCCAGCATAGGCGGGGCTGGCCACAAGCCTACGTATTATTTCTCTTTCCGATGAGCGCACAATCATAACGTCGACTCGCCTCCGGAGATTCTCCATCGTTTTACCAAAGACGGAGTTGTTCATTAGTTTATTGAGATCCTTCTATAAGTCGCTGGTGGCGGCCTTGCACAGATCTGTATTCATCCTAATGTAAGGCTCTGTCCAGGGACTCTGGTCAAAGACAAGTGCACGATAAATCTTGATAAGTCTCATGCCCAAAGACAGATACAGCTTGAGGTTCCTGTAGTGTACCACATACTTCTCCTTGTTCCGCAGGTTGGGTACCAGCTTCTCAACTCCATCTCCGGTGCTCCCAAAAGCACCTAGGAGATCCTTCTGGTAGTCTGACAACCATTCGTTCTGTACCAGAAGCCGCTACTGGATATATGTTGCTGGCTTATTCTGCTCTGCCCACTTATGGGTTGTTCGCTTTAGCGTGGCGGCGTGACTCCATGCTTATCCCACCGCGCAGTCCCTTCTCAATAAAGAGGTGCTTGTCATAATGTACTCTTAAGTAAAGCATCCCACAACATACCGGAGCTGGTATAGCAGTGGGCCGGATCCAACCCGTACTATTTGAGAAATGTTTTGCGGAACACCTCAAACACATCAGCTAAGAGCAACACATCTGTTCGCAGGTACAGGTCATGGTAGTCACCCATGTTCTTACACACGAACATGCTCCAGACCTTCTGTGCATGGGCATAGTCTGCAGCAGATATTCCTTGTTCGGAAAGCTTGCTGTAGAAATCCTGGATCGGCGGCAGAGGGTAATCAAACTTATTCCAGCCGTCCATAAACTCATAGGGATACACTCTCTTGCGCAGCAGCAGCCGGTCAGGCTCATACTTGGCCGTGACTGCAAAGGCATCTGGGTTGTTAGCAGACACCAGCTTATCGAGCGAGGCCAGGATGAACTGTGCACTATCAATGAAGCGCAACTGTCCAAGCGACAGGGAAATATACTTTTCCATGTTTTTGGGGATACAGTTGATGTTCCCCTCCACTTTGCTCATGGCCTGCATCAAGAGGTGGGAATCATAGCCCCGCAGGTTATGGAACACCACAGGTACGGGCGTTGTTTTAGGGTTCACATAGCCGTAACCACATGGCTCATGCTCCTGTGTTCTCTGCGTGTTGCTCTTCGAACCATCAAGTGCAGGGCCAGGAAGTTTAACAGTCAGTGCCTCAAAGGCAGGGCCAAGAAGTTTAACAGTCAGTGCCACAAAATCGGCGTAGATGACATAAGGGGCAGCTAGCTGTTATGCCAGTTCTGGAAGGATAGGATATTCTTCCCTTCCTCGGGCATGTCTACTTGGACGGCGGTTTGCCCTATCACCATACACTCAGGTTTGTGTTTTGCGAGCAGCTCCGTGGTATAACCATGCAAGCATCACTTGCAGAGGAACTTGCGGTGCTCGTACTTACTCTGGTCATAAAGCAGGCGATTCAAATCTTTGATTTGCGTGTAATGAAACCCGCCGTCCTCCTCAACCAACATGAGGTTTATACGGGTACCAGTGTGCTTACTGATGCGGTGAACGATGATGGCCTTCCCATCCCAGCCAAAGACGTTCATGGAGACGCCAACATGCTTTTCTACCTTCTCAATATGCAGCATGGGTGTTGGATATTCCACGCCTTTACCTTCCAACAGGGTTAACAGCCACTTAATGTTATAGTTTGATGGCCGATGTGGGTTCTTGGCAACCGGGTGCAAAGCTGCTTCAAGAGACCATAGAAGGCAGCATGGGTCGTTTGGATTTTTTACGTTTATGATTGTCTTCTTTACCGCCAGCTTTCTCGGCAGTTTCAGGTAGGTGCCACCTTTCAATGCCTGGTAGTTGGCAATATCAATCCACAGAGATTGTGACTGACTCAAATTCCCAACCAGAACCTCTATTGATCCACGCTCTTAGATATTACGTTACACTGGTCCAGCGCATCGTTAATATCTTCTGAGAACCACCTGCTACTTATTACGCAATACAGACTCAACATACTCAGTGCTGCCATCATCGGTGTGCTTGGAAAGTGTTACCTTCACGGCAAACTGACACTTGAGCCCACCCAGCTCTTCTAGCTCACCAGTCAAAACTTTACGCATCTTAGAGCGCATGTCCTTAAAGAACACCATAAGGTCCGAGCCAAGGCGGTGAGACTCAGAAACGTTCATCACCCATCCACGCAAATAGTTTTTTAACAGCCCACTTAGTCTTCTTGAACTTAAGACGCAGTGGAGGGACTGGGGACTATGTTGCGGGGACTGGGGTGTGCGGGGCGGGGACTGTTGTGCACGTGGCAGGGGCAGGTGTACGCTGGGCGGGGACAGGGGTGCGTGCCACTCTCGTATTATGAGTCATGGTCACTATACAGTTCCATTAGTCTAAAAGGAAATTCTTTGATACATAAAAACAACGACTTGACAGTGACAGGATTTCTATTTTTATACAGGGGAAAAGGCCGTTCTTTTTTAGCCTTCAGTCTGTTGTGAAGCAATTTTTTTTATTTTGACGAAGACTACTGTGGTTGACTTTATCGAACCCATAATCCATCCACAATCCTACCTTATTATTTTTATAGCCTTCTGACAACCCGTACAAAGATGATTAACGACACCATGTTTTATCTTAAATCTGTGTAATCCACAAAAATCTTGCTCTTGCATACAGGGCCTGTTACATGGGTCTTTCTTCCCGAGTAATATCCATGGGCACTTATTGTCATATACTACCATTGTTATATCTATGGATCTCTATTGTCTAATTGGCAATACCGTCTGGTGGCAACAGGGTATCGGCGGCAACACAAGCAGCTCCTCCTTTACAAAGCCACGGAGTGGTCCATCCAATAAAAAGTATAGTACAGGCTCACTAGATTTAGTGACAGAGCGCCCAATCCGGTAAACATTGAGTGACCACACAGGGTCAGTGGCCCGCCGCCGCTGGTCTTGCTTGACCTCACCAGGCTGGTAGAGGTAGCGAACGCCAACACCAGCGGGCGCCCTGGTATGACTGAAGAGGGAATTTGTCCAACTCGTTTTGCCTTTATAGCATCATTAGGTTTTTTCCAGTCAGGCGGGTCACCTCATTATTTATCGCAGAGACTACAGCCTGCAGCCGAGAAACCCACTCGGCAGATCGTTTTCCAGTATCCCTTAACTCTATGGCATACTGGTGTCCAAAAAGTCGCTCAGCAAGGGTGCGGTTGAAGCGTTCCACTATACCCTGGTCTCAATGGATATTCACACGGCCACGCTGACTGATACTCCATGTTTTACTAGCAGCTGATTCGCTGGTGCACCTCATTAGGGACATGGACATCAAACTTCGGCCTGGGAATGTGTTTTAGCGCTGGCAGGTAGATTTGCCATATTGCTTGCTTTGTTAGCCACCCCCTGGCAACTTCCTCAGAAACCCTAGCTTCTGTTGCAAGCTTCTTGATAGCTGTAATGCCTTTCCAGTAGCCCTTAGGACTATAGTAAATCTATTGCATGCGACGATCCATACAAAGTAAACACTTGAGTCTCCAAATGACCTACTTAGCAAGCCTGTATGCAACCAGTCCAGTCGCATTCATACCCAGTATAATGAACGCCACCTCACGCCCTTTTTGACCATCTGAGGACTCGCAGAAGTCTGAAAGCTGTGGCTCAGAGCCCAGCGGGTGGACGGTTTTACCCGTAATCAGGTAGTATTCACGCATAGCCCATGCAGCCTGAACAGATTGAAGCTGCTCGATCGCCATATCATGGCGTTTATGTTTCAAGTTCACTTGGCTGCCTCGTAATTTAGAAAATAAAAAGTTGCTCCCTGAGAATGCAAGGGCGTTAACAAGACCACCCCCAACAAGTAACGCGAGTGTGGCCATTACTTCAGTGTATCAACTGATAAGATTCCTTGTTTAATTAACATATCCTTTGTTGTCATGGCTAGTGATACATCGGCAACAGCCATAGCCAGGTCCCGTGGGGTGAAATCAAGATGTGGCGCCCCACCACCCAGAGACATCTTAGCAAGCTTGTCATAACCTATTGAAATACCGGAAACAACTGCACCGTGGTACAGAGCGTTGACATTTTTCCATCAGTAATTGGTGTTATCATCTTATTCCATATAAAACGGATCCTTTAAATGAGCGTGCGGAGGCTTTTGTACCAGCCTGAACAGATTGGTTAGGGCCTTTGTTACTGAACAGTCATCAATAATGTACAGGATTGGCTCGCCCTTAAAACAATGGTAAAAAGCCCTTAAGTGGTCATGGAGGCGCTCCCCCGCTCAACAACGTAGACCTCTGAATCATCCCCCACCCATGACCGCGACTGATAGGCCCCGTTGAAACGTATGGCGGGGTAGAGGATAACAATATGTACGAAGGCGCCGAAGAAGGGCCCTTGGAGGAGGTCGAGGATAAAACGGTTTTCCCGCATCCTGTCTGCCCACAAACAATAGCCGAACTGGGACCATCTGGAAATGTAAACTTGGCAGACTGCGCTGCCGAACCTGCCATCTTTAATGTTAAGCTGTGCATCTATAACAATATACATATAGACGTTCAATTTGCCGGCCGCCTGTGCTTCTTTTGTAATCTGTATTGTGATACCCCCAGACGCATTCTCCACGGCCCTGCCACTACCGTGCAGCTGGTCGTCATCACTCGTCCTTAAGTCGAGCCACAGAGCATACTTGGTGGTTAGGTACTCTCCTAGGGACACGTCCGACAATGCGAAGTCTTTTGCAGCTTTTGCTACAGTGGGGTCTCCTTTACTCGTTGCTGCAAAGGCCTTCTTCACTTCATCCCACTGCTGGTAGCCGCGCATGCCTTGGGCACAGAGTTGGTTGGGGATGCCTTCAATGGTCACCTCAACTTTTGTAATCTTTTGGTAGTAGAACGACTCTTCCTGGCGAATGAGGCATTGGCCGGGTCTTCAAAGAGCAGTAGGATGCCCTTCATGCTGCGAGCCGACACGTTCAGGTTGATGTTCCACAGTGTATCTTTTTTATCGTATACAAGCTTCCTGTGACGAAGCACACGATCATACAGAATCGCAAGTCGACCTGTGTACTGGGTGCGTATCATACGGGCCAACTGTGGTTGGGTAACCATGTCATACTCTAAGGAGATGCCATCAATTTTGTAGCTGGCAGCAGTGTCGCCTGTTGCGTGAATTACGCGGTTGTTGTTGAATGTGAGCTCATATGCCAGTCTATCACTAAGCGCACTTTGGTAGAATGGCATGTGGCTCACGAGGAGTTCAAAATCAAGCGGAACGTAGAACATGTTACCATAGACATCGGCCACGGCATTGTCCTCTTCCTCGGCCTCATCCTTGTCTCCTGTCCCCACTCGTATCTTAGTTGCGTTTCAGTCATCTGATGTGTCAATGCCCTGATACTGGAGGCCCTGTCTCTCCTGTGCAGTCCGCCACAAGTCGTGATAACAGTGGTACACATCGCTGTCATCAATAGACATGACCTCATTGCCAGAAATCTTGATTGTCATTTTCTTTACCACAGCGCGACCCAGGTTTTGCACAACGCTGCGGTTAGCATCGGTTGAATTCAGCGTGATTGTAAAGGCCAGCCGTGCTGTCCCTGGGACAATGACGTCGTCTGCACCTAGATTGGGGAAGCGGACCAGCAGTTGTTGGTTCTGGTCAATAGTGCTTGGATTGTTTGTATTAACTACAGACTGTCGCACGCCCTTTACCCTGAGATGTAGAACAGCACCCATTTTCTGCTGAAAGGATTGTAGGTTGCTCGCGTGGGCAAAACCTGGCTTTTTATCCTATTCCGCCTCAAAGCCATCCGTGTAGGGTCACAACGAACGTTTCGACTTGCAACCTTGAAGACACTCCAGTAACCATACACATCATGTGCATATAAGACACCAAGGCCACTATTAGCGGCGGTTGCCTTCTGGCGCCAGTCTGTGTTTGTTTGAACATCAAAGTCAGAGCAGAGTCTCTAATATGCCCTCTTGTCATATGGATTGTTATAGGGGTCATAGGCATGATCCTGAGGTAGAGGCGCTTGTAGTTCTACTAATAGACTACGCACTGTGTAATAAAGGTGAAAGGTGTAGAGAGCTTTCACGAGTGGAATCCCAGCCTCGAGGTGGTCGTGGGATGACACGCCGCAGGCGGATATTGCACACCACACTGCAACGTTTAACTGGTTCTGCCAAAACTGGATTGGATTTGTCAACCACGCGGCACCTTATAGTTACTGAATAGATCAGGAAACTGTGAATGTACCGCCATTGTGAACAACTTGAATGGTTTGTCGGGTTAGTTTATCTCCCACTAAAATGGCTCGATACACCCCGCCCGTTTTATATGTAGCTTTTCTATTGAAACTAAGGGCTTGTTTATTCATAGTGCTATGAATCACACTCTGTCTAATGTTCAAAGCGGCGAGGCTGTGTTCCTGCAAACTCCTATTGACAACACTGCGGGCAATCTTTGTGTTGGCCTAGGGTCAATCACGTATACTGTGGGCTAGTACAATCTCGAATCAAACGAGACCATTCAATGGCGGTCAGGAGCTGAAGAAGAGGGAGGATCTGTCCAATTAAAACCTGGTCTCTGGAGTTTTAGCCTTCTTCAGCAGCAGATTAGATCAATAGGTCTTGGTCTAGATGTTAATGCTGCAGATGGGCTTATTACCAAAGATCTTGTTATAATAAGATACCCCACTCGGCAATTCGCCCGACAAATTCCGTGACGCCGTATTGGCAGCGCCCCCTACGTTTGTGGAAGCTACTCGACGCGCAGCAGCCAACCAACTTCGTTATGACTCGCGAGTATGTCTGACTAGAAGTCAAACACAAATGGGTATTTCTGCGCTGCAATTAACTGTTATAATTGACAAAGGCCTTTCCACCACATGTTTCTGGCTATATTGCCCGGAAATTAAGTTGTGTGCATTAAGCATAAACACAATCTCTGTAGTCAATGATATACATGACCAGAAGAATTACTGAAGTGCGAAGGAAGGGCTCGTTGCCCCAAGCAAATCACTAGTAGATGCATTATGCAGGCTTAAGGAACATTGTCAGTGAAAGCCTGGGATGTAAGCATTCTAGCCAAAGAGATCTCATTAGAGAAACTCTAATGTGAATCATGCAGGTGTCATTTTTCTGTAATATGTATTATGGTGAACATCAGGTTGAACTATTCCCTGTAAGTTAAGGGACCATAAGGAGAGGACAAAATCGTAAGACATTGACATTTTCCCACACAATTTGTGCTCTTATTTGTTTTAAGTGCTGTTATATGTGTAGATTTCCGAAAATCAAATATTGGTATTTGTTTACTCAGTTCCTTGACAGCCCTCTATGGCAGATGTACAAGGACTATTCTATCATAAATCCACACCAGTATATAGGACTACTGCACCTTAGATTGTAGTGGTGGTGGAGCTTGTCGAACAATGGTGTCCCTGGATATACTGTTAGAATGGTCGGTTGCATGATACTCGGATCAGATGTGTATGTAAGATGGGGCAGAAATATGTCTGGCTGATTTGGTGTGTTTAATGGCTTAAGACAGGGAGGCATATTGTCAACCTAACTTTTCAGTGTTTACATGGATGAAATGAGCTCTGGTTTAAATAATTGTTATGTTCAGTGTAGTTTTAGTGTACTTGTTGTTAATCTTCTAATGTATACTGATGATCTCATATCATTTGTGGTTGTTCTTCGTAAGCTACTAAGACTGAGAGTTTTAGTTGTAATGACCTTAGTTTATATATATACATATATATATATATATATATATATATATATATATATATATATATATATATATATATATATATATATATATATATTATATATACATATATATATATTTATATATATATTATATATATACATATATATATATATATATATATATATATATATATATATATATATATATAGAGAGAGAGAGAGAGAGAGAGAGAGAGAGAGAGAGAGAGAGAGAGAGAGACAGAGAGAGACAGAGAGAGACAGAGAGAGACAGTGAGACAGAGAGAGACAGACAGTGAGACAGACAGAGAAAGTGAGAGATAGAGCGAGAGAGTTAGTGGTGATTAAATGCATGCTGCATCAATGTTTTTAGTATATGCTATGTCCTGAAATATTTCATTATTGTATTGTTATTCAAAATAAGCAAGAACACATTTTACAGTATTACATAATAAAATCATACGTCTGCATAGGGCACGAGCATGTATTTAAATCAACTTCTCATATTCAGCCGCAAATATGACAAAACCAATGATTCAGATTTATCTTTTAATATCAAATAAGGGTTGACTAGACGTCCGACTGTGTCTTAAAAAGGGGTAAATTCAACCCTACAGGACGTCTGAGTAAGTATGTATTTTACCGTCCAATCGGGGCTAGGCCTGGTGTAGATGCTGATATATGCGACTTTGTTCAAACGTTCATAAAAAAATTATGGTAGTTAATAAATCGTCACGCAAATTGATAAAAGGGGTGTCAATAGTAATTGGCTTTGTTTTTATGTATTGGCTCTATCAAAGAATCGTTAAATTTTAGAAATGCAGCGGTATTATTGAGTACATACCATCGCCGATCCATCTTTTACCATAGAGCCACGCGCTTTTGTTTACATTTTAGCTTCCACGAAACCAGGTGGCGCGCTGGTCGCGAGCTTCACAACAGAAACGTCCGAGTGGGGTATCTTATTATAACAAGATCTTTGTCATTACCCTCACAATTCCTGATTATGGGGCTGCGCGCATATCAGAAGGCGGGTCAGAATTGATTTGCGGTCTGACACCATCAAGGCGTGGCGTTCCGTGCACATCATACTGGCGCAAATAAGATATCCGCCCTGGTCACAGTTTACAAGACGTGGGTGCAAACAAGCATCACACGTTATGTGACCTTGTCCAGAGTTAACGATTGTGTTCGAATCAGTAGTGACTAGCTGTCGTGTGTGTATGGACACTCTTCAAATCGTTCTTTGTCGCGAACAAATGGGGCAAAGCATCAGGGACAATGATATGTCAGTAATCGAGGGTTGATGAGGAATCCATGCTATGCGGGTCATTTCTCGGGGAAAGGATGAGCGACAATATTAAGTTGGTTTATGCCAGGGGAGTTGATGGGAGACCATGTTATGTCGGTTAGTTATCAGGGGGTTGATGAGGGGCAATGTTATTACCGTTCAGTTCTCAGGGGTTTGACTGAGGATCGTGTTATTTCCGTTTTTGTGGGGTTGATGGAGGATTGCGTTGTTTCCGTTTTTGTGGGGTTGATGGAGGATTGCGTTATTTCCGTTTTTGTGGGGTTGATGGAGGATTGCGTTATTTCGTTTTTGTGGGGTTGATGGAGGATTGCGTTATTTCCGTTTTCTGGGGGTTGATGGAGGATTGCGTTATTTCCGTTTTTGTGGGGTTGATGGAGGATTGCGTTATTTCCGTTTTCTGGGGGTTGATGGAGGATTGCGTTATTTCCGTTTTCTGGGGGTTGATGGAGGATTGCGTTATTTCCGTTTTTGTGGGGGTTGGAGGATTGAGGATTTCCGTTTTTGTGGGGTTGATGGAGGATTGCGTTTTCCGTTTTTGTGGGGTTGATGGAGGATTGCGTTTTTCCGTTTTCTGGGGGTTGATGGAGGATTGCGTTATTTCCGTTTTCTGGGGGTTGATGGAGGATTGCGTTATTTCCGTTTTTGTGGGGTTGATGGAGGATTGTTATGGGGATGGAGGATTGCGTTATTTCCGTTTTTGTGGGGTTGATGGAGGATTGCGTTATTTCCGTTTTCTGGGGGTTGATGGAGGATTGCGTTATTTCCGTTTTTGTGGGGTTGATGGAGGATTGCGTTATTTCCGTTTTTGTGGGGTTGATGGAGGATTGCGTTATTTCCGTTTTCTGGGGGTTGATGGAGGATTTGCGTGTTATTTCCGTTTTTGTGGGGTTGATGGAGGATTGCGTTTTTCCGTTATTTCCGTTTTCTGGGGTTGGGGGTTTTTTGTGGGGTTGATGGAGGATTGCGTTATTTCCGTTTTTGTGGGGTTGATGGAGGATTGCGTTATTTCCGTTTTTCTGGGGTTGGGGGTTGATGGAGGAGGATTGCGTTATTTCCGTTGATATTTCCGTTTTCTGGGGGTTGATGGAGGATCGTGTTATTTCCGTTTTTGTGGGGTTGATGGAGGATTGCGTTATTTCCGTTTTTGTGGGGTTGATGGAGGATTGCGTTATTTCCGTTTTCTGGGGGTTGATGGAGGATTGCGTTATTTCCGTTTTCTGGGGGTTGGGGGTTGATGGAGGATTGCGTTATTGTTGTTTAGTAAGAGAACAAGATGGTTGAATGTTACCAAATGACGCTGGCTCATATCAAATGGCGTTAACTGGCGCTCGCTCCCGCCACGTCAACTGGCGCTCGCTCCCGTCACGTCAACTGGCGCTACCTCCCGCCACGCGACACGAAATTTAACGGTAACGTGAGGATTAGTTCTCACATCCGTTTTACTAAAGAGCAATATCTACACTTAATTGACTTATGCTTCAATCCGACAAAATATGTGAACACACCACATGTGTGCAGCTCGCTGTTCATCATATCGTCCTTCTAAAGTTTATCAATTCGGGTATAAGGTCACCTCAGTCAATAAGCAGGCTCCATAGCTTCAACAAAAGCCACACGCCGTAGATCCCTAAGACGTTTGATCAACAGTCCCATTTAATTTTTGTTGTTTTTATGGCAGCGCCACGTTGGGCGTGCAGTTCTATCATTAAAGTCTTTTTTCGACTCCCTGATCGAAGTTTTGTTAGAAGTATATCAGACTGTGAAAAACGTTTCCGACAATATTTGCGTCCATTGATGTCATTTTGAGGTTTTTTTTCAATATTTCCCTCGATTTTTCGGACCGTTTTGGCAAATGCGCAAAAAACGACGGCCATTGGCTCCTGAGTTTGTGACGTCATATGTCACCGTCCAGCCGGATAGCGTGGTTATTTCCTCGTTTGTTTACATGGGAACTGTGGTAGGTCATTTTCGCAGGAACAGGAAGCGGCCATCTCCCCTGAACACGCCTCACACCACGTGACCTCATCTCTCCTGACCACACCTCACACCACATGACCTCATCTCCCCTGAACACTCCTCACACCACGTGACCTCAACTCTCCTGACCACACATCGCCTCACATGACCTCATCAAACCTGACCACACCTCACACCACATGACCTCATCTCTCCTGACCACACCTCAAACCACATGACCTCATCAAACCTGACCACACCTCACAACACATGACCTCATCTAACCTGACCCCACCTCACCTGACCTCATCTCTCCTGACCAAACATCAACTCGCCTGACCTCATCTTTGCTGACCACACTTCACAACACGTAACCTCATCTAATCTGACCACACCTCACCTGACCTCATCTCTTCTGACCAAACATCAACTCGCCTGACCTCATCTTTCCTGATCACACCTCACACCACCTGACCTCATCTCCCCTAACCACACCTCACATGACCTCATCTCTCCTGACCACACCTCACGCCACCTGACCTCATCTCTCCTGACCAGACCTCACACCACGGGACCTCATCTCTCCTGACCACACATCAACTCGTCTGACCTCATCTCCTCTGAACACACCTCACACCATCTGACCTCATCTCTCCTGACCACACCTCACACCACCTGACCTCATCTCCCCTGACCACACCTCACACCACGGGACCTCATCTCTCCTGACCACACATCAACTCGCCTGACCTCATCTCCTCTGAACACACCTCACGCCACGTGACTTCATCTCTCCTGACCACACCTCAACAACGTTTCGACCCAGTGGTAGTGCGTTCGATACCAAGATGTGATAACCTGACTGTTACCTCGTGACTCGGATGAACACGTTAAATGGCGAAAGGGGATGCATCCGACCCGGTAGCTCAATAGTACCAGGCTTGACCTTCGTCCCAGCGGCGTAGAATTCGCAGTCCGGTACGGGAAACGGGTTTGTGCCAAGTGGGCGGTGACACTTAGGGAGCTATCCAAGCATCACAATCATCCTCATCCATCACCGTCGCGATATCAGCTCATTGTTGGAAGTGACGTAAAACCCCACTATTACCATTACCATTATAGACACGCAAGGACGCATGCGCAGACACACACCACACACTGAGAAAGAGGATTTACTGGGTTGCTCCACGCAGCTGATTTATCAATAACCACGGAACATGGTTATTGTAACACCAGCTGTGCTTGAGGGAATCCCCTCGTTTGCATGAGCCCATTAGGAATCACCCTGCACCAACTCAGTTATGGCCTGTGTGGAAAGTTTCCTTCACGTGCACGGAGCTCAGCTCGTGGACGTTTGTGGTCGGTAATCATGCGGTATTTACATGCACACATTGAATTGGCCCGGGGTAACCAGCATATCTCAGACTGTGTTATCATGCAAGCGCTTAACTGTCTCTATGTTCCCGCTTTGCAGCCGCACATATGCTCACTCTCACGAATACACCCCGGCTGTTTGCCACCGAGCTGCTGTCCCGCTAGTCTATTAACTCCGCTTTTGTCCCTACTACTGCCATGGAAGTTCCTTGGTGTGATGGACGGCTGTCATCCACAACGCTCAGATACCTGACCCATTTCAAACTGATACACGAGGCTGTTGCGGGATTTGTTGGTGTGAAGTCAGTTGTGGTGGGCGCTGGAGCTTCCCGATCGCGTGTTAGGCGTAGCGCCTCCTTGCGACGACAAACACGACCTCTACGGGACAATGATAACTTGAGTGCTGTGACGTCGCATCTGGTAGTAGCGTTTGTGACGGTGGCGCTGTGTACAGGTATCTGGTTGTCATCACGACTGTTGCCAATGACACAGGAGAAGTTGGCTCGGCGTAAAGCAAACCGCTGGAGCGGAGAAGACGAGGGAGACAAGCGCCGCCGTACAGCAGAATGCCAGGCTGATGTCATCGCTTCCACCGACCAAGACGATCAACTGCTCCCCGACTGCAGGTGTCCAATCGATGTCGCAGATAACTGCGATGAATATGTTGACCTAAATGAAGACTCTGGATTTCTGTCTGGAGTTAAGGGTTTCCATGGAAGTACGGAAGGTAAGACAGCTGATGTATCCCTGGAAGAGGGCCAAGTAGAGAGCGCGCTAACTGAACACTCACTGGGGTTCACAAAGCATGGCACCTACAGCGACGTTGAGATCGACCTGCTCCAAGTCGCAGTGTCCTCAGCCAATCACAAAACAGAGTTGACACCGGGCCCCATACAGGAGGACGGACCCATGACATCCTTATCGATGTCGGAGCTACATGGGCAATTTCAGACATTTTCCAGTTTTGCACTTTCTGAAATGGACAGCATCTCTTGGCGAGAGGAAGCCGACGAGGTGGAGGGCGATACAGAGGTGCTAAAATCTGACGCAGCGACTTCAGCTGCAGCAACAGTATCTCACCGCCTCACTTACCGTGATGCGGCGCGAGTCTGGGCGTACACGCCCGTCGAGGTCGACCTGCGAGCCGACTGCGAACTAACGCCGTGTAAAAGCCGACCCATTGATGTAGTTGGAATACCACCTTTCTCAACGTTATCTGTGGATGAAAAAATACGTACATCTGACAAGTTCGTCGACTTCTCATGGATAGTATATTACGCAGTCGGGTCAACACATGTAGAGATAGTTATAGAGCATAATCAGGATATACGGGAGGCCGAGAAGGCCATCATGGAAGCTGGTGTTCCCCGTCAGTATTTTGAACTGGAGCATATGATATCGGATACTCGTTGACGATGGAGGCGCATTGGAGATGACCACTGAAACAAAGGATTAATGTTTAACAAAGAAGGACTTGGTAGTATAATAACTTAGCCGTCACAGGACCGCTGGTTCGACCCATGCTACAACCACGGCGGAGTTAACTCAAACACTATCGTATTACCAGCTTACAACTTCGCTGATACCACTTTCACTTTAGTGTGGCTGGCTTTGGATTCAGATGTGCGAGATTGCTCTGCCCCGGATCCCCTGCGGTGCTGGCCGGACCCTCGCGCGGTGCTGGCCGGGCATCCGCGCGGTGCTGGCCGGGCATCCGCGCGGTGCTGGCCAGACGAGGTTTGTGCATTGCCGCGTCCTGCTGCCTACTCTTGAAATATCAGATTTAAAAATGCATCGCAAATACATAAAAGCTGACATGGTTGTCTTCTGCCAAATAAAAACCAGCCACGATGGCCTGTCTCGATGAGTGGATTTCGGTTGGTGTATTCACGCCGACAATATGTTTTGTCACTTGTATCTATATGAGAGACTTCACGACCTACCAGCTCCGCAGTGACAAGATTGTGTCGCCCAAACAAAGGTTAAGTGGTAAAATGGAAGTTTCATCAGCTTACACGGTCGTAAAAACTACACGAACTTGTTGATACCACCAAGACACGGTTATATTTAAATTCCTTTGTGGCCATTCATGCAGGGATCTCCACCTCTTGACATTTGGCAGGACTTCCTTTACACATTGTCAATGTGTCAAAATAAAAACACGGGACAACCAAAAATAATGACGACTTGACTTACATTCGTCCACCGCCTCCAATGTCTCCGGCCATTTCCTTTAGTTGTTAAGCATGGTATTGGACCACTTTGCCATGCAACAGATAACATTTCTATTTGATTGTCGATCCTACTTTCGTTTCATTAGCCGCTGTTGCAATGCTTCTTGTTGATACAATTATCATTTTCCACATTCTCGCTGCTCGCTCCCTTCACAGGCACCATATAACACACTAGTGTTAGTGTGCCACTCAACCCTATACTTGCCTCACCTTACTAGCTAGGTCCCATCACAGGCACCATATAACACACTAGTGTAAGTGTGCCACTAAACCCCTATACCTTACCTCACAGGCACCTTACTAGCTAGTGTACCAGCCCTTCACAGGCACCATATAACACACTAGTGTTAGTGTACCACTCAACCCTATACTTACCTCACCTTACTAGCTATGTCCCTTCACAGGCACCATATAACACACTAGTGTTAGTGTGCCACTCAACCCTATACTTACCTCACCTTACTAGCTATGTCCCTTCACAGGCACCATATAACACGCTAGTGTTAGTGTGCCACTCAACCCTATACTTACCTCACCTTACTAGCTATGTCCCTTCACAGGCACCATATAACACGCTAGTGTTAGTGTGCCACTCAACCCTATATACCTTACCTCACTTACTAGCTAGGTCCCTTCACAGGCACCATATAACACACTAGTGTTAGTGTGCCACTCAACCCTATACTTACCTCACCTTACTAGCTATGTCCCTTCACAGGCACCATATAACACACTAGTGTTAGTGTGCCACTCAACCCTATACTTACCTCACCTTACTAGCTAGGTCCCTTCACAGGCACCATATAACACACTAGTGTTACTGACACCATAAAGTATGTGCCACTAAACCCTATACTTACCTCACCTTACCAGCTATGTCCGTTCACAGGCACCATATAACACACTACTGACTAGTGTTAATGTGGTGGAACTTGACGTTAGCAATAGAATGTGTTTTATCTCGATAGCTGTGTCCAAATTATGCGTTCGATGGGAGTTGCGCTCCGTCTTTTTATTTGCATAATCTACGTTGACTTCACGGAATAGAAAAAAAACCCGCAAAAAGACGAAGGCGTTTTTAACACAGAGAAGACCGACGATTTTGTTTGACCTAGGTCAACAGGGGTCAGGCGCCCATCCACATGGCCAGTATCACGTGAGCTGTTACCACAGAGACAGAGAGAGAGATTCAAATTGACCCGTTTGTAGCCGAAGCCATGCGCGGGCTCGTTCATTCGTTTAATGGAATTTGACCCGTTTTTGCCTGCTATGGCTATGTACGGTTTGTGTGCGGATTGTTGTTGTTGTTGATTCCAAATTTAACGCTGTTCGGCTTCTTTTGGCCATGTACAGCAGGTGTGTGCGGATTGAACGGCGACCACGACTTTATGCTGTCTTGGGGCGATCCCATTGTAGCTCACGAGGGGTGCACCAGAAAGGCCCGCTACCCCCGCGTGGGAATTTTCCAATTTCTGCGATCTCATTGCGCGTTACAGCTTTTAAACATTTCGATTGCTGTTAATGCAAGTAAATACACCCCTTCCTATTAATGGACTTGTCCAACGTTTATCTCATTGGCTTGACAGAAAGGGGGATTTTCTTGCGTCCGCCGAGGTCTACCACATAACCACGCCACTGTGGTTATATGGTCGCGGTTGCCAGCAGGTCACCATGATCATCGTATGAATTATTCAACTTTCACTATCACTATTATCATCAAATTAATTATTCAACTTTCCCACATATAAATATTTAACGTTATGAAACCACCTTCCATCCACATATAGATATTTAACGTTATGAAACCACCTTCCTTCCACAAATGAATATTTCACGTTTAGATACCCCCTTCCTACCACACATGAACTTCTCCCTTTTGAGCACGTCCAACCAAGAAAGAAACGCAGTTCATTCGACACCTTCAAATGTTTATTTCTTTGCAGAAGCAACTATTATCCACAAATTTCCTCTGGTCGCGTTTATAACCATATATTGATTAGAAGCTTAGCATATGGAATAAACGTTTTTTGTAGATAATGTTACATCTGGTCTTGTCACAGGTCAAGATCACTAACTTTTTTCGGTAGAATATATGTGCACCAGACAGGTCATAGATTTTACATGGTGATCAATTGATTCTTTAAGCTTATTAAGAACTATGGGGCGATATTCTCTGGTTGAATAACGTTGGAAATTTACACCCCCCCGTCGCTGACCTCACTACCACAACATCCATTATAAAAATGTCGATTTATTCGCTACATGAGTCATATCAGCTGAAGGTGCGACACACTCGGAGAATGTGCAAACAAATCTACTCGTAGTTGATACATCTTACGATGGAATAACCGTTTCACTTTTTGGTGTACTAGTTAGTTACTGAAAATATCGCCACATTCGTTCTTCTCTGTCATCGGCAGTAGCAGTCCCATCCGCCCAGGCCCATCCGCCTCTACAAAGACATACTAGCTTGGTGGTAACAGAGGCAATATAACTACATTCACGCTTTATTGTTAGTAACAGAGGCAATATAACTACATTCACGCTTTATTGTTAGTAACAAAGGCAATATTCACTACTTCACGCTTTGTGTTAGTAACAGAGGCAATATAACTACATTCACGCTTTATTGTTAGTAGTAAAAATAACTACATTCACGATTTATTGTTAGTAACAGAGGCAATATAACTACATTCACGCTTTATTGTTAGTAACAGAGGCAATATAACTACATTCACGCTTTATTGTTAGTAACAGAGGCAATATAACTACATTCACGCTTTATTGTTAGTAACAGAGGCAATATAACTACATTCACGCTTTATTGTTTGTTACACAGGCAATATAACTACATTCACGCTTTATTGTTAGTTACAGAGGAAATATAACTAAATTCTCGCTGGCCAAGCTGGGGTGACTTCCCCCCTGTACCCACTGTACTACCTGTGCAACTGCAGGGTATGCCTGTTGCCACTCCCTGATGTGCGCGAGGGGCCATTTATAACTCTTCACTGGACAGATCATACATCCCAACATTAGGACCAGAGCAACTGTGAAGCTCTATATCACTAATTCCCTCCTCCTCTGTAGGGTCACATTTACTACAGTAGTCACAAGGACGCCATGAAAGGGCATCTACATTGTTATCATGCATGCATGCATACATACATACATACATACATACATACATACATACATACATACATACATACATACATACATACATACATACACACACACACACACACACACACACACACACACACACACACACACACATACATACATACATACATACATACATACATACATACATACATACATACATACATACATACATACATACATACATACATACATACATACATATATATACAAACAGTATTAAGTCGATTCTGCAGCATTAAGTCGAAGAAAAATTGTTTTGGTTGTCATTTTCAGTCTTTTTTATTTTTTCGTCGTTGTATATGATTTGCGTGATCGGAACAGTTGCGGGTTCATTTATAAATGTTAATATTTTAATACACATAATATTTGACTGATACACGGTTGGACTTCGACTTAATCCCTTCGACATAAAGTCATCGACTTCGTGCCAAATTCACTCTTCTATATAAACAGCATTAAGTCGATTCTGCAGCATTAAGTCGAAGAAAAATTGTTATGGTTGTCATGTGTAGTCTTTTTTATTTTTTCGTCGTTGTATATGACTTAGTGCCAAATTCACTCTTCTATATAAACAGCATTAATTCGAACTAAGAAATGACATCATCCTTTATGTATTCATGCTGAATGTCACTGATTTACAAGTGGTCAAAGTTTTATTTTGCTGCATAGTCAGGTATTGGCTGTCGAAGCGTAGAGTCGTTACCCTGGTATGACTCAAGCGGAACACATACCACTCAAATTAAGGCGCATAATAATACCCTGTATGGCTCACTGTCAGGGGTCCGGGACGCGAGGGTAAACCCAATACCCTGATTATCTCTCACCAGGCTACCCAATCCTAACCCAGAAAGTCGGAACTTTCCCTGAACCGACGAAAAAATAAGGCCGGTACTTTCAAAGAATGGGTCAGTTACTATGCGGAGAAATGGACGAAACAACGAGCCGATGAGACGCAAGATTTGGAAGCAAGCCTTCATCAGAGGCTGGATGATCCAAACTAGAAGGAAGCTCCAGAAACCAAAGAACACGCCCCAGATGATGGACAAGAAGAGTCCAAGTATAGTTGTGAGGACGTAATACAACCCAGTCTGTTACACACACACACACGCAAGATATGTCGCTTCTGAGATAATCACTGAATTGCTACATCACATCGGAATCTAAAGCTTTCTATATTATGTGAGTCATCGACAAGTTATTTCTTTCCTGATTAAAGAGTTATGTTAGAAACAGATGTCAATATATTTAGCAAACCGGGACCATGACCATTGTAATAAACTCCCCTGGTGGGATGCCATTACACTTGATATAGGTGGACCCAACAGGCACGTTGTATCCTTGACATTATACAACATCTATAATTTGAGTAGGTTATAGAATTGGGGTCACTATTAGTTCTAATTCAGTATTCATAATTTTATAAGTTTACGAAAAAGGTTGTAAAAATATTCATCCTTAAAAAAATTCCAAAGAAACAATTATATCGCAACGACCAAGAAATTTTTAAGATGTATTGCCAATAATAGACTATAAGACACGATACAAAATCTATGTGAACAGGACAGCAAGGATGAACAAAAGAAAACTTTTAAAACGATAATTCAATAACATAGGAATTTGCACGGGGAAATCGAAGCTTTGGCGATTTACAAAAAGAGGTCCAACAAGAAGGTAAGGTTTTTAGAACAGATGTATTCCTCATTTATGAGCAGATGCACTATTATTTTCACAAAAAAGACAAAACTGCCATTGAAGGAAATCATTGTGATGCCCTTGACAAAAATCACTGCGAAATAAACGTTATATTTGATTAGAGTAATCTTTTGATGATTTACGAGCTAAATTTTGTAATTGGCCCAGAACGACCATTGTATCCACTACTGCTTATGATGGATTTTGGATGCCTACCTGTGTATAATTAAAGATGAGACCGAAGAACCAGTTGAGAGGACTGGCCATGTACTGCCCTAAACCCTTCTCTCTGTAAGCAGCCGGCTCACCGAAGGTTGAGTCGTAGTCAACCTGGTCATGAGAAAGTCAGCGATGTATGTTCAGCACAATTTACGAACAAATATGGAAAACCTACTTTTCCCAAAAATGTTTAAAAGATCGCAATGTGTAATATCAAATAGAAGTGGAGCTTCAGTAAGTTCTGTTCTGATACGCCGACAGTCGTTATTGGAATATATATACTTGGTTATTCCATAGACATTGTGTGTTGCCGTATTCATGACGCGCGTGCAAATATCACTCTCCTCGACCTCCTTATCTGTGTCTACACCTGTACTGCAGCATAATATTACAGGTAACAAGCCCATCGTGTTTTTTAGGAAAGGGACGAGTGACTCTAGCTAACTCCGTCATTTTATCTCATGCGTTGGCGGCCAAAGGTTGTGAAGGCTGCATGCGAGGTTCTGTGGCTTACGAATATGATAGGATGGAAATATCCGAATTGAGATTTGCTTTCCGAAATCATTTTGTTGACGATTATTCTGTATAAGCGATCTGAATTTCACGATCCTTTACACTGCCTCCTCTATATCCTTAAACCGGGCGTTTGATAAAACTATTCTGTATTCCTGCAAACAAATAGTTTGGCGAATCATGTTGCACTCATAATATTGTTATTTCCATTTCCATTTCATCTTACACTTTCAATGATATAAATATTCAGTCTAGCACATTGGCCTAAGGAAGTAGTTGTCAGGATTTGTATCATAACTGTGAACTAAATAATACCGACTCCTTATAATTTAAATGTTCAAAGTGTAATTCTGATAAGCAGAACACTATGATGATCCACTGGCTACCTGGTCAGGTCGTATTTGACATTATGATCAGCTGCTTGATGAGCGTAGGTAAGTAAGGGATGAGTAGGTAAGGGATGATGAGCTGCAGCATGAAGTGCACCTAGCCGTCAATCGTTCGGTTGTTAGGGTAGATTGCCGATGACAAGCCATCAATCAATGTTTGATAAGTGATCCTAAATAAACGAAACCAAGTAACTCTATTAACAGAGGTGCAGCTGAAAAAAACAGGGCAATATATCAACATTTAAAGAGTGCATGAGTTTAAATTTTAGAGTGTTTAATCGACATGTGAACCTTAGCACTAAGCAAATATTCATTCAGGAATAGAAGACAGCACATGATTCAGTCGAAGCTCAAAGGCAAATTTTAGTGGTTTCGAGTGACAGATATAGTATTCTGCATACACTAACTGGCCGCGAAGCTCTGGTGTGATACTGGAACATCATTGTACCAGAATATTGTTCATGCCACAACCTAATTGGCACTAATGGTTACATCGCAGTCACCAGCAGCCAGAACATAACCGGACAATCAGCTTAACATTCGTAGTAAGCAAAAAAAACCACTTATTCAAACATAATTCATTGAATAAATCTCACCATGGTTTTCTGTGTATACGATCGTACCTTACCAACCTTTTGGAGTTCTTAGAGGACGTTACTAAAATGATAAATGTCCTGTAGATGAAATATATTTGAACTTTCAAAAAGCGTTCCCTACCAGCGGAAAGCTAGCAAACTGAAACAGTAGAGTTCTGCATATCGGCCAAACATTTTGATTACCGAATAGGCGATTCTAATCTAAATGAGGTGTCAGAGGAACGGGATTGAGATGTCATATTTGATCAGTCATTCAAACATAGCAAACAATGCTTAGCAGCCGTTAAGGCAAACAGGGTTCTCGGGACGATCAGACGATGGTTCAGTAGTCGCTCCAAGGTTTTTTTCCATTAAACTTTACAATGCACTTGGTAGGCCCACGTTTGAAAATTCAATTCAGGCGTGGTAACCCTACCTTCAACGTGACATAGACATACTGAAAAGAGTTCACAATTGAGATACTAAGCTTATAACCGGTATGTATGTTTTAAGTTACAAACAAAGATTGCGCTTGTTATGTGACATCTCTTAAAACACGACGTCCCCGTGGGGATCGCATACTGGTTTACAGCATGTTCAGTGGATTACAAAACATCAATGTTGATTTATGTTTCCACGATACAGCCCTACACATCGACCACGATACAGCCCTACACATCGACCACGATACAGCCCTACACACATACAGCCCTACACATCGACCGCCATACAGCCCTACACATCGACCGCCATACAGCCCTACACATCGACCGCCATACAGCCCTACACATCGACCGCCATACAGCCCTACAGCCCTACAGCCCTACACATCGACCGCCATACAGCCCTGCACATCACATCAGCCCTACACATCGACCGCCATACAGCCCTACACATCGACCGCCATACAGCCCTACACATCGACACGCCATACAGCCCTACACATCGACCGCCATACAGCCCTACACATCGACCGCCATACAGCCCTACACATCGACCGCCATACATCGACGCCCTACAGCACCGACATCGACCCATACAGCCCTACACATCGACCGCCATACAGCCCTACACATCGACCACGATACAGCCCTACACATCGACCGCCATACAGCCCTACACATCGACCGCCATACAGCCCTACACATCGACCGCCATACAGCCCTGCACATCGACCACGATACAGCCCTACACATCGACTACCATCCGGTCCTACACTTCGACCATCATACAACCCTACACATCATTAATTACACAGCCCTACATAACTAACCACCCAGCCCTACGCAATACTCACCATCCAGCCCTACACATCACTCACCATCCAGCCCTACATATCACTCACCATCCAGCCCTATACATCACTCATCACACAGCCCTACACATCACTCATCACACAGCCCGCACATCACGCATCACACAGCCCTTCACATCACTCATCACACAGCCCGCACATCACGCATCACTAAGCTCTACACATCACTCACCATCCAGCCCTACACATCACTCGTGATACAATGCTACGTTTCGACCCAACACTAGCACATAAGAGCGTGAGATCGTTGCTATGAATATGTCTCTGTCTGGTCAAATTCCTTGGAGCCAGTAAATAGAGCCGGTTATAGTCCATGTCAATCTTTATGTATATGGCTCGTTCGTTGTCTACGATAGCTATCGATCTGGATGGCAGGGATCCCATGGTTCACTTGATGACACCTGGAGTTATGTCCGAAAGGATGGAATAATCAAGCCAAGGTGACGCACGAGTCGGAAGTAGGCCTTCATCAAAGGCTGGATGAGCCGCACGATCAAGAAACGCCCCAGTCCAAAGCCATCTCTGTAGAGCTTTGTCATGTGTACTCTGTTTCATAACGATTGTTAAGAGCGATTTCGTGAATGTTGTGTAGGACTGTGTTTTGAGTGATGCGTAGGGCTATGTCGTCAATGATATGTTGGGCTGTGTTATGAGTGATATCTTCTCGGGTCCCATACTGATAAACGACAAATTGATATTAAGAAATTTATCAATCATGACCAGTATGCCTCATGATCACTCAAAAGTTCAAAGAGCCCAACCGCTCGATCTATACTGAGGAGCTCGGAAGCTTGGCATCGGGAACCGAGCCCTTGTTGTCACCACCTCATTCGAAATATTTGTCCTGCCCCGCACAACCCCGCCACGTTGTTCATCACAAGGACGAATACTATCGTCTAAATAGACTATCAGGTGAGCTTATGACCACAGTCGAAAAACGGCGCGGCGACAAGTGTGTGCGAAGAATCGCCAGCATCGGACCACCTCTTCAAACGTTTTTATTGGGATCAAGGGAGCTGCACTAATACTCAGATTCAACTAACAACCACGCGTCATCTGCTGACGCCTACTGCCTTGGGCGGGCCTAAAACTGACCAGATGGCACATTTTGCTTAACCTGTGGCCCTGGCAACCTGATGGAACCTTTTAAGTCGAATGCATCCACCCTCCCTTATTATTCCATGGTGAGACACGGGTTGTTTTGTCGTCCACCAACAATCTCGTGGGTCACGCAATTCATACATAAGCAATATAGCCATTAAACCCTACGTGATTCCCATGAACCTCAACATCACTTTCATTAGGCTAATAAGAAAGTCCCAGACAACCATTTAGAGATTATGCCTGCCTGCACTGGACATCCTGTACCCCAAGATAAGCGCAGCTGATACTGCAAGTTTTTCCATCATCACATAATCACCTGCTATGTATGTTCTTTACAAATTAAAACCATGAAAGCATGTCACAGCAAGAAATCAAATGATCAAAACTGCGGAGCTGATAACCTTTATTTTTGCCTCATGGAATGTAACAAAGTAGTATTCATACAACATTTTTTAGCATTTGCATGCTAAACTTTTTTTTTCATTAGCTATTTTATATTTCAAACTTTTCCACGTGACCTTCATGTTTCTCTCACACAGGAATGCATATAGTTCTTCTTTTCCTAAAGCATTCAGAAAAATAAAAATATTACAGAAAACAATACATGAAATTTGCTACCACAGAACAATAAAAGTATATCTAGGTTACTTGCAAGAAGTAAAGATATTCACCAGCCCATATCTCAGTAGACTTCCTAAGCTATTTAATGTAATGCAAAAGACAATACATATACTAAGATCAAGAGGGATAACGAGGGTGGAGGCTTCTTTATTGTGTGGGTCAAATAATACAACTTCCTTGGATAGACATTCCCCTCTGATCAATCAATGAATCTGATGAAGTAGTTGATAACTTATTTTGTATCTTGCAGGTTCCATCTGTTGTAAGGTTATCCTAATGATATAAACACAATATGCATTAACAGAATGAAATTATGTAATCGTATCATAAAAGAAATTTTCATTAATTAGTCTTCATGCAAAGTTCTAAAGAAAGTTTTGTTCCTGAAATATTACTTCATTAAAAATGCCATTCTAAATATATCAAAACGACTCACTTTGTTCTTTTGCTTTCTTGGTAAATCTTCATTCATGGTCCTTGTGCTAATATCATCCTCCATGTCCTGTACACCACAACAGCTTACTTTGCATATATATGGCTGCACTTTTACTGTATAAAGACACTGGTATTGGTTAAAATATAATCTTGCTACCTGAACGGCTTGTTTCTGAACAGTGGCTGTTGCATGCCTGTTTTCTTCATGAGATGAAATCTTGAAAACCAATTTATGAAAAAACATAAAATAAATCACCTTAAATGAGGACAAGGAAAACATTACACAGAAATCATACATGTATTACGAATTGCATAAATTACCAAAGGTTTGACGATCATTCTTTTCCTATGACCTGGGGAGTCCAACTGAAAAGAGTGACAATGGCATTGTCAGTTATTTGAAAACAAAACAGTTTAAAATTAAACTGCATATTCACAGGAAAGAAAACAAGTCTCAAACCTGGTCCATATGGTCAATGATAGGAGCCACCTGCACAAGTGTATTCAATGCAGGTGGTACTGCATAAATGTTCTTGTCAATTGCTGTTGAATGCCCCATGTGTTCGATGAATTTGTTGATCACATCTGGGCATATGCCCTCCATGCCCCAGAAAATGGTGGATGACCGGTGGCGTACTGATGTGGCTGTTATGGTTGGTATTTCAAGACGTTATGTTGTATTTATCCACAAACTTTTGCTGCTATTCATTTACATGGGTATTTGCCAACCATGAATCTTTATCAAGAAAGTCCTGGATTTTCATTTGTGCAGGCTCACTGCCTCTCCGTCCGTTCAACAGTGTCAACCTGGTCAACACACATTTTCTCAAATGTATGTATTGGCTTTTCGTTTTCATGCTGGAATCTGTCACTTTGTTGATTTCATGAATCAAGTACTTCCTCAATCTGTCCAGCTGTTGTTCATCTGGCAATGCCGAAGGTTTGCGAGTCTCCCTCTGACGCTTCTCGGCAAGACTGTATTCCGCATCTGCAAATATTTTGCTGTAGTTGAGATTGAACACTTTTAGAAAATTTTCTACCTCCATTGTCTTCTCTTCTTCTTTTTTTATGATGTAGTCAGCGGCAATAATTTTTGCAACCTTGCGTAGCAGTGATCCAAGGGCTACCTTTAAGCCTGCCTTCATTTTTTGAGAAGCTCCAACATCGGCTTTACACATAAACCGAATCCCTTCTTCTAGGTGGTAGAAATTATGGACTTGGAACAAATCAGATGCACTGCATACTCCATCTGTGATATCAATCAACTTTGCAAGGCGGCGCATTGCTGTTCTTGATTTTGTCATTGCCTCTTTCATCTTCGAAGGTTTTCGTTCCTCGAATACATGTGTGATGATTGGATCATTTTCAATTATTTCGAAGTATTGATCCCTTTCCATACCTGACCATAGTTTTAGCCACAGATTTTTTGTTGGACTTTCAAATCTTTTGGTGGCATCAAGTGGACATGCAATTGGTTTTCTTTGTGCTGAGGCAAACCGAGTTTGGTGTTTATAGAAATATTTCTTGTTAAATGTCCCATGACACTGAGAGCATATGACTTTGATGCCTTGCGATTTTCTTTGTGAAATAAGATCATCTGGCCTTCCGTGATTTGCTAGGATAATCTTGTTATGCTTCAATATGCCTTCTTTTCTGAGATCTGTCAAAGCCTTTAAACGGTCTTAGGGATTCACAAGCAGTTTCAATTTCTGAACGTCTGCTTCACCTTTGTGGACTGAGTAAGTGGGATCGGATATCTGCTTTGAAAACCCCACAGTACACACATGGGCGATGTGGCTTCTTGGGTCCCTCTGTAGAACATAAAAAAACCACAAATGTTCAAAACACAGACCTTCCATCCAATTCAACATTTGACATTCAAGGTCAACTGGCAGTATTGGATCAAATAAGCACGAGTGCCCTGGTGTTATGATGGGCAATTATGTGACACCAAGGAAGACGTCCTCGGTAATATACAATCTACTTAAGTCAAAAATTGCTCTATGGAATTACATCACGATACATGAAATGAACAAGATGAATCGAGAAATCTGTTTTGCTTACACGCTGACATATGATTGGTCAAAGCATACTGTCACACACTCATTATATTTATTGAATTGTATGTGAATGACGTGTTTAGTGGATCATCAAATTAAGCATGTATTGTGAAATTTTGTGGGAAATGAATGGTATATAAACGGAGAATGTTTGCATGAAAACATTATTATATCGGTGGTTTTCTGCTAAGAGAGGTGTAAGAATAAGCACTTATTAACCCGGGTAACTGGACAGAGGCAAGTGGCCTATGACCAGCTATTAATAAAAGTTCTGTTGAACATTTGTCAAGTCCACCGCTGACCAAAACACAAGGGCTTTATACCTACTTGATCTATTGGGCACTTGATACTTGGAAACTGACGATTCATCAGACTCTAAACAAGCAACATAAATTTAGTGACAATTTGGTGAATTAATGTCAGCATATAAATAATTCCATAGCACTGTATCAAGTACACATTGTGTACTTACCAGGCACCTGCTCATCTAATTCGAATGATTCAGATGCTGTAACAGAAATGATGTTGAAGAGATACCAAATAACACTGTTCATTAATTAAAACATTCAAGTTTTTGTTTGCCACCTTACATATACAGCCACTTCTGCTAAGCTAGCACATCTTGTTTATTCACCTTGTACTATACACCTCAAGTGTATGACCAGAATCTGTGGGTAAAAACCTGAACTCCACACCTTCCATTGGGCCACTATTTATACTGGTAGAGAGGTTCATAGGTATATATTCAAGAGAACTAGGAAATAATTGAATGGTAATTTTGTATACTCACAATTGAAACATGATGGCATTGAGATCTCGCTGCTAAAGGTGATGTCTGCAGATCAAAGAGAGATTATTTGGAATAAGTTGGAATCATTTTAGTACAATAGAACTGTAGGCATAATTTGCAGTAATATTGCCAGTTGAGCAGATTGCTTTCATTGAGTTAGAATGAGTTATCACATTTCAGTAACTTGACTGTATGTAAGTTATCAAAACATGAAATAGCAAGATTCTAGCAGAAACTTTTTGCAAATGTCAAGAAAAAATCAAAAATAACTTCAGTAGTCCCCTCCGTATACGGCCCATCTCCAATCCAACAACCCCACTTTAGCAGAGCTAGAACGACTTGTTAATTTACCTATCTTAATATCCAGCGGCCACTTTTGGGGGGAAGAAACCCACAACTCACCTCTCCCTTGAGGCTACTCAACAGTGGTTGACAGGCCTCTAAACATTCGGAATAAGATGGCACGTAAGCGATAAGATGACCTATTCTTCATGCTTTCCTTGAATGGATTACAGTCATATTCAACTAAAGCAAACAAGCATCCTTTTTTCCATTCTTGTATTTAAAATTCTTTGCGAATGTATACTCCGGGCTGCATGCCACCCCGTCAAACTTTCGAAATTCCCCAAAGCTGTATTTGTACAAGACTCTACCACTACCAGGCGTTACTGCAGCGACTTGACAGACAGCTGTCAGCCAGTATTTCATTATTCTCACACCTGCATTGTGTAAGATGCTATAGATATAATACCGCTGATCTGATAGCTATGCCACGGCCAAGCTATAAAGCTATGATTGATAACACAAACTTTAAAGTTGGCTTATAAAGACGCAAGTTAACCAAAACGAAAAAGTAGCCATCTAAAACAGCCCTTTTATGTTATCATACAGAATGATCAGCTTAAAGTCTCAAAAACATGGCTCCTTGTACATCATTGGATTCTGACAGTCCTATCATTCGGCTACCCAGTTTACCTACACTTTCCCCGGGCAGATACAAGATCGACTACTGATATCTTAACAACTACATTACCATGCTCATCCCCATTAGGTGCAGGAACCTAGTTATATGACCACAAAGATACAATAAAGATTGATACATTATTACAGTATTTTTTATAGCTTTTGTAATAATTTTGAATTGATGAATATTATTTGTATGATCAAAGCCCAACACAATGAGGTAGAAATTAATTATCACTTTTTATCTTCTGTAAATGCAGCATTCGCCCTAGTCTGCAACAGATGAGATAAACAATACAATGAGAGTATCATCTGTATACATAGGGGCTGCTGTGAATTCTAGTAATTGAAGGATGACACTCAATGATCAACAGGTGTCCAATCCATTCCAGCTTCATCATTATGCGTACTGAACCCAAACAATCACCCATTTGCAAGCAAAAAGTGGGACTAATGTTACAACAATAAATAACAGATTTTTATTCTTTTAACATCATGCATAAAAAAGAAGATAATCACCTTAAATTTCTTCCCAAAAGCTGCGTTGTTGACAACAGGGTGACCCTCATTCTATATAAAAATGTATCAACGAAACATACAATAACTGACTTATGTTAGATATAAATAAAGAATGTAAAATAGAGATAGCTCGTTAACAGTACCTCATGTCCGCTCGCTGACCGACAAATACTAGCCATCAGCTGAAACAGATTGCCCTCCCCCTTTAGTAACGTGTAGTGTTTACAAAATTACAAAGTGGACTTAATGTGATACACCATGCGCCTTCCATACGTGGCCATTTTCAGGACCACTGGAATAATTTATGAAACAACTATTAGTAAAACAAAGGATAAGTAGATATATTTTCACGCTGCAAAATAGTTTGTTTCCAGTACTTAATATTTAAATGACATACTGTCAGCAGTCACTTGATGATATCATGCCCTAATGACACTGTTTTCAAATCCACCAGTGGCGACAGAAAATATGCAAAACTGAAAGGACAACAGTCGCCGAAAGAGAGAGAGCCTGCAACTTAGCATTGAGCATCACGTGTGAGGCCCTGTAATCTAGGTTACAGGGCCTCACACGTGATGCTTCTAACAACTTTACTGTGTATTAGCCCAACAGAGCAACAGTGGACCGAGTACTCCCTTTCTGGTCTAACAGGAGTACCCACTTTTATCAGTAGATTGATAAGCATGCTTCACTTAACACTACTTATCCCTTTAAAATTAACGTACCGGCAAATGTTGTGCAATCTCGCCACCATATTGGAAATTAGATGGAAAAGTTAATCGCCTCCCACAGTTTAGGCGATTATGCATGTTGATAATCTATTGCTGTTGCTGAAAATCATTCACCGTAGATAATATTAACATCCATAACCCATTACTCCATTAGTGCATTACTTATTAAATTGCGCATATTACATCAGGTGTACATCGTATAGATAGGGTCTTATCATCGAGTTTTCTACATTGGCGAGGTTATCCTCGTGAACCAAGAGGGAGCGCAAGCTCCACTTAGTACCAAAGAGCTACCATGTGTGTCTATGGCTATGCTATGGAAACTTTTCAAACGTGACGCCAGACCACCAGTAGGGGTGTCAGCCGAACCTCGCCGCAGACGGCCGCGCTTGTGCCTCAATGTTAATTCCAATTTTTTTCAACTTGCTCTAACTGGCATTTATATTTAAGACACATGGACGAATGATACATCAAACGAGAGCTAACGTATTGAATTTCAATAATACTTTCCGCATTTTACTCCGTTTGAGGCATAAAAAAAGTGTGTTTGTGGAGCAATACGTGAAAATTCTTGGCGAGTATTTTTGACTTTTCGTGACTCACTCCGTTTTGAATTATCTAAATCGGTTCGTAATCGTTACTCGCATCGTTTTTATTGTTTGGTGAATGACAAGATGACATTCTAATGTTTACGATCATATAAAATCTAAAAAAATTGGCCAAAGGGAAAATATTATTATTTACGTACGAAATGTTACGGTGTAAACAAATGTATTTTATCAGAGTCTCGCGATAAAGGTACACACTTTTGACAAATTTAAGTATGATGTTACAAATGGGTGAAGTTATTTTCTTATTAAATGGAGCCGTTTTGTCGTATTTTGCACTTCAAAACGTTGTCCAATCATCGCATGCTCGCCCCGTGAGCCCGTATCAGGGTCAACCTTGCCTTGACTCAACACGGCTGCGCACGCTCACAACCACCGCTGATCGTGCATATAGATACATACATACATACATACATACATACATGCATGCATGCATGCATGCATGCATGCATACATGCATACATGCATACATACATACATACATACATACATACATACATACATACATACATACATACATACAGACAGACAGATGCGTGTATGAACGTATGCATGTATGTATGTATGTATGTATGTATGTATGTATGTATGTATGTATGTATGTATGTATGTATGTATGTATGTATGTATGTATGTATGTATGTATGTATGCATGTATGTGTGTGTGTGCGTGTGTGTGGTGTGTGTGTGTGTGTCTGTCTGTGTGCACATACATGTATACATACATACATGTATACATACATGTATACATACATACATATATACATACATACATACATATATATATATATATATATATATATATATATATATATATATATATATATATATATATATATATATATATATATATATATATATATACAAATGTGTTGACCATTATGATGACCCATCATAACGTCGGAGAGTTTTTAGATGAAGGTGAGTTGATATCAGGGTATGCCCAGAGAATAGAAAATGGGTTGCTTACCCATTTTCCATTTGCATTTGTAAAATTGAAAAACGAATTAACGGTATATACCTTGATTTAGGAAAGTCATTAACACATAATATGAATACAAAAAGTTGGTTTAGGTCGATTACGCCAACATAAACATGATGCAAAGGGTCCTGCCACAAAATTCAAGCTGTTTACGTTTTGATTTCGATGCGTTATGACTTGGAGCGTTTTGGTTGGTGTCGTTATTGTGTGTCTAATCTTATCCTTCATTAAAGATAAAAACTTATATAATTGATATTCGGGTCGAGTTTGGCCCTGGGTAGTTTTTTTATACTTTAATAAGGTGAAAATTTTAACACATCGCAGAAATGTAGAGACCGGAAATTTAAAATAGCATCAGTAGTGTATTATTATCCAATCAGAACGCTGGAAATCAATATCTCCTGACTTGATCTGTAATATTAGAATTAAATGTCTTCAAATGCTCACGTAACGTTCTCTTCACTTGCTAAAAGAAAAAGGTAGGTTTGTTTTAGCAAAAGAAACAAAAGATAATTCCTGCCTTAAAACATTTTCCGTAGAATCACCAATTTATCAGTTTATATACAATTCTCGGACAAGGTACTCTCCGATTCGTCGTGGCGAGTCACAACGTCAACAAAGGCCCCGTGTTTCCAATCCGCGGGGGAACACGTAAACAAGTAAAGCGCGTGGGCCATATGACATCTAGGAAAGATCCCCACGTCCATCGCCACTGAATTAAAAAAAACAGGCTAATTCTGCACCGCGAATGACTACAAGATTAAAGTATAATTTTTTTCACAATGTTGAAAACAAGCTTGATTAAATAAAGCAAGCATACGAGGTAGAGAGACTTATCTTGCCACTTGCCCTGAACAGCTAAATACTCCATTTGGTTTGTTGAGTAAATATTACTGAAAATGATGTTCATGACTATTTAAATAGGGCAGATACATTTTTTGGTTTGTGTCAATCTACCGGCGCTTGGTTTCTGATAGTCAAACACAGCATTGGGTGCATTTCAAAAAGAAAAACAAACTATGTTCTTGGGGGAGATAGTTCACACCCTGAACAATAAATGCCAGGGGTTTAAATATTTAACATATTGAAATGCTATCATGTTAGGTACCATAGTATGCAAAACTGCCTTACTGGCCACATACGTTCCCCCTCACACCCCACAACAATATATGCTCAGCACTGTATTATTTCCTGTTCAAGTTTCAGCAGCCATGCTCATTTATTATTTGAAGGAGCAGTGTTTAGCATGAGAAACCTGATGATGTCAGGATGCGATCAATTTGAACATCATATGAAATTGGCAGCATGGATAATGGTTAATGATGACGGCCTGCATTGTTCTCTTTAAAAAATGTAACAAATAATTATCATATTGCAAGTATATATCTAGTCTCACCAAGGGCAGAAACAATATTTAAAACGGATTTTCTGGAGGGAAGTTGAGGGCAAGTAAGTTTTGTTAATAATGCATTCATTGAGGGCTTCTCAATAAAACAAATGCCTCCTGCAGCAAAACCATGTATCCAAAGCGCAAAAGTCTGTCAATCTTTTAGGAAAGTACTGAATGACCCTGACCACTCTGCTGGTAACTGTAAGTGGGTTGTAAGTACAATACTGACTGGCCTTGACCAGTCCCTACTGGTAACTATAAGTGGGGTGTAAGTTCAGTACTGCATGACCTTGGCTGTTTTAGAAGTGGTTTTGTGCCGGAGTTTATATGACTTATTGGGTTGTCAAGGTCGTGGCCATGGCAGCGAACAAGGAGGTCAATATGGATGACCTTGAGCTGTATGAGTCATGTGGGGGTGAGGCGTATAGCAGCGTTTACCGTGCCAAATGGAAACCATGTCAGCGGCAAGTAGCTGTCAAGAAGTTATTGGCTCTTGACAAAGAGGTAAATGCAGTTGTCAATATAAAGATACCTTCCATGTGTAGAAGTGTAGCCTGTTTGTATTTATCGCCCTGACTGGCACTCTACTCTCAGTCTATCACTGATGTTATGTAATGGTTGTGTGTCCAGGTTTATTTCTTGAGTGTGCTCCAACATAAGAACATCATTAAGTTCTATGGTGCTGTCAACAAAGCACCCAACCCCTGTCTCATTACAGGTGAGTTTCTGCTGTGAGAACTGCCCCACTTCCTCTTGTTTAAGCCCGATTGGTAGTATTATCACAAACAGATCCCTCTGTACAAGGCATAAAACAAAGTTAGACATACCTGCACATTATGAGTTGGTTGAGTTGAGCATTTCATTCGTCAACTGATTTATGATGTTGTTCTTAACAGAATTTGCACCCAATGGAAACCTCTTTTCCTTTCTGCACAATCCTGACCGTGAACTTAATGCTGCCCAGTTACTGCAATGGGCGAAGGAAATTGCCATGGGTAGGTTACATCAAGAATGAGTGTTATGAGATGAGTGGTGTTCTGGTGGATGATAACAGCAGGTGTTATTAGATAAGTGGTGTTCTGGTGGACGATAACAGCAGCTGTTATTAGATAAGTGGTGTTCTGGAGGACGATAACAGCAGCTGTTATGAGATGAGTGGTGTTCTGGTGGGCACTAATCTAAATATGTAGCAGTTTAAACCTACAAATCTTATGCTGTTGTATGTCTGCTATATGTTGATGCAGGGATGCACTATCTTCATAGTGAAGCCCCTGTCAAAGTCATACTTCGAGACCTCAAATCCAAAAACAGTAAGAATAGAGCATCTGTAGAATTTGAAATGTGAATGTTTCATAGATTGGCAGATTCCCTCATGACTGTTTGCAGTCACATACAGCATGTGGCACTTGCTCCCAAAAACATTGGCATATATCATTGTCATTTTTTTTTCTGTGTTTTTGTCTCCAGTTGTTTTGACCAAAAACTGGGAGTGCAAGGTGAGGGCATTCTAGAGTTATTTGCTCTGTTCAGATGAAAGAAGCTGGCAGTGTATCAGTGACTTATTCTCATGTGTGTAGATCTGTGACTTTGGCGCCTCTCACTTCGTCAGCAGCACCACCTCGTCGTCCCTCACCTCCAGCCTCCCATGGATGGCGCCAGAGGTGAGAGAGTGCAGATCATGAGTATGTTTGATGGCTACATGTGTTGACTACAGGTGATAAAGAGCATGTTTATAGGCCACCTGTGTTGATAACAGGTGATAAAAAGCATGTTTGATATTTACCTATGTTGATAACAGGTGATAACAAGCATGTTTGATATTTACCTGTGTTGATTGCAGGTGATAAAGAGCATGTTTGATATTTCCTGTGTTGATTGCAGATGATAAAAGAACATGTTTAATGCCTAGCTATGTTGATTGCAGGTGATAAAGAACATGTTTGATATTTTACTTTCTCGATTACAGGTGATAAAGAACATGTTTGATGCCTACCTGTGTTTATTGCAGGTGATAAAGAGCATGTTTGATATTTACCAGTGTTGATTGCAGGTGATAAAGAATATGTTTGATGCCAACCTGTGTTGATTGTAGGTGATATAGAGCATATTTTATACCAACTTGTGTTGATTTCAGGTGATATAGAGTATTTTTGATACCTACCTGTGTAGATAACAGGTGATATAGAGCATATTTGATACCTACCTGTGTTTATTGCGGGTGATATAAAGCATATTTGATATCTACCTGTGTTGATTGCAGGTGATATAGTACCTGTTTGATACATACCTCTGTTGTTTGCAGGTGATACAGAGCATCTTTTATATCTAGCTATGTTGATTGCAGGTGATATAGAGTATGATTAATGTCTACATTTATTGATTACAAGTCCTACAGGCATACATTAATGATGTCTTCCCGTGTTGATTACAGGTGATACAGAGCATGCCCATTTCGGAGCGTTGTGATGTGTGGTCCTTTGGTGTGGTTCTCTGGGAGCTACTCACCAGGGAGCTGCCCTTCAATGGAATTGATGGCTTTCATGTGGCCTGGCTGGTTGTCGAAAGGGGCAAGGTAATACTAACAGCCCAAGTCACCACCCAGAGTCAATAATGTCAAGTGTTCAGCAACATTCACTAAATCATGTCTCTCCCAGATGAGTGAGTGACAGCAGTCATGTCAATGAAGCTGTCGTTCAGTCTTCTGGTCATTTAAGTCAGTCATTTTGTCCTGATGCAGTGTTTGACTATGAATGTGCCCTGTGCAATGTTTGACTATGAATGTGCCCTGTGCAATGTTTGACTATGAATGTGCCCTGTGTAATGTTTGACTATGAATGTGCCCTGTGTAATGTTTGACTATGAATGTGCCCTGTATAATGTTTGCCCTGTGCAATGTTTGACTATGAATGTGCCCTGTGCAGTGTTTGACGGTGCCCAGTTCATGCCCCTCGTGCTTTGTTGCCCTGATGGATGACTGCTGGCAGGTGGATGCATGTGATCGACCCAGCTTCCGCACCATCCTCTCCATCATCAACAAGATTATCGTCAACAGTAAGATATTCCTGTCTTCCTTGTCTCCACTTATCAGCTGAGATAGGGTTGTCTTAGTGAGTGACCTCACCACTTATCCGCTGAGATATGGTTGTCTTAGTGAGTGACCTCACCACTTATCAGCTGAGATATGGTTGTCTTAATGAGTGACCTCACCAATTATCCGCTGATATATGGTTGTCTTAATGAGTGACCTCACCACTTATCAGCTGAGATATGGTTATCTTAGTGAGTGACCTCTCCACTTATCTGCTGAGATATGGTTGTCTTAATGAGTGACCTCACCACTTATCAGCTGAGATATGGTTGTCTTAGTGAGTGACCTCACCACTTATCAGCTGAGATATGGTTGTCTTAATGAGTGACCTCACCACTTATCCGCTGAGATATGGTTGTCTTAGTGAGTGACCTCACCACTTATCCGCTGAGATATGGTTGTCTTAGTGAGCGACCTCACCACTTATCCGCTGAGATATGGTTGTCTTAATGAGTGACCTCACCAATTATCAGCTGAGATATGGTTGTCTTAATGAGTGACCTCACCACTTATCAGCTGAGATATGGTTGTCTTAATGAGTGACCTCTCCACTTATCAGCTGAGATATGGTTGTCTTAGTGAGCGACCTCACCACTTATCAGCTGAGATATGGTTGTCTTAATGAGTGACCCTGTTAATACATCAGCTCTGTTGCTATGACTCTCCCTGTTGCCTCACAGAATCTGTTGCTGTGGTTACTGATGCCTACCTCCTCCAGAAATCTCTGTGGAGGTTAGTGCAAGTCAGATTTGAGTCAGTCTTCTGTTGATGTCCACATTATCTTTGTAGAAAGACTAGTGCATTCTTCTGTTATGTTGTTTCTGTGTGTTTCTTTGACTCTTTTGTGTTGGTGATCTTCAGAGAGGAGATCTTGGGTGGTTTGAGAGAGGCTATGAACGATACAGAATGGGATACTAGTGATGCGATGAGGTACAGGCCAGAGATGAATCCCTGGAAAGATGCCCTCCACAAGCAGTTTAATGTTGTGGTGAGTCCACCAGCTGTCTTATGTCTTTATTTATCTGCCTCATGGATGCAGTTGTCATGGGCAGCCACGCAGATAAGAGCATTTGATTGTTTTTCATTCTGCTGCTCTTCATAATCCACAATGACAGCTGATGTTGACTGATACTGAGGCAGACATCTCAACTGTAGAATAACAGCTGATGTTGACTGATACTGGGGCACACATCACAACTGTACCATAACAGCTGATGTTGACTGATACTGAGGCAGACATCTCAACTGTAGAATAACAGCTGATGTTGACTGATACTGGGGCAGACATCTCAACTGTAGAATAACAGCTGATGTTGACTGATACTGGGGCACACATCACAACTGTACCATAACAGCTGATGTTGACTGATACTGGGGCAGACATCTCAACTGTAGAATAACAGCTGATGTTGACTAATACTGGGGCAGACATCTCAACTGGATAACAGCTGATGTTGACTGATACTGGGGCACACATCACAACTGTACCATAACAGCTGATGTTGACTGATACTGGGGCAGACATCACAACTGTACCATAACAACTGATGTTGACTGATACTGGGGCACACATCACAACTGTACAATAGCAGCTGATGTTGACTGATATTGAGGCAGGCATCACGGCCATACAATAACAGCTGATGTTGACTGATACTGTAAGGAGACATCTTTATAATTAACTACCTGTGTGTGTGTGTTTTTCTCGCAGCACCTGGACTCGTATGATGTGAACACTTGGCGGCCAGCAGATGTGGTGAGAACCACTTCTCTTAAAGACACTCAGCCATTCCTACTTACCCAGCTTTACCACTATATATATATGTCTCTTTTCCAGTGCCAGTGGATTTTAACCATCCCTCAGAAACAAGGTATTGTGCACTCTCTTATCACTAATGTTGGTATAGTTACTGTGTCACACCATTCAAGCTGTTGGTGTGCAAACTGAGTGTTAAACCATTCAACCTGTTGGTATGGTTACTGTGTCACACTATTCAACCTGTTGGTATGGTTACTGTGTTACACTATTCAACCTGTTGGTATAGTCACTATGTCACACTATTCAACCTGTTTGTATGGTTACTGTGTCACACTATTCAACCTACTGGTATGGTTACTGAGTCACACTATTCATCCTGTAGCATGTGATATTAAGGCCTGGCAATCTGACCGTTTCAGATCGTCCGCTAGAGCAGAAGGAGAATGCCCAGCTGTTCTACCAACAAGGTGTGACAGGCAAGATGTTGCTGGTATTGTCTCTGACGGATCTGGGCTCGCTGGGTGTAGCAAACAGCGAACACCGCAACATACTCCACGTAAGAGACATCACTACTAGTGACCAGGTCATCACTTCTAGTAACCAGGTCATCACTAATAGTGACCAGGTCATCATTGCTACTGACTAGGTCATCACTTCTAGTGACCAGGTCATCACTTCTAGTAACCAGGTCATCACTTCTAGTGACCAGGTCATCACATCTAATGACCAGGTCATCACTTCTAGTAACCAGGTCATCACTTCTAGTAACCAGGTCATCACTACTAGTGACCAGGTCATCACAAATAGTCACCAAGTCATGACCACTGACCACTGATGACCTGGTTATGACCACTGATGACCTGTTCATGACCACTGATGACGTAGTCATTAGCAATGCTCTCACCACTAACAGTCTATGGATGTGCATGGCTGAATTCATATCATCTTATGCCCGATTGCTGTCATCAATATTGTAATCAATAGTTTGCCATCAACCCAGTCAGCATAAATTTGTGTTGCCAGGCATGTATACAGTCTCTGATCGACCATAACAGTAGGTTCTACCTCCCCAGTATCACAAGCCGTTGGTCGGACTGCGCTGCCAATGTAACAAAGGTAGGACATCGACCAATGTTGTCCACTGCATGCCAGCATTGTGATAAGTGAATGCATACCTGTTGTGCAGTCCAGTCTGTACAGTAGCCATGTAATGCTTCACAGTCCAGTCTTCGTACAGTAGCCATGTAATGCTTCACAGTCCAGTCTAGGTACAGTAGCCATGTAATGCTTCACAGTCCAGTGTACAGTAGCCTGGTACAGTACAGTGCATGTAATGCTTCACAGTCCAGTCTCTGTACAGTAGCCATGTAATGTCACAGTCCAGTCTAGGTACAGTAGCCATGTCCAGTCTAGGTACAGTTGCCATGTAATGCTTCACAGTCCAGTCTCTGTACAGTAGCCATGTAATGCTTCACAGTCCAGTCTCTCACAGTACAGTAGCCATGTAATGCTTCACAGTCCATGCTGTACAGTACATGTCACAGTCCAGTCTAGGTACAGTAGCCATGTATGCTTCACAGCTTCACAGTAGCCCATGCTCACAGTCCAATCTAGGTACAGTAGCCATGTAATGCTTCTGTACAGTAGCCATGTAATGTCACAGTCTAGGTACAGTAGCCATGTAATGCTTCACAGTCCAATCTAGGTACAGTAGCATGCCATGTAATGCTTCACAGTCCAGTCTCTGTACAGTAGCCATGTAATGCTTCACAGTCCAGTCTAGGTACAGTAGCCATGTAATGCTTCACAGTCCAATCTAGGTACAGTAGCCATGTAATGCTTCACAGTCCAGTCTCTGTACAGTAGCCAGTAGCCATGTAATGCTTCACAGTCCAATCTAGGTACAGTAGCCATGTAATGCTTCACAGTCCAATCTAGGTACAGTAGCCATGTAATGCTTAATGCTTCACAGCTTCACAGTCCCATCTAGGTACAGTAGCCATGTAATGCTTCACAGTCCAGTCTTCACATGCTTCCAGTCCAATCTAGGTACAGTAGCCATGTAATCACAGTCCAATCTAGGTCAGTAGCCAGTGCTTCACAGTCCAATCTAGGTACAGTAGCCATGTAATGCTTCTCTGTACAGTAGCCATGTAATGCTTCACAGTCCAATCTAGGTACAGTAGCCATGTAATGCTTCACAGTAGCCATGTAATGCTTCACAGTCTAGGTACAGTAGCCATGTAATGCTTCACAGTCCAGTCTCTGTACAGTAGCCATGTAATGCTTCACAGTCCAATCAGGTACAGTAGCCATGTAATGCTTCACAGTCCAGTCTAGGTACAGTAGCCATGTAATGCTTCACAGTAGTACCATGTAATGCTTCACACAGTCTAGGTACAGTAGCCATGTAATGCTTGTACAGTAGCCATGTAATGCTTCACAGTCCAGTACAGTAGCCATGTAATGCTTCACAGTCCAGTCTAGGTACAGTAGCCATGTAATGCTTCACAGTCCAATCTCTGCCATGTAATGCTTCACAGTCCAATCTCTGCCATGTACAGTAGCCATGCAATGCTTCACAGTCCAGTCTCTGTACAGTAGCCATGTAATGCTTCACAGTCCAATCTAGGTACAGTAGCCATGTAATGCTTCACAGTCCAGTCTCTGTACAGTAGCCATGTAATGCTTCACAGTCCAGTCTCTGTACAGTAGCCATGTAATGCTTCACAGTCCAGTCTAGGTACAGTAGCCATGTAATGCTTCACAGTCCAGTCTTGGAACAGTCGATTTATGACCTTGATATAGTTGTCAGGTTACCCCAGTTGTGATTCCTGTGTGTAATGCTAGGTTGTGTCTGTACAGCAGGTTGTAACCCCAGTAAATGTACAGTAGCCATGTAATGCTTCCTGTACTGTGTGTAATGCTAGGTTGTGTCTGAGCAGGTTTACCCAGTTACTGCTCCTGCTGTGTGTAATGCTAGGTTGTGTCTGAGCAGGTTACCCCAGTAAATGCTCCAGCTGTGTGTAATGCTAGGTTGTGTCTGAGCAGGTTACCCCAGTTACTGCTCCTGCTGTGTGTAATGCTAGGTTGTGTCTGAGCAGGTTACCCCAGTAAATGCTCCTGCTGTGTGTAATGCTAGGTTGTGTCTGAGCAGGTTACCCCAGTTACTGATCCTGCTGCTGCATCGAGTATCTCGTTAACGCTGCTCATGGGACATCACATTCAGATCGACCAGTCCACCACGGTCAGTTAACAGAGCTCATTTGCCTGGGGCTTTATCTCATTGGCGATGCTTCCCATGTGGAGGTGCTTAAACACTCCGTGCGTTTGTTGATCAGCTACAGATAAGTTGACAATATTGGCGTTATTAATGATACAGGTGTCCGTGTGTTTACCATGCTCTTCTCACTGATGTTGTACACCAGACGAGTCAGTGGAAGTTGTACTTGGAGGTAGCTGACAAGCCACCAGCCCAGCCTCTTGTCCTGGCACCCAACCTCCTCATCCGAGAGGTCATCTTCCATTGTGGCGGCCCCCGACAATGCTGCTTCACCACTTACACTGTCAAAAAGGTAGGGTCTGTGTGTACAGCATCACTAAGCTAAGGGTTCATTAATGAGCATCAAAACTTATATGGACTCGCGTGACGTACATGCCGGTGATATTTAAGCATCGTCGACTTGCTCGAGCTTTGGGAGTGTCTTTTTAAAACAATAGTTTTCATCAAATCACGGGTAATGGGGTGTTAGTAGTGCGAATAAGTTGGGAATGACTGGGCGTTTGTGGCGCGGATACGCTGTCAGTGACTGGGCGTTTGTGGCTATTTTCGCTGTCAGTGACTAGGTGTTTGTGGTGCGTATACGCTGTCAGTGACTATGTGTTTGTGGCGCGGATACGCTGTCAGTGACTGGGCGTTTGTGTAGCGTATACGCTGTCAGTGACTGGGTTGTCAGATCGAGTTGATGCTATGTATGTTTTTTATGACAGCCGCCATACACGATGAACAGATGGGTGAAGACTGCAGCGGAGATGAAGGTGTTCTGTATCGTCAACTTCACGGTGAGTATCAACCTCTCTCAGTCATGCGCACTCTGCTTCTGCAATCAACTGGCCGTCACGTGAGAAAAAGCACTCCAAAACTGATTCATTCTATTTGTTTCCTTCATTCCTGATCAGGATTTGGTGGAGAAGCCGCGAAGTATCCGCTGTATCTACGCCCCTCCCCCCAACACCACCTCCCTCCTCACCAAACCTGTCTCCCTTACTCTCTCCTCCGATGTCAAGGTCGCTATCCGCGCCAGACAGCAGCTCCAGCAAATATGGCGACAGAGGTCAAATGGGGTCACAGATAATGGTCAGAATCTAGTCTGTTGAGTCGTCACATTTCAGTGGGAGTAGAAATGTCTAAGTTTTATCTCGTCAAGTCACCAAGTGACTAGGTATTAAATCCATTTGAAATCAATCGATGTATGTTTCAGATGACAAATCCGATCCTGTGACGCCCAACGAATCACAACTGAGCCAGTGGGAGGAGTCTGACCATTGGGCTGACCACAACTACCACGCCCCCACTGGGAATGACCCCCAGTCTTCACCAAATGATCCCCAGGCTGCACCAAATGACCCCCAGACTTCACCTAATGACCCCCAGGCTGAACTTAACGACCCCCAGGCTGCACCAAATGACCCTCAGGCTGCACAAAATGACCCTCAGGCTGCACACAACGACCTCCAGGCTGCACACAACGACCTCCAGGCTGCACCCAATGACCCCCAGGCTGCACCAAATGACCCCCAGGCTGCACTCTCAAGCGGGGGACGTCCATCAGCTAGTGTAAGCTGTGCCCCTTCGTTGTCAATGAGGACTCCAGTGAAACATAGGACGCCTGTTGTGCCACTGAGTCAGGGCCGTGTCAAGGACCATATGTGTGACGGGTGCGGTCGGGCATTCGGTCGGACAGCGGCTCTCCGGAAACACAAGCGCACCTGCACCCTAACCTGCCACTCGGCCCGACATAGTCCGGTAAATGGTGCCTCATTTATGACGGGAGAAGTTGACCGCAGCGGGATGGAAGACACTGCTGTGTCCAGCATGTCTCTTGGTTCAGGTACAGAGCCTGGTGACCCAGATGTAACCATGGTTACACGGCAGCCGCTCTCTACTGCAGGATTGGTTGAGGTGAAGAACGGGACAGTTGCTATAGAGAGTGGCGTTACTGGGGCGGTCACTCGACGCACAGCTAGAGGAAGCAAGTGCACGCGTTACTTGTGCAGCGTTTGTGGAGACTATTTCTCTACTGAGGCCTGCCTCGCACGACACACGCGAACTCACTCGACTGGGGGTCAGCGCGTCCGTTGTGATACATGTCAGATGACGTTTGTTAATATGACCGCCTGTCGCGTCCACTTCGCTCGGATGCACCCAACGCCCGTGTTGACCACACGTCCCCCGACTAAGCTGCCTTCTGATTCTGCAACTGAGGCGCCAGACACAGAAGGTGGCCTGATGAGTCTGCCACCACCGGGCCCTGATGCTGTAGCTGCTGATGCTGTAGCGGCTGATGCTGTAGCTTCTGATGCTGCTGCTGATGCTCGAGCTGCTGATCCTCGAGCTGCTGATGCTGTAGCGGCTGATGCTGTAGCTTCTGATGATGTAGCTGCTGATGCTCGAGCTCATCCTAAGCATAATGGAAAAGCTGCTGTACACGACCAAGCACAACACTCATTGGACATCAGCAAACCGGACCTTGAACTGACCCAGATAGTCCGGGTCTCTGATTGGTCAGATGAAGCCCTGGTTGAATTGGCTCAGGAACCTCCCCCCGTGATAGAATGGTCCGATAAAGCGGACATAGACTTGAGTGAGGTCTTACCCGCTCCGCCAGTCGCCTTCACCTGCAGCATCTGTAGCGAGACATTCCGGAGTCGTATCCTTCTCACCACTCACCGCGCGTCATGCACACTCGAGTGTACCCGGTGTGGCAAGGCAATGAAGCGCGCAGTTCACTTGACCAAACATGCCCAAGTTTGTACCGGAGAATGGCCGCCGCGCTGTAACGTCTGTTCCCTTACCTGCAGCAACATGAAGGATCTACAAAAACATCTGCGAACGCACACAGGCGAGCGCCCGTACCCGTGTACCACCTGCGGCAAGAGGTTCGGCACGTACGGCGCGCGCGTCGTGCACATCCGCACGCACACGGGTGAGAAACCGTACCCGTGTCCGAAGTGCGAGAAATGGTTTGCCTCGTCAAGTGCGCGGACAGCACACATGGGCCACCATGGCCCTCCGACCACGTACAGCTGTTCCCATTGTGACAAGACGTACAAGACGCCATCCAGTCTACGGTGTCACATTCGCGTGCACCACACGCGAGATAAAGCTTACATGTGTAGCAAGTGCGGCAAGTCCTACAGCTCGGGTACCAACCTCCGTAATCACATGCGCACACACACTGGCGAGAAGCCGTTTAAATGCGAGTTATGTCAGAAGTCGTTCTGCGAGAGCTCCCAGCTGAGAGCGCATCGACGCGTGCATACCGGCGAGAAATCCTTCAAATGTCCGCACTGTGCCGAGTTCTTCCTGAGCAGCACGACTCGTTCTTCGCATGTGGCCAAGGTTCACACGGGCGTTTACCCGTACCACTGTTCCACATGCGGCAAAGGCTTCAATGCGCCCTGCCAACTGGCTCGACACAACCAGATACACACGGGAAAGCGCTACAGCTGTAATCAGTGTAGCAAGGCGTTCAGTGACGCAGGCCGCTTACGGAACCATCTTCGCATCCACGCAGGTGACAAACCCTACATGTGTAGCGAGTGTGGTCTTGCGTTCGCTCGCCCAGGTCTTCTCTCCAACCACAAGCTTTACCATGACGGCGTCAAGGCATTCTTATGCACGACTTGTGGATTGTCGTTCATCTCAGAGAAACGTTTACGTCATCATCAGCGCGTCCACAACCGAGAGAAACCATTGCAATGTGATCAGTGTCCTCTCACCTTCACCCGTACAGACCACTACGAGAACCATCAGCGCTTCCACTCGGGCGAGAACCGCTTCCTCTGTACTGTCTGTGGCCTGGCATTTAAGAAGCTTTGTCTCCTGACCAAACACCAGGAGCGCCACTCGAAGAAGGAGACGGGCTCGGCCGGGACTACAGTAGAGGTCGCTAGCGTGGAGGAGGCTGGGATGGAAGTGGAGGAGACTGTGGAGACGTCAGTGGAAACTCTCATGACCGACTTACAAGGACAGACCGTCTGGATCGTTGATATTCCCGTCGAGGAGTTGGGGCTGCCTCTAACTTACGCTCAATCGGACATTGTGGCTGAGTTGTGAAAAGGCTTGTTTAAAGGGCGTGGCTGGATGGCGAATAGTGGTAAAGGGGCATGGGTACATGTGGAAGAGTGATGAAGGGGCGTGGCTTGGGGGTGAAGAGACATGTCTCAGTTTTATGTGTAAAGCATGACATATAGGGAATTCGGTAATAGTCCTGATCTCCCAATTTGACCTATAAACTACATGGATAAAAGGCTTGGAATTATTTTGTTTTGTGGAGTCACAATGATTCGAATAAAGTAAACGTGTTTGATGATGGCACTCGCTCTGGCGCCCTTGGCCGTGTCAGCTAGTTCTTTGCCACACATGCAGTGTCTTCGTGATTCTCTTCTTTTGGCCAACATGTGGCACTTGCTGTATCTGAAGCCCGTAGTAAGTCCGATAGCTTATTTTTGACGGGACTTTAATTTTAAGCTACATATGTCACGTGGTAGAATATGTTGCGCATGGGCATCCGTTTAGTTTTGTTAACTAACTTCGAAGAATTACAAAGTGCCGTCCTCGATGAATTCTCCATGATTTGGTGTACGCAAAAAAACCCGATTGCTTACGTTCCATTTTACCAACTGAGCAATAAACGGACGTATAATGAAAATTAAACCTGGCATAAATATTTGAAAATACAAAATGATGTCTGCTTGTCAGGCTATGATAAACTCTTATTGCAGTAGATAGTACAATTGAACCAGGACCTGTTGCAGTAGATAGTAAAATTGAACCAGAACCTGTTGCAGTAGATAGTACAATTGAACCAGGACCTGTTGCAGTAGATAGTACAATTGAACCAGGACCTGTTGCAGTAGATAGTACAATTGAACCAGGACCTGTTGCAGTAGATTGTACAATTGAACCAGGAGCTGTTGCAGTAGATTGTACAATTGAACCAGTACCTGTTGCAGTAGATAGTACCATTGAACCAGGACCTGTTGCAGTAGATTGTACAATTGAACCAGGAGCTGTTGCAGTAGATTGTACAATTGAACCAGGACCTGTTGCAGTAGATAGATTGTACAATTGATTGACCAGGACCTGTTGCAGTAGATAGTACAATTGAACCAGGACCTGTTGCAGTAGATTGTACAATTGAACCAGGAGCTGTTGCAGTAGATAGTACAATTGAACCAGGACCTGTTGCAGTAGATTGTACAATTGAACCAGGACCTGTTGCAGTAGATAGTACAATTGAACCAGGACCTGTTGCAGTAGATTGTACAATTGAACCAGGACCTGTTGCAGACCTTTTTTCTCTGGAAAAATACACAGCGCTATGTAGAAGTGTTCCAACAAATTTCAGTTAATTTCTTGCTTGAAAGAAAAGATTCATGCGGATTTTTGTAATGATTGGCCATTCGTTGTACATGGTGTGAGAAAATAAGCTAGGGTGATAGAAAAAATGAGTTATTGACGTGTGTTCCGAGTAGCTTAAGGTGTATTAGCTTACAATGGAATCCCCGCCACGGACAGGTGCGCGTTTGTACCCACGTACCACAGCGCACATATGCCTGTTGTATGGACGACCAATCTCCGATCAATAGACAACCCTCCCCTGATACTACACCTTCTATAATGACCCCAGTCTCTAATGATACAGGGCGTACATGACACGACTTCTGTCGCCATCACCCCAACCTCACAAACAGCACGGAACCCTACCCTACCGCGCTAAGCCATCCAATCTGATTGCAAATGAGGCCATATGCTTCCGCTTGATAGCTGCATAATTGTCCCCTCTTCGTATTCGGAAACCTGTTGCAAACTCTTCCCTACCACCTCAGATCGTATCTACATAAAACACCATCTAGCGCTGGGAGCATTTCGTGTTGATGTGACTGCTAGATATATATTTGGGAATCAAGTTGCGCGCTTTTCTAAAACATTATCTTCGTCATGATAAGCGCAGTGGAAGTGCATCTTACGGATGTGAAGACAGATGAAATCGAACTGGCGCCTATCCCCACAGACACCTTACTCGAACAGCCGTGCAACACGCCCCCGGAAGTGAGCGCCTTGCCGCTGAGCGGTAAACTTCTTCGGAGTTGCGCAGCGTCTGCTTCCTACCTCAATGTGGTAAGTGTTGAATTTGCCGCCTAAATCAATACGGGATCAGTTATGAATTTAATGCCGGGAGCGGAATGTAGTTCGATGTAAATTAAATACCTAAAGATGAATGTAGTCCGAGGTGATTTTATAATATAATATAACTCTAAGCAGAATGTGGCCCGTGGTGATTTGAATGCCTAAAGCAACATGTGACCAAAGTAATATCCAACTTTTTTATACATCATCGTCGATTTAAAACAATGCGTCACTGTTAATGCAAGCGCTGGACCAGGTTGTTGATGATGGCACTGTTTGTGCGGGACCAGGTTGTTGATGATGGAACTGTTTGTGTGGAATGACAGGCGTTGAGTTTGGGATCTCTGGGGCCTTCCCTCATTGACCTCCAGCTGTTGACTGGCGCCGATGTCAGCCAGATCTCGGTGGTATTCCTCTGCCGGGGGATGCTGGCGATTGTCGGCAGTCTCGTGTTCGGTCACGTGTTGGACAGAGTGAATCTCTACCTGGTGATCACCATGGCGCTAATCAGTGATGTCATCCTCCACCTGGCGGTGCCGTTTTGCAACAGTCTTCCGTCTCTGCTGGTCGCCCTGTCTCCGCCCGAGTTCTTCAACTGCGCCATCGGAATGGGTGAGAATCAATGATAGCAACTCCAATGAAAGATGTAATGATTAAAACACAGATATGAGATGTAATGATAAAAACACAGATAAAAGATGCAAGGATAAAAAAAAACCCGGGTATAAAGTGTAATAATAACAACTCAGATATAAGATGTGAGATCAATAACCCGATACGATCACGGGCCCTGCTGTAAGATCAATCACCCGATACGACCCAGGGGCCCTGCTGTAAGATCAATAACCCAATACGACCCAGGGGCCGTGCTGTTAGATCAATAACCCAATATGACCCAGGGGCCCTGCTGTAAGATCAATAACCCAATACGACCCAGGGGCCTTGCTGTAAGATCAATAACCCAATACGACCCAGGGGCCCTGCTGTAAGATCAATAACCCAATACGACCCAGGGGCCCTGCTGTAAGATCAATAACCCAATACGACCCAGGCTGTATTGAATTGGGTAACGATATATAATTGACCCTACCAAACAGAATTGGGTCCCCATTCAGCGGTGGGGCCCCACCTTATTGGATTTGAAAACTTAGCATATCGAGGTGGGATATAAGAGGCATGGAAAACAAATCAGACACATGATGTTATGAACAACGCAGATATGATATGCAATGACGACAACCTGTATGTTATGGTTACCACCTGGACATGCGATAACATCTCATGGCGGAGTCTGAGATGTACAGATAACCGCCCACAGTAGTATAGAAAGAAGCAGTTCTGGTCCTGATAACCGCCCACAGTAGGATAGAAAGTAGCAGTTCTGGTCCTGATAACCGCCCACAGTAGTATAGAAAGTCGCAGTTCTGGTCCTGATAACCGCCCACAGTAGTATAGAAAGTAGCAGTTCTGGTCCTGATAACCGCCCACAGTAGGATAGAAAGTCGCAGTTCTGGTCCTGATAACCGCCCACAGTAGTATAGAAAGTAGCAGTATAACCGCCCACAGTAGTAGCAGTTCTGGTCCTGATAACCGCCCACATAAGATATGTCAAATAAAATGCTCGGACAAAAACCTCATGAAAATGCAATAATGAGCACCATAAGGAGTAATGACCCGAATAAAGGACAAAACTGATACCAACGAAGGTTTAAGATAGCAGCCCACTGACTGAGCTTACTTTTGCCTTGGACCTCACTGAAAAACCAGCAACGTTATCAGGGCCAACTCGTTGCAGAAAGTTGCAAAGAGTTAATATTGTTTAGAAGAGCTCCAGGTCGTCCAGCGTCCACATATCACGTGGTAAAAAAGCATGTGCATTTAAGCACAGCTAAATTGTGGGATGGGGGAAATCTTTAACAGGTCACACGGTGGATGATGGGCTCTCACACACAATACAAGGGGTTCGTTGTCAGCAAATTGTGATGAATGTCAACACCCATATTTTGGTGAATGCACATTCTCTTCACTTACATAGCACAGAGTTGTCACATGGATGTCCCTCAGTATGAGATTGCATGGCTAAAACTTATTGAACTCACTGTATATGTGTATTATGTAAGGGTAACCCCGGGGGCTTTATACAATATACTTAATTTTTAAGTGTCTATTTCAATAAACCCTTCCCAGTATTAAGTTATTTGTTATATTTAAGTATATAAACCCCATTTTGCATGAAATCGGCACAGACTTTATCGCGTTCGAGCTGTATTAACGAGATTTTGAAGATCTTCTTTTTCATGGGGCGGAACCTCATGAAGAATTTCGGTTGATCTTCCAATCAGTATGCGAGTAAATACATAACTTGTAATCTTGTTTAACTTGTAGGCCAGGACTATGACTTCATTGAGCTTCTTGGCTTTCATCACCAGCCTTTTGCTGATAAACTTCCCAGATACTGAGAGGCCGCCGCAGGCTGCATTAGCAATCTCGAGCCTGATTACAATGGGCACCACGACAATGAAGGGCTTTTCTGTGTGTCTATATATTCTCTCATTTTCCTATGCTGCTGTCTTATTCTCGTATCAACATACTTTTGAATGGCGGCATCCTTTGGTGATATCGGATCCTCCAGCCCAAGAACCTCACATGTCAAGGCCTCCAGTCATAGTAGCACCAGCTTTAGCCATTCTTTTTGAGTCACGAGTAGATACAAAGCAGAGAGGTCGGATTATATCACCAAAAGCGTCTAAGACTACAACTTCATGTTAACATGTTGCAGGTTGTACTGACTTACTAAAGGTAGATATTCAGTATGTAGAAGATACTTAAGTTAATGGGCCAGTCACTTGTGTAAGTACCTGAAGGAATCCACCGCGTGGGAAAGAGTTTGAAATTATCACTGATTATCTTGTAAAAAGCGGCTTGTTTGGTCGCAACAGCAGATGACTTGTATGCCATGTAATTCTAACCCATCCTGGAAAGTTTGGTGTTTCGCATGTGATACTGTGCAGACCCCATCCCAGATGACAATATGTGAGATGTAATTCTGGCTCATGCGCTTTTGTGTCTATTCCGTCTGGCCCCTCTACCAAAAGAATCTTTGATAGATCTGGGCCCATATGCCTCTGTTTTGTATCTCCTTGTCCAATAGGTGGGTGTGAACACTACGGAATTGCTTGAACGGAATAGCTCGATGGGGCATATGGCTGTTTGCCGAATGAGACAATCACCTCGTGCCCAGGAGTGCGGTCCTGTGAACTTAAATGTTGTCAGTGGCTACGCACACGACCTCATCAGGCATGAAGAGCTGGAGCATGGTTAAGAGGTTTGGGTGGGCGTAGACGAACATGCTTGCTGGCATATGAGCATACTGTGTAAGGATATTGCCAAGTGGGCACCTCTGCTTTGCCCCATCAGAGTGCCACTGTGTCGGATGTCACAGTTGAGCTCGCCTTTGTCAGTCACAAGTGAGACTTGCTGCATGGACTTTCAGATAATGCTTCAGCTGGGTCATAGTCTGGTGGGAGCCACATCTCATGCTGTCTGCCGAATAAGACAATCGCCTCGCCTCCAGTCGGTCTTTTTCTTAGCGACAATGCTTGCAGCGTGGATGATTTCCAAGCCCCTGTTGGCTAGTGCCGCATCAACCCGCAAATACAAATCTTTTTGTCACCGCTTGCCAGACCTCAATCGGGTGGTTTTGCATGGCCTGTTGGATGGCATGCCAAATGTCTTACTCATAAATCTTAACTTGCCTGGATTGGAGGAATCGTATGTCCTTTGACAAGGCGTGGCTGTTGTGGCCGATGAACTCTATTGGTTGCCATCGGCTGCATCGATAATTACAGCTGTTGTGTATGTTTTCGCCTGCAATGTCTTTCAAAATTATGCCACGTTTGGGGGTCCAGTCGAAGTCTACAGTGCCGTGAATGATGGCGTCTGGCCCATGTACCCGCTCCTTCTAGTGCCGTGAATGATGGCGCCTGGCCCATGAACCCGCTCCTTCCACTGCCGTGAATGATGGCGCCTGGCCTATGTACCCACTCCTTCCACTGCCGTGAATGATGGCGTCTGGCCCATGTACCCGCTCCTCCCACTGCCGTGAATGATGGCGCCTGGCCCATGTACCCGCTCCTTCCACTGCCGTGAATGATGGCACCTGGCCCATGTACCCGCTCCTTCCACTGCCGTGAATGATGGCACCTGGCCCATGTACCCGCTCCTTCCACTGCCGTGAATGATGGCATCTGGCCCATGTACCCGCTCCTTCCACTGCCGTGAATGATGACGCCTGGCCCATGTACCCGCTCCTTCCACTGCCGTGAATGATGGCGTCTGGCCCATGTACCCGCTCTTCCCGGTGCTCTACTTTCTACCTCCTCGTCTTTCTCAGCCCCTGGCCTCTGAAAGCACCTTCAAAGTTGTCTACAACCCTCTTGGCGAAGGAGTTTGTAGGGCCACCCGTGATCTGGGGGATTTCCCCTTTCTGATAGGAAAGCTTTAGGAACCGGTTGTCCTCACGGCGTGTGTGTGTTATTGTAATACCTAATGGCAACCAGTCTCTAATTGGCAGTTGTTTTATTAACTTATGACAACAGTCTCTAATTTGCAGTTGTTTTATTAACTTATGTCAACCAGTCTCTAATTGACAGTTCTTTCATACACTTATGACAAACAATCTCTAATTGACAATTATGTTATGCACATAAGAATAGTGATTACAGTTTGCAAACACAACTACATTTCAGCCATAACTCTTTGGAATATCTTCCAACTGTGTATTTGAGCATAGGTGAGTTTACTTTTAATCTAATTCATGACGCACTTTGTACATAAATGTGACTCGCCTGCTTCGTAGTTGGGAACAGGTAAGTTTATGTTTAATCCGATTATCATCGCACTATGTACACATCTGTGTCTCACTTTTTGTACCAGCCCCACATTTACGGCAAAAGGTTGGATTCGCAATGCCCTTTCCACATAAATTCCGTCGTTTCCCTGCCATTTTGTATACACAAAACAGCCAAAATCAATATTTTTTCAGCCAATTTCCAGGGCCGGCGAGTGTGGTGGGCTGTCCTTAGGAAATGCTGTTCAAAGATGTAACCCATACCAATATTTGAAACGAGTTTTTGGAGTGAGGTCCTCGGCAAAAGTATGCTCGGCTAGTGTGCTGCTTAGATGCAATGATAACAACCCGAACATTAGATATCATTATAACAACCCGGACATTAGCTGTCATGCTAGATGCAATGATTGCCAACCAAGCATAAATTGTCATGATAACAATCCCGACACTGATATTAGATACAGAAGCCTATATGATGTCTATCTTTTCCCAGCAACCTATATGATCTGTTTTCAGTAGCCTATATAGTTTCTATCTGTTCTCAGTAGTTTAAATGATGTTTATCTTTTCCAACTAACCCATATGATGTCTATCAGTTCTCAGCAGCCAGTATGATATCCATCTTTTCTCAACAGCCAGTATGATGTCCATCAGTTCTCAGCAGCCTGTATGATGTCCATCTTTTCTCAACAGTAAGTAGGATGTCTATCAGTTTTCAGCAGCCAGTATGATGTCCATCTTTTCTCAGCAGCCAGTATGACGTATATCAGTTCTCAGCAGCCAGTATGATGTCCATCTTTTCTCAGCAGCCAGTATGACGTATATCAGTTCTCAGCAGCCAGTATGATGTCCATCAGTTCTCAGCAGCCAGTATGGTGTCCATCTTTTCTCAGCAGCCAGTACGCCGTATATCAGTTCTCAGCAGCCAGTATGATGTCTATCAGTTCTCAGCAGCCAGTATGATGTCTATCAGTTCTCAGCAGCCAGTATGATGTTCATCTTTTCTCAGCAGCCAGTATGATATCTATCAGTTCTCAGCAGCCAGTATGATGTCTATCAGTTCTCAGCAGCCAGTTTGATGTCCATCTTTTATCAGGAGCCAGTATGATGTCTATCAGTTCTCAGCAGCCAGTATGATGTCCATCTTTTCTCAACAGCCAGTATGACGTCTATCAGTTCTCAGCAGCCAGTATGATGTCCATCTTTTCTCAACAGCCAGTATGATGTCTATCAGTTATCAGCTGCCAGTATGATGTCTATCAGTTCTCAGCAGCCAGTATGATGTCCATCTTTTCTCAGCAGCCAGTATGACGTCTATCAGTTCTCAGCAGCCAGTATGATGTCCAGCTTTTCTCAACAGCCAGTATGACGTCTATCAGTTCTAAGCAGCCAGTATGGTGTCCATCTTTTCTCAACAGCCAGTATGATGTCTATCTTTTCTCAGCAGCCAGTATGATGTCTATCTTTTCTCAGCAGCCAGTATGTCGTCTCTCAGTTCTCACGAACCCATATGATGTCTATTTGTGCTCAGTAACCTGTACGATGTCTATTTGTTCCAACTAACCCATATGATGTTTATCTGTTCATAGTAGCCCATATGATGTCCATCTTTTCTTAACAGCCAGTATGATGTCTATCTTTTCTCAGCTGCCAGTATGACGTATATCAGTTCTCAGCAGCCAGTATGATGTCTATCATTTCTCAGCAGCCAGTATGATGTCTATCAGTTCTCAGCAGCCAGTATAACGTCTCTCAGTTCTCACGAACCCATATGATGTCTATTTGTGCTCAGTAACCCGTACGATGTCTATTTATTCTCAGTAACCCGTACGATGTCTATTTGTTCTCAGTAACCCGTACGATGTCTATCTGTTCTTAGCAGCCCGTATGATGTCCATCTGTTCTCAATACCCTATATGATGTCTCTCTGTTCTCAGCAACCCACCTATTGTGTATCGACATATGGAGAGAGCAGTCGGGTCCGGCCTTGCAGTGGTTGAACCTCGTGTCTGTCCTGGGCTTCATGGTTGCGCCTCTCATTGTGAACCAGTTCTTGACTGACGAGACTACCACGCGCGCCGTCAACACCATGACGACAAGCCAAGATAACCAGGAACAGCTGACGGTATTGGCTGTGACGTATTCCCCATCGCCACGTCATGGTAACGTTCAGACAACCTTCCCCATTTCTGTTGGCACGGGTGCAAATGCTACCTGGGAGAACACATCGGTCTCTAGTGTTCACATGAATTCACCTCTTGATACGCATATCCAGTGGGCCTATGTCACTATCGGTATATATTCCCTTATCATCGCCCTTGTAATGATCGGAATCCTGTATGACGGTGGGTGCACCTTACGTAGACGTATTGATTCACGTCACAGCCAGGATCGCAGCGAAACTAGAGCCGTATCACAAGCATTCGTAGTAAAAATATGTGTTTTGTTTTTCTTGTTTAATTTCTTCTATGGTGGCATCGAAGTTGGATATGCGGGGCTGGTGATGACGTTTTCTGTGCGGCATCTCGATTGGTCAAAAGAAATGGGGACCTACATTACTGCGCTCATTCAAGGGAGTAATGCTGTCGTGACTGGCGCCGCCATCTTCTTCTCCCACTTCATCAGTCCTCGTCGGATAATAATATGTGACGTCATAGTTATGATTATTTCGCTGTTGTTATTAGCTGGATTTCTAGGAAGCTGCCCACAGCTGCTCTGGGTGAGTTCTGGGTTACTTGGCGCAGGATACGCCACGATAATGCCGTCGACATTCACGTGGGTGAATAGTTTCATGCGAGTTACTGGTGGTTTTAGCAGCGCTTATTGGTGTGGTTATTTCTCTGGTTTCATGGTTATACCGTCTCTGACTGGTTATCTTATGGATCACGTACATCCTTTGTGGTTTGTTTATACTAGCCTCATCTGCAGTTTCTTCATGTGCTGCGTATTGATTGCCTTGTTGACATTAGTAAGACAAAATACCGTTTCCTGAGGCACCACTTCTAGATAAGAGTTTAAGATGTTTTGTCTCTATCTGAGTTAAAGATGTTTTGTCTCTATAAATGGGCCAGGTTGTCAGAGTAGTCTCTTCACGAATTTGCAGTTCGATCATTTCAGTAAATGAGAAAGCAGTTAAATCATCTTAACTCGTCATCATCATAAGCAGCACGGAAGTGCTACTACCTAGCTGGCGGGTATCTCGGGCCGAAGCTCGGGCACCTAATTCAAGTTCGACTGGTAGACAAATAATTGGGCGTAGATGGCATTCTATGCACTCTACTTTGAGCAGTTTGGCCACCCTACCACGAGCATGACCTGTGTTGCTGTGGTCTCACACAAGACATAGGTTTGCCGACGTCCAGTCATGGGAGTTTGTACCAGGTACATACCCTGTATGCTGGTTTGGTCGCCACTTTGCACGCCCAGAAAGACGCGTGGCTGCCTGCAAACAGAGACCAAGCCTGTAGCGTGATTGATAAGTTAATACAGGGCCAGAAAGTACGAGACACGAGAGCAAATGGCAGGTTGGTTGGTGCTCCAGAGCACTGGGACATGTCTTGACCTACTACAAAGAGTTCCAGCCCAAGTTCACACATCTGCGTGCACATATGTTGGCCTACGCCATATCAGCTTATTCTCTATGCTCCTGAGGATTGACCCAGCAGACGTGGCGCTGTGGCCACAGACAGTCTGTACCTACGCAGACCAGCACTAGAGAGGCTACACGAGTTCTGTTTCAACAAATTTATGTACCTGTGCGGACCCTGATTGCAAAAACTGCAAACTAGACATACCCTACTTGCCCACCATACCCCCTGCCTACTTGCAAGACAAAGGCAAGGATATATACCCTCCTGCGGAACACGCAGAGCGGACTCCACATGGTAAGGCCAAGCCCTGCTCCAAACATGGCCAACCCACTCTGCAGGCACCAGCTAGGCTATCTGAACGGAGGCAGTGGCAAGACCACATGAGCTATCGAGCTGTTCCGGGAGAAGAAGCCTGTAGTTCTTGTACCAACCAACTGCATGGCCAAAGAGATGCGAAGCCGGAACTTGAAAGCACAAACATTCCATAGCTTATTCCGCTGGTGAAGTGATATCAATTGGTCTTTGCGCAAAGTACCCTCCCCATGAAGTTGTATTGATGAGGTGTGCACTGTGCCTCTGCCCACTCTGCGAATATTTCTTGACTGGCTACTGGCGCGTGGCATACAGGTAGTGTGCTGTGGAGACCAAGGCCAGCCCCGCCCATATCTGGAGGAATGCTACACGAGTGGCTACAGAAGAACACCTACTACGGGGAGGTCTTGCACGACTACAGGGCCAAGGACAACAAGCTGCGGGTCCTAACAAACTCGAGCCCGACAAGGTGGAGTGTATGCGGATGCGTGCTGCCGTGGGAAGGTGTAACTCGTAGACCAGGACAGGGTGTTGCAGCTCCTACTGGGGGTACACAAGAAGTGATATCCTGACACCCGTGCCCATACTGTACCATCCGCAGGGCTTGACGATACTTCCACAGAAGGTGTAGGTGGTAGACGACCACATACAGTAGTCGAACGTGGCCTACCTGGCTGTGTCCCGTGTGGGGAACATGGAACAGCTATCCCGTGTCGTGTCACCAGAGATAGACACCATTGACAACACAGATATGACAGCGGAGATATGGAAGACTATGTGCAGGAAACTGTACGAGCACTGCCGAAAAGACAAGAGGAAAAAGCAGAAAGGATACAACTTGGATGTAGACTATGTTTGTTTCCCCTGTGAGAAGCAGAACAACAGGGGGCGCCACGTGCAACATAGAGATGCTGTGGTACTACAAGACTCACGACACACAGCAGTTGGTTGGACACACCAAAGAGAAGGTACGGCTGTTTTATATGGAGTGTAACATAGCCAGAGGTAGGGGCATTGTTGTTTAGATACACCGGACAGTTGGCAAAACAAAGAAGAAAGGAGTTTGTTAAAACAAGCCTCATCTTTCTTTTTTTGCCGGTTCGTCTGTCTAGTACACTACTCCACAAAGAACGGATGGATCTTTCGTGTCGGTTTTTTTTTGGCCTCTCTTTGTGTTGGTGGCATGGGCTTTTCTTGTACAGGTGGTGGTGTTGACTTTGATGTCATGAACAAAAGGATAGATAACTATATCCGCGACAGATGCGTAGGTATAGAAGCCTGTTTGTGTCTCCTCCTCCATCTTTTTCTTCTTTCACTTCATGCAGCACCTTGACCAGTATGTTATTGGAGGATTTTACACTTATCACACGGTCGAGGGAAACCTTTTCTGCCTGTATTTGTAGCTGCTTTTCGTTCTGTAGGTGTAGGAGTACAAGATGGATTCTTCAAGATAATCTTCTTTTACATAGTAGTCGATTGCAGCTAGCATCCCTTGGTTTGGTTCCAACCAGTCTGCTGGGCGTTCCAAACAGCAGAGGGTCCTTTTTGCAGATATTCTGGGGTTTCCTCTCCATGGCTGACTTTTTGGGGTTGGTCTTCCATTATTTAGAAAAGCCTTGAAATACCTATACCGTATCTTTTCTTCGTCTCTGCTACATACATTTTTCCACGCATGTTGTGGATTTCTTCCACCTGTTGTGGAGGTTAATACTCAATGGCTGGCATATTTGTATTTCTAGCTTCAAAATAAGCTTCTTAAAAAGGGTGGTCCTAAGAAGTTTTTCAAAGAAGGGAAAGAAGTTCTAAGAAGGGAAAGAATGATAAGACGGCATTCTAGGATGGTGTTCTAGGAAGGCGGAAAAATAGGAACCTATCTTCGGAAACCCTATGTTGTATTACCTATTTTTCTAGTGGATCGCTACGCAACGAGCTGAATACGCTGGTGAAATTCCTGCATCGCACAGGAGAACCGAGTTCTGCAACGAGCTTCGCACCTAGCGAGCGTATATCTAGCGTGACGCAGGCCACTTAGATTGCATATACCAGGATCACTGTATGTTCCGTTTCCATACAGACGACAAGGTGTAGGCTCTTTTCGGCCTATGCTCCTTTTCCATCCGTGGTTCTTGCAGAGGTCCCTAACACAAGGTCTGCCATAAATGTTCAGCGAACTAGTACGGCGCCACATGTACATGTTTGTAGCACGCTTCTTGCACACAGGGGTTGTGTATACCTGGTATCTCATATTTCTAAAAGACATTACCTCTTTCACAGCTGTTCTGTTTTCTTCGCTTCTTTGTCGCCTCTCAGCTTCATCCCGAGTTCCGCACCCCCAGGGTACGGCCATTTTCAGGCCTGGTTTGACAATATGTGGCTAGCCCAGAGTTTAGTCCCAAGGTCCAAGCCAGGCTGGGCCGCGGGGCCCAATCGGCCAAAACAGCCCAAACAGGCAGCTTGTGCAGCCAAAAAGGACAATGTGGTGGAATGACCTTCGACCTGAGATACCCTCCAGAATGGTAGTAGCACTTCTGGATCGGCCCCAACAGCCAAAACAAGCGGGTTTCTTCAACCGAAAAGGCTTAAACGGGAGAATGAGGTCCAGGAGCTTCCCTCTCAGAAGGTAGTCAGATATAAGTGCATTGGTTTTCTTGTACAGGTGGTGGTGTTGACTTTGATGTCATGAACAAAAGGATAGATAACTATATCCGCGACAGATGCGTAGGTATAGAAGCCTGTTTTGTGTCTCCTCCTCCATCTTTTTCTTCTTTCACTTCATGCAGCACCTTGACCAGTATGTTATTGGAGGATTTTACACTTATCACACGGTCGAGGGAAACCTTTTCTGTCTGTATTTGTAGCTGCTTTTCGTTCTGTAGGTGTAGGAGTACAAGATGGATTCTTCAAGATAATCTTCTTTTACATAGTAGTCGATTGCAGCTAGCATCCCTTGGGTTTGGTTCCAACCAGTCTGCTGGGCGTTCCAAACAGCAGAGGGTCCTTTTTGCAGATATTCTGGGGTTTCCTCTCCATGGCTGACTTTTTGGGGTTGGTCTTCCCTTATTTAGAAAAGCCTTGAAATACCTATACCGTATCTTTTCTTCGTCTCTGCTACATACATTTTTCCACGCATGTTGTGGATTTCTTCCACCTGTTGTGGAGGTTAATACTCAATGGCTGGCATATTTGTATTTCTAGCTTCAAAATAAGCTTCTTAAAAAGGGTGGTCCTAAGAAGTTTTTCAAAGAAGGGAAAGAAGTTCTAAGAAGGGAAAGAATGATAAGACGGCATTCTAGGATGGTGTTCTAGGAAGGCGGAAAAATAGGAACCTATCTTCGGAAACCCTATGTTGTATTACCTATTTTTTCTAGTGGATCGCTACGCAACGAGCTGAATACGCTGGTGAAATTCCTGCATCGCACAGGAGAACCGAGTTCTGCAACGAGCTTCGCACCTAGCGAGCGTATATCTAGCGTGACGCAGGCCACTTAGATTGCATATACCAGGATCACTGTATGTTCCGTTTCCATACAGACGACAAGGTGTAGGCTCTTTTCGGCCTATGCTCCTTTTCCATCCGTGGTTCTTGCAGAGGTCCCTAACACAAGGTCTGCCATAAATGTTCAGCGAACTAGTACGGCGCCACATGTACATGTTTGTAGCACGCTTCTTGCACACAGGGGTTGTGTATACCTGGTATCTCATATTTCTAAAAGACATTACCTCTTTCACAGCTGTTCTGTTTTTTCTTCGCTTCTTTGTCGCCTCTCAGCTTCATCCCGAGTTCCGCACCCCCAGGGTACGGCCATTTTCAGGCCTGGTTTGACAATATGTGGCTAGCCCAGAGTTTAGTCCCAAGGTCCAAGCCAGGCTGGGCCGCGGGGCCCAATCGGCCAAAACAGCCCAAACAGGCAGCTTGTGCAGCCAAAAAAGGACAATGTGGTGGAATGACCTTCGACCTGAGATACCCTCCAGAATGGTAGTAGCACTTCTGGATCGGCCCCAACAGCCAAAACAAGCGGTTTCTTCAACCGAAAAGGCTTAAACGGGAGAATGAGGTCCAGGAGCTTCCCTCTCAGAAGGTAGTCAGATATAAGTGCATTGGTTTTCTTGTACAGGTGGTGGTGTTGACTTTGATGTCATGAACAAAAGGATAGATAACTATATCCGCGACAGATGCGTAGGTATAGAAGCCTGTTTGTGTCTCCTCCTCCATCTTTTTCTTCTTTCACTTCATGCAGCACCTTGACCAGTATGTTATTGGAGGATTTTACACTTATCACACGGTCGAGGGAAACCTTTTCTGCCTGTATTTGTAGCTGCTTTTCGTTCTGTAGGTGTAGGAGTACAAGATGGATTCTTCAAGATAATCTTCTTTTACATAGTAGTCGATTGCAGCTAGCATCCCTTGGGTTTGGTTCCAACCAGTCTGCTGGGCGTTCCAAACAGCAGAGGGTCCTTTTTGCAGATATTCTGGGGTTTCCTCTCCATGGCTGACTTTTTGGGGTTGGTCTTCCCTTATTTAGAAAAGCCTTGAAATACCTATACCGTATCTTTTCTTCGTCTCTGCTACATACATTTTTCCACGCATGTTGTGGATTTCTTCCACCTGTTGTGGAGGTTAATACTCAATGGCTGGCATATTTGTATTTCTAGCTTCAAAATAAGCTTCTTAAAAAGGGTGGTCCTAAGAAGTTTTTCAAAGAAGGGAAAGAAGTTCTAAGAAGGGAAAGAATGATAAGACGGCATTCTAGGATGGTGTTCTAGGAAGGCGGAAAAATAGGAACCTATCTTCGGAAACCCTATGTTGTATTACCTATTTTTCTAGTGGATCGCTACGCAACGAGCTGAATACGCTGGTGAAATTCCTGCATCGCACAGGAGAACCGAGTTCTGCAACGAGCTTCGCACCTAGCGAGCGTATATCTAGCGTGACGCAGGCCACTTAGATTGCATATACCAGGATCACTGTATGTTCCGTTTCCATACAGACGACAAGGTGTAGGCTCTTTTCGGCCTATGCTCCTTTTCCATCCGTGGTTCTTGCAGAGGTCCCTAACACAAGGTCTGCCATAAATGTTCAGCGAACTAGTACGGCGCCACATGTACATGTTTGTAGCACGCTTCTTGCACACAGGGGTTGTGTATACCTGGTATCTCATATTTCTAAAAGACATTACCTCTTTCACAGCTGTTCTGTTTTTCTTCGCTTCTTTGTCGCCTCTCAGCTTCATCCCGAGTTCCGCACCCCCAGGGTACGGCCATTTTCAGGCCTGGTTTTTTGACAATATGTGGCTAGCCCAGAGTTTAGTCCCAAGGTCCAAGCCAGGCTGGGCCGCGGGGCCCAATCGGCCAAAACAGCCCAAACAGGCAGCTTGTGCAGCCAAAAAGGACAATGTGGTGGAATGACCTTCGACCTGAGATACCCTCCAGAATGGTAGTAGCACTTCTGGATCGGCCCCAACAGCCAAAACAAGCGGTTTCTTCAACCGAAAAGGCTTAAACGGGAGAATGAGGTCCAGGAGCTTCCCTCTCAGAAGGTAGTCAGATATAAGTGCATTGTATATGTATATGTAAATAGGTGTTGTTTAGATTGTTGGCAAAATTTGGAAAGGATGGCAATATGTGGATAGAGGGGAGCTTAGGCCCGAAGTCCGAGCCATTCGCGCCCGTCTACCAGTGGAGCTCGAGGCCGCTTTCGACCGGAAGAGCCAAAAAACAGCAGTTTCTTTAACTCAAACGGCTTATACGCAGAATGAGGTTCCCGAGCTTCTGCCCGAGATACCCGCCAGCATAGTCTGTCATCACTATAGCCTGTCATAACCATAACCCGTCATCACCATATCCTGTCATCACCATTACCCGTCATCACCATAGCCCATCATCACCGTAGCCTGTCTTTACCATAACCCATCATCACCATAACCCGTCATCACCACAACCCGTCATTGCCATAACCCTTAATTACCATAATTCGTTTTTACAATTTACTAAATTATTTCGCCCTGTAGTCAGGTAGCTTGTTAAGCGTAATCAATTGTACGCTGTTTGATAGAGTGGTTCTGTTGATATCAAAATAAACAACCCTCGAGTGAAAACCAAGAAATATTAGCGTTTACTTGCGAGATCAAGACGCCAGCCGTTGATGATCGACACCAGTGACGTCAGCCCATCCAAACTTCCTTACGAACGCGAGTGCGCTAAACTCTGCAAGTGACAAGCGAAAACATGAGTGCAGATCTGTTACAGAATGTTTGCCACCCTCCAAAGAGCAAAACACCACGATAGCGCGAGAGAGATGTAACACAGACACGCGAGTGAGTGAGAGAGAAGAAAAAACAAACGAGTCAGAGAGGGACGTAACACAGATACATAAGTGAGAGAGAAGAAAAACAAACGAGTCAGAGAGGGACGTAACACAGATACATGAGTGAGAGAGAAGAAAAACAAACGAGTCAGATAGGGACGTAAAACAGATACATAAGTGAGAGAGAAGAAAACCAAACGAGTCACAGAGGGACGTAACACAGACACGTGAGTGAGAGAGAAGAAAAACAAACGAGTCAGAGAGGGACGATGGGTGATATGGCTTTTTATAGCTTCCTATGTCAGTATATTGATGGCATAAGGCCCCAAAATACAAAATCACCCGAATATCCTCAAATAGACATTGTTTCTGAGTCATACATGGTCCCACTGAATACTTTAAACCAATATGACAAGTCTTGCAAGTATATTGTCCCTCTAAGAGCTCAAATACCATTATTCAGCTGATCAGGTAGCGATTTCGCTGCTTGACCAGCAGAATAGTTGTACTAGACCTCCTTCAGTCACAATAGGCTTTTAAGACTTGTCATATTGGTTTTAATTACTTAGTTGGGCCATGTGGAGGTCAGTTCAAACCAATAATAGTTAGTATTTTACATATATCTCAAATTTCATGTGTGATATGGCTACTTAAAGCTTCCTTCGTCAGTATATTGATAGCATGTGGCCCAAAAATGCAAAATCAACAGGATATTCTCAATAGAACTTGGTACTGAGTCAGACTTGGTTCCACTATGTATTCAAAAGCAATAAGTTAAGTATTGGAATTATATTGGACCTATAGGGGGCCTCATACCACTATTCTGCTCACAATGTAGCGAAATCAGGACCTTAAGCTTAAAAAGATAGGTAATTGACATTATAAACAGTACAAATATGCTTGTAGAATATAGACTTGTTCTGAGTCATACATGGTCCCACTGAATACTTTTATGGAAGCCATATTGGTATCCTATGCAAGTACAGTGAACTAGAAGGTTCGCCATAGTTACCACTTTCCTACTGACTGAGGCCAGAGATTTCGCTAAATCTGACAACTATAGTGTTATTTAGTTTTAAGCCCAACCCTTAGGGACCTCACAGAAACATAAACAACTCATCAATGAGTTGCATGCCTCCAGGACATCATTCAAACGTACGTGCTTTTCAAAACTTACCTGCCATTGTAACATCTGTACTAGGAACATAGTACATACTGGTCATGTTCTTAGCCACCGGCTGTAGGTATTCAAAAAAAAAGCTACAAATTCAAGATAGTTCCTGAACCCAGTATAAAACCGTACCATGTCAGGATCATAGGAAAACCGACAAATACCGAACTTTTCGATCTGTAGTTGATCTTTCATGGCCTGATTCTGTTTTTGTGATTCTTCATACTTGATTTGCATATCCTGTAGCAACTTCTCTAGCTGAGCTTCTTTGCTGTCACTCTCTTTCACGATCATCTGGATGTCAAGATCAGTAGACACAAGTTCTTTTTGTAAAGAGCAATTAAATTTGTATGAATATAAGATTACACTATATCATGCTTGGTAATCTTTCTTCTTGGTTCCTTGGGTGACGACCATTCGAATATGGAGGGGATCGCTGACGATTTAAGGCACTTCCTTACAGGTGTCCACCTGAAATCGTCCTTGGTGAAATGGAGAGAACACACAGACGTGCTGTCTGATACCTGGAGTGCATATACATTATGAAAACAAGATAATAAATATGAAAAGTATCAACGTATTCCTTGTTATGTGCTTTACTTTCTTAAAACACATGAAACTATTCAAATAGCTCAAGCCTTCTTATAATCGCTCACCGTCACATGTTCTAGATCGTAGTTGTAAACAACTCACCATGAACCCGTGTTCTGGACCTTGTTTTTCGCCTTATTTTGTGAAGCCAGGCTTTTCTTTTTGTAGAATCTTTTGGAAGTCGGTATGGTGAAATGAAATATCTGTGTTAACTGTTCCATCACTCTTACAAAACGGAACGCAACAATAACGATGGCTATTTGGTCGAGACACAGCGGCAGACGATGCCATGTTTACAACTCGCTGCGGTCCGGCAAACGAGGTCTGAGGTCAACGGGGCTACCCACACACCCATGGCCTCGTTCTGGCCGCGGAATGTGCGGCATGCATAAATATTGAGAACCCCCAATAATAGTTAGTATTTTAAGTATTTCTCAAATTTCATGTGTGATATGGCTTTTTATAGCTTCCTTCATCAGTATATTGATGGCATATGGCCCCAAAATACCAAATCACTAGAATACTCCTCAAATAGACCTTGGTTCTGAGTCAGACATGGTCACTAATAGGTAATTAATACCAATATGACAAGTATTGCAAGGTATATTGGGCATGTAGAGAGCTAAATACTACCTATTCTGCTGATCAAGTACTGATTTCCCTATGTGACCAAAAGATAGGTATTGGTATTAGACAGTGCCAATATGCCACAATATGCTTGATATGTTCTTGTCATATTGGTTTTAATTACTTACCAATGGGCCATGTTGAGGTCAGTATATTGTTCCAATGAGAGTAAGTATTTTACACATTTCTCAAATGTCATGTGTGATATGGCTTTTTGTTGCTACTTGACCATCAGAATATATATTATGGCATATGGTCCCAATATACAAAATCACTAGTATATCCTCAAATTGACCTTGTTCTGAGTCAGACATGGTTCTAGGTAAGTATTTAAAACCAATAAGTTAAGAATTGGAAACATATTGGGCCTATAGGGCGCCTCATACCATGTATTCAGCTCACACTGTAGCAAAATCAGGAACTGAGCTTAAGAATATAGGTAATTGACATAATATAGTACCAGTATGCTTTCAAAAGGACTTGATATATTCAATTTTTTCTGAGTCATACAGACATGAAACTCACTGAATACTTTAAACCAATATGGCAAGTTTTCAAGTATATTGTTCATGTAAGAGTTCAAATACTACTATTCGGCTGATCAAGGTACTGATTTCGCTATGTGACCAGAAGAATAGTAGTATTAGACCTCCTACTGCCACAATATGCTTTTATAACTTGTCATATTGGTTTTAATTACTTAGTTGGGCCATGTTGAGGTCAGTGCAAACCAATAATAGTAAGTATTTTACACATTTCTCAAATTTCATGTGTGATATGGCTTTTTGTTGCTTCCTTCATCAGTATATCATGGCATATGGCCCATAACACAAAATCACTAGTATATCCTCAAATTGACCTTAGTTCTGAGTCAGACATGGTTCCACTAAGTATTTAAAACCAATAAGTTAAGAATTGGAAACATATTGGGCCTATAGGGGGCCTCATACCACTATTCAGCTCACACTGTAGCGAAATCAGGAACTGGGCTTCAGAATATAGGTAATTGACATAATACGGTACCAGTATGCTTTCAGGACTTGAATATTGATTTGTTCTGAGTCATACATGGTCCAACTGAATACTTTAAACCAATATGACTACTTTAAACCAATATGACAAGTCTTGCAAGTATATTGTTCCTGTAAGAGCTCAAATACCATTATTCAGCTGATCAGGTTGCGATTTCGCTACTTGACCAGCAGAATAGTTGTATTAGACCTCCTTCAGTCACAATATGCTTTTAAGACTTGTCATATTGGTTTTAATTACTTATTTGGGCCATGTGGAGGTCAGTTCAAACCAATAATAGTTAGTATTTTACATATTTCTCAAATTTAAGGTGTGATATGGCTTTTTGTAGCTTCCTTCATCAGTATATCCATTGCATATGGCCCAAAAATACAAAATCACCAGAATATCATCAATAAGACCTTGGTTCTGAGTCAGACATGGTCCCACTAAGTATTTTAGACCAATTAGTTAAGAATTGGAAACATATTGGGCCTATAGGGGGCCTCATACCACTATTCAGCTCACACTGTAGCGAAATCAGGAACTGGGCCTCAGAATATAGGTAATTGACATAATATGGTACCAGTATGCTTTCAGGACTTGAATATTGATTTGTTCTGAGTCATACATGGTCCCACTAAATACTTTAAACCAATATGACAAGTCTTGCAAGTATATTGTTCCTGTAAGAGCTCAAATACCATTATTCAGCTGATCAGGTTGCGATTTCGCTACTTGACCAGCAGAATAGTTGTATTAGACCTCCTTCAGTCACAATATGCTTTTAAGACTTGTCATATTGGTTTTAATTACTTAGTTGGGCCATGTGGAGGTCAGTTCAAACCAATAATAGTTAGTATTTTACATATATCTCAAATTTCATGTGTAATATATAGCTTTTTATACCTTCCTATATCAGTATATTGATGGCATGTTGCCCCAAAATACAAAATCACTAGAATATCCTCAAATAGACCTTGGTCCTGAGTCAGACATGGTTCCACTAAGTATTTAAGACCAATAAGTTAAGAATTGGAAACATATTGGGCCTATAGGGGGCCTCATACCATTATTCTGCTCACAATGTAGCGAAATCAGGACCTGAGCTTCAGAATATAGGTTATTGACATAATACAGTGCCAGCATGCTTTCAGGACTTGAATATTGATTTGTTCTGAGTCATATATGGTCCCACTGAATACTTAAAACCAATATGACAAAGTAAATTGTTAAATTCTTACCTTAAGTTTGTTCTCTTTGTTTGGCCTTGACAATGTAGTCTCGTTTCTTGTACTTGGGATACTTGATGAGATAAATTGGCTCCCCTTTGTTTATACTGCCTGTGTTCGACAACTCTGGGTTGCTTCTGGGAACGCGAACACTGACACACCCCTACTTGCTGTGTTACAGCACCATTTGGCAACACATTTCTCTGGCATGATGACAGGTGACAGTTGAACTTCTTACGGTGATATTCTCAAGTATCTCAAAACAATAGATCTATCGTCGCAGGTAAAAAGTATGAAAGTTTTACAAAAACAACGCCCGAGTGTAAAAAGCAACAAGATGCTGAAATGATAGCAGAGTCGTCTGACAGGGGAGGGTACTCACTGCGAACGCGCATCGAGCGATCTGATGATGTGTAGAATGCGCGACGAAGGTGCGCTGAGAAGCAAAAATAATACCTGCCGATTAAATATTGTGCGTATAGCATCAGTTCTACCGTAGCACGGAACTTTACTTAAAGTTTAATAACTCAAATGCGTTTCATTAAAGTGCCACCACCCTTGCACAGCATAACTTCACGCGGCTCTCAGAAGCAGCAGCCCTCGCTGCCTTACCGAGTGGTTCCTTTGCAAGTAATAGTGTCAAGTTACATGTCCCCGCGCTGGAGATGGTTTACTCGAGATAAACCGATATATGACGGCGATTTTCATACCTTTAGAGTTCAAAGTTTTGAAAACGGATTGCACAGAAGGTTTTAGATTGATGCATATTTGCTACTGTGGAAATCTTAAAGAAAGTGAAATTTTCATTTTAGTGGCCCTTTAACTTACCTGTTGTCTAGACTATCTTTGCCTAGTTGTTAACTTACCTGTTGTCTATAGTAAGTTTGCCCAGGTGTTAACTTGCCTGTTTTCTATATTTACTTCTACACATGGTGGACCTGGTTGAAAACGTACCCAGAGTTCTACATTAGGATGGCTGGTTGCTATAGCACCTTGATTGCTTTCTACACGTACCTCCCACGATTTCTACATTAGGTTAGCCTGGTTACTAATCTCACACGATTTCTACATTAGGTTAGCCTGGTTACTAATATCCGACGATTTCTACATTAGGTGCGCCTGGTTACTAACCTCCCCTTACTTCTTCATTAGGTGCGCCTGCTTGCAGACCTTCCTAATTGTCTACTTAATAGGCCAAGTAGTTAACCTACCTTGGTGTTCAAACTTCGAACTTGTAACTCACCTACCTCGATGCCTATCCTAACTTTGCTTAGTTTCAAGCCTACTCAAGTTGTTAACACTAACCTGGACTAGATGTCGGACTACCTCAGTGCCCATATTGCCTTTATCTAATATCTAACAACCTATATGGTTTAATTGCTACCCTTTAACAATGCTAGCTCCCATTGGGCCTGGACTTCAATTGATTGGTAAAACCGTGCACAATCAAAATGTCTACCCTTCACCATTCTAATATTGGTTAACAAATGTTCATGCATAGAGTTCATGCTCTCAACTCTGGTATGTACTTACTACCTCGTCTTTAGTGCTGACCTCCAGTGGACCCACCTGATCCGTGACAAGGACCATCAGTTCTAAGTAGTGTTTGATATGGACCTCTTTCTTCTTTCGGAGTACATGTTTGTTATAATATTACAAGTGGTGCTCTCTCAACTTCCGGTCTTGTAGCTGATCAATAAGTAATTCAATTTGTGTTCCTAACATGGCTATAGTCTGGTTCTGAAGTGAATTATATTGGTTCCTCAGTCATAGTGACACAAACAGGCTGTTGAAGTGTCGGGTCATGGGGTGGAGCTTGACACAAAAGTTGATCCAGTACTCTGTAGTCCCTCTTGTGGTTGGCTGATTCTGTGAAGTGACACAGTCCAGCATCCAATTTAGTCCCTGTCAAGAGAGAATGTTCATAGCCACATATGTAATCACGCTCCCTCAGCGCAATCCTCCACTTCTGATAGAATCAGCAAAACAGGGCAATTGAGACTCAGTCATGTACGGTTTAACCGCAAGTTGCTTTATTCTACCAGTACCCGAAGAATTGAAAACAGAGGCACTTATTACCACAGGGATTTACATTGGCCTGCCGGCCACTATCTTCTATGTATATACATTAAAGATATCAGAATGCAGGCCAATGCAAATCCGTGTGCTTGTTATGTGTTGTAGTATGCATTGACTCAATAACTAGCTAGCATCATCACAGTGATGTAAGGTCAAACTTGTTGCAGGAGTTTCGTGACACGTTTTTAACACACTATTGATTTAACACTACATATGCGCGTTGTGACGTTGGCGCGTTACTCACCGCGCTACGATGACGGAGCGCACGAGCCAACACGTTTTGTTTTGGCGCACTGTTGCACAACCAATGTGTCAATCTGCGAGTCTGATTGCGCAACAGACACTAAATATATATAAAGGGCCAATATGACCTCAGCTGATAAAGCCAACCGAGGAAATTGTTTTTGATAAACCTCTGAATCTGCACAAACTAAGATTTTATATACATCTCCAGATTCCCTTTCATTTCGAATCAATGTAACATAATTGTTCTGTTGTTGTTTTGTATTATTACAGGGTGAATCAACGACCAGTAAGGCTACCAAAGGAAGACGCATCCCATGGGCGCCAACAGACCGTCAATGCATTGCCAAGGCTTTTGCCAAACAGATTACGCTAAATCGGTGTCCTTAAGGGCGATCTATTTTCAAGTTCTGACTTACAAAACATGAACACTGACGCAAATGTCAATTGCCACCCAAAAGCAACACCGTCGGTAGCTTTTACAGAAAGGTTCTGAAATATTCTTAATTTACTCAGGTTTGGTATTGGTGGCGGTATGTCACACATTGTTTCATGCTTCATGTTTATTTATGTCATTTTTTCCTGGATGAACGCTTTGTTCATGTTGCACTTTCCTGTATGTATATAGTTTTTATATACATTTTTTGTAGAGATACACTTAGTTCATTTGCATATGTTGGTGGTTTGTCACATTAATTTTCAGTGTATAAATGTCGCATATTACTGCTTGAATGCTTTGTTCATGTAGCACTGTACTACACTTTCCTAGATGCATATGGTGTAATATCATTATACATAATTGCACGACATGTAATAAATGTGGATGTGGCACATCCCCTTATACTAACTGCAAGGTGGCGTGATGCCTGGGATCAGATCCCTCTTAAGGATGAGGCTTTACATGTGCCGCAAAAGTAAAGAAACTGGTTGTATATATGTGTGTGGTAGTTCATAGTAGCTTCATGTTTGAGACATTACTTTTGTATATAATTGGATGACATGTAAATAAATGTGGATGTGGCGCATCCCCTTATACTAACTGCAAGGTGGCGTGATGCCTGGGATCAGATCCCTCTTAAGGGTAAGGCCTTGCATGTGCTACACAAAAGTATAGAAACTAGTTGTATATATGTCTGTGATAGCTCATAGTAGCTTCATGTTTGAGACATTACTTTTGTATATAATTGGATGACATGTAAATAAATGTGGATGTGGCACATCCCCTTATACTAACTGCAAGGTGGCGTGATGCCTGGGATCAGATCCCTCTTAGGGGTGAGGCCTTGCATGTGCCAAAAAATATATAAGCTAGGTGTATATGTTGGTAGTAGCTCTTAGTAGTTGCATGCTTTGAATCATATTGGCTTTGTATATAATAGCATGACATGTAAATAAATGTGTATGTGGCATTTTCTGGCTGGTAAATGGTCTAAATTTTATAAGAAACATTGCGAACCATCAAACGACTTTATGGTCCAGCGATATTTAATTTAAAATTCTGATATCATGGAAAATATTGTATTATTAGTAAGTACTTCATCATGCTATGTGGAAACACTTAAGCACCAAAATGTGTAAGGGTCGTGTTGGGACCCTAACCCTGGCCTTGATTTTTCAAAGTATCATTTCGCTACAAATAGTTATTGCATTGATTCAATTTTGCATGGTAAGTAACAATACGTGCCAATGCATAATAATACACTGGCATTTAGTTAATAAATTAAGTATTACCTGAAAAAATCGAAACCCTAGTTTTTGTAATTTGGGGTGTCGGTGCTTGCGTGGTTCGTGAAACATTTACGTATCCTACTCAGAATCATACGCAACTACAAGTGTGTAAATTAGAATAAACATAGATGGAGCCATTTTACATTCATTACTGCACAATAACAGTCGTAATACTGAGAAATAAACATTTAAACACTGTTGTTGTGAAGCTTAATAACAGTGGTTTTTTGACATGATACTTCATCCATTTTGAAAAATCGACTGAGTATGATGAAAAATCACGTAGAATTACACCTAAAAATACCAAATTTGTAATAGAAAATTAATAGTACACAGGAAAAAAATGCAACCCTAATTTCAATTTGTCGGTGCTTAAGTGGTTTGACCTAGAAATGGCTGTATTTACCATATAATTGTTATAATATTGTTCAAATGAATAATTATTAAACACCTTGTATGCCAATCAATCATATAATGATGCAAAACATCTTAACCCTTAAGCTTTTATGGGTGTAAAACAGTTGTGAAACCTTTCGGTGCTTACGTGGCTGAATAAATCCAAAAATCGTAAAAAAACCTTTTTAATACAGAGGGTTTGATATAAAAATTGATACACTAATACTTTATTGTATAATGCACCTCTACATCGAAAAACAAACATCTAAACCTAAAGGAACAATATTCATGAGCAAACCATGCAAGTGGTGCTTCAACCATTGGAGTCTATAGACAGTGTATACCCGCCAACCCATCCAAACAGTCAACTTGTGTTTTCCGGAAAACTAAAGG
>CM067349.1:65626200-65695936 GCA_034190875.2 Urechis unicinctus | reverse complement strand
CTAATGGGGCCTCTGGTGTAGAGGAATGGAGTTTCTGAGGCACTGAAGAAGTGTACCCAAAGTAAATAAATACTATTATCAAATATAGTGGAAAAAAAAACTGTGCTAACTGAAAGTGACTGGAAGGTGATTGACTAAGTCCATATATCAGGCAGGCAAGATGCAAATACAATATTGGAGAAGCCAGGGCTAAAGAAATCTACACGGGTGTAAAGACACCATCAAAGCCAACTTAAATGACCAGGCAAAATCAAAAAAGCCAAAACTAACAAAGGAGGCATAATATTGGTCAGCACGTAACTGTAGTTTGAACATAATTTTCATTTAGATGATCTATATGTAAAGAGCAACAATGCCTGCTAAAGCATGAAACCGCTGCCCGAGGATAATGCTTGGGAAGACAAGCACCTGTGATGAGCCATACTTGTACAAAACGTGCTGTACCACACAAAAGCCATTTAACATAGCGCAGTCAATAATACTTGTACCATCTATGGGTCGGGATTAGAAACCTGTCTGGTATGTGTTATGGGTGTGGTTATAAACACTCCTGCTATATTTACCACTACACTTGCCAAAGATAAATATTTGAATTTACTTGCCAATTGTTTTGTCCACTACAAATATCCTTTTAAACTAACGCAATTTCCTACTATTAACCATGAAGCACTTTGATAAGGCGCGGCTTGTAAGAGAAGCGATCAAGGTAGAAACTGGCAAGAGGCCAGACTATCCACAGTCAAAGATTGACTTACAAGTACTACATAGGTGACTGGATGAGATTCGCACCCAGAAAGAAATAACACCTCGGATGACTGAAATCAAATCAGAGGTCGAATTCTCCAAAGAGCCGTGAGCCGAAATACTTGAATTCGCCAAAGATGGGTTTGAGGTCGGCGGCGTTGTTATGATTTATTCCACGTGGAGGTCAAGGGTCCTAGATGGTTTGCCACACGGCGATTACCTCTCTTAAGGATCAAGTTTCTGCGCGAACGAGCCGAGAACGACTGGGTCGTGGAGGTCAAGGTCGATCCGGTCCGTGCAGAGATAAAGAAGGCCAGTCACTGTTTTCCGCGCCAACAAGCCGGGACTGCCGATAGGCATCAATCAGTTATTCTACCAGAACACCTACCCATTCACTGCAGTTGTGTACGGCTTGCATCCCATCGTAAGCCAGACCATGCCAATCTGGACCTGCTTCACAACGGCGAGTTAAACTGCATCGCCAAGGGGGTTATAGACTACTTTGAGTGCACTCTCAGATGCCACGGGTTCACAGACACTCGGAGGCAGAAAATACAGCAGTTGGAGGATTGGGTCCATGGGATAGGCGCCACCATTCACGACATTGTAGACCTCGAGAGGATTTTAAAACGTGCCATCGTCTTGAAAGACATTGCAGGCGAGAGCATCTAAGACCATCTAAAACAGCAGAAACTACCAGCGCAGCCAATAGAGTTTATCGCCAACAAAGACCATGTCTGGTCAAATGACATACAATTCCCCCGCTCCAGACAGGTTGAGATTTATGAGGGAGACATCTGGCAGACCATTCAACAAGCCATGAAAGACCAGTCGATTGCAGTCTGACTACTTGGTTGCGGCGACAAACACCTCTATGAGAACCTGTTTGTACTCCAGGAAGGCAGAACCTACAGAACGTTGGATCACCACAAGAAACTGCAAGAAGTCTGCACTCAGCTGGGTGATGCGGCCCTAGCCGACAGGGTCTTTGGAATCAACCACGCTGCAAGCATTATGGCCAAGGAAAAGAACGGCTGGCGGCTCACTTCCGTCAGCCTGCTGAATGATGTTCAGAAGGCCTGTGTGGAACACCGCCATGGTAGGCTGTGGAACTCTATGGCGTATGACACCAAGGACGTTGTCAGCCTCAACGTGAAGAACTGCTACCCAGCCAGTTTGCAAGGCAATCATGAGGCAGGACCCTACCATGCGCTGTTTAACCACCCACCGCATGACGTGCATAGCAATCACTGGCCTGCTGTCACATGACATCAGTACCAAATTCACGCAAGGCAGCGGTGTGGAGGAATGAATAAAAAAACAGCTGAACTCCTTGGCAAACGCCCTGAAGGGCCTAGCCGGTAAGGCTAAGGACGATGACCCTGTGGAGCTAGTTGAACACCTAGAGGAGCCTTTCAGCGGGTGTGAGATACAGGCCACCAACAAATACTAATGAGCTTGCTGTTCCAGTACCCCCATTGTCTATACTACTCGAGCTACTTGGTGTCACTGTCACGACCCACCTTGAAATCCGGTCAATTTTAAAATTGTCCTGACCCAACTTGAAATTTCAAGATGGGTTGACCCATTTTGAAATTGGACAGCCGAATGCCTTGAATGCGTCAGTTGAAAAAATGCCGAATGTACACAGCCCATTTTCTTTGACGATCTTTATAATCATTATTTCACTTATATTCACTTCCTTGCCACCTCAGCCTATTCTGACAATCCTGCTTTTCGATTCTAATAATACACGTAAAGTCGCGATTTCCCCATGGTGAAGCGTGGTAGTCCTAAATAACATAATCATTTGGAAAGGGAACTAAGTGTTTATATGCGTCTAATTCAAGTATCATTCTTCTAAATACTTATCATATATCAAAGGTGGCTGGTACTTTAAATAAAGCTCTTAAAATGCAAATAATTTATCCTAACCAATCACAATATGCCGATATATATTGCACAGACTTAAGATGAGGGACCCATTTGGCTGGTAGGGAACCCATTCTAATACTTATTGCAAGTGTATAGAGTCATTTACATGGACTATTCTAAGTTGGGTTAGCCATTTATTTGCCCCAACTTAAAGTAACGGTCAAGGTCTGTCATCAAAAATCGCTCCGCGAGGCGTGTTAGAGAGAGCAATGGAGTGCTAGTGAAAATCATGAAAAATCCATTTATAACTTTTCAATATATCTGTGCTAACAGACAAACAAACAGACAGACAGAAGATGAAAACATAATCTACTGGGCGAAGGTAAATTCAGCCTTACTGGTACATCAGCAAGCGCTGTCTGTATCGCCATGCATTGCGATATACTTTGGCGCAACAAGCCGATAATGTAACAAGTATAACTTGGCGAACTGTATCACGAAGTTCGAAAAATTTCAGAATCGGGCCATAATTGACCAAGTTTTTTTAGGATTTTAAATGTTTGCTGCCACAATTCAACCAATTTTCATGACCATCGCATGTATATTGATGATTTTATAAGCAATCAAATTTATTAAAAGAATCATGTTTTCCGGCTTCATGATAGATTGATAATGATTTGGCTGACACAAGGAAAAGCATTTTTATTTAACAGTACCGCGGCCTGCCATACTAGCCGAGACCCGCGAGCCGTCCAATGGTGGAGGCGGGTTAGAGCTGTTGTGGTCCTTAAAAAAGATACCCCACAAGAATCGTTTAGTATGGTCGCCCATACTGCTGCGGAGGCCGAAAAATAACAGGATTTTGCACTATAGTGGTTGAGAGCTGGTATATGGTATCTTCAAAGATACAGCGGAAAAGTTCGTTTAGTATGGTCGGCCATACTGGTGCTAAACTCAATTCCCTCTGTATTCTTTGGATGATGAATATTCGTAACTGGAATTCAATGGCAATGGCGCAGTTGATCAAATTGCTTGCATTCAGAAATAAATGTATACCTACGCAATCATTATCTGGAAGACACTTGGCTCTATGTCGACAACCACAATAGGTTCCTTCTCTGAGGCCTGGCGACGCTCCAACAGCTCCTCAAATACTGATGAACCACAAATCAGCACGTATCGATGAGAAGAAATCAATCTCTGGCTCTTCCCTTGACCGACCAGGAAAGTGACATCGCAGCCATATTGTCCTTCAAACATGAACTTCTGTCTCTCGCGTAAAGACAATCCAACTCGCCAATCATACAGCTCCTCGGATGCCATTGTTCACAAATGTCACCGACTGAAAACATACCACGTTTATTTAAGTTTCATTACGCTTGATCATGCATTTTCCATTGCCACATTTGTACAGCTCCTTGGGGTGGGGGGGTGGGTCCCTCCTTGGAAAAGGGTATGGTTGAGCCGCCATGGGAAACAAATACCGGACCATATCTATACCAAGCCAAAGTGAGAAAAGGGAACCATTTACATACCAAATCCTCTGAAAAAAGACCCATTCATATACAAAATTTTTAAAAGGGTCACCAATCCATATACCAAAATTAATGATCCCAAATCATATCTAGACCACCTCGAGGAGCTACAAGCGACCCATCCATATACCAAACTAACGATTCAGAATGAAAAAGTACGTTTATTAAACTTCGCAACTATATAAAAAAAATTTGCTGATACCGTGGTCAGTCCCAACGATGGTCTGGTTCGTAACGGCAAGGCAGTTAATTAAATAGCGGCCGCTAAATAAACAGATTTGTGACTCGGGCCCGCAGGCTATCAACGAGCGCCCCAAGACGTCCGGCTCATGAGGTAGACGACATTTCAGGAAACAGTGGAAGGAGAATGTACGGACCCGACCGTTCTGTTCGCTTATCATGCCATAAAATTTGAAACATCGCAACCATGCTGACTGATAGAGCTGGCCACTATTGAACCTGGGGACTTGAGCAAACACCCAATATTGAGCATCATATTGGATACCAATCACAAAACAAATATCCATTGCTATACTCGCTGTCAAGTATCACATAGTCTAGGTGATAGTCGTAAATGAAGAAGGAGCACCAAAACAGAGGAAATCCCATTTCATATGCAAGTAATCAAGATGCGGAGCGATGTTTCCGTAATAGATTGGGACTCGTCTCGGAGCAAGCTTAGGGTTACACTTACAGCGACTTACAACGGACATGTACCACTCAAAGGTCAAAGGTCGTCCTAGCCAAGAATAACAACAATGAAAGAATCCGCAAAGTTCCGTTTTCACTTCTCCAGTTTCGAGTTTGAGCTAACGACTTTTGGGCTTAAACTTACCACAATAAGATCACTGTTTAGATTTCTGAAGCAATCTGTTGCGAGTTATTGCTCTCGGGGAAGAAACCGTGTTTGATAAACTGTGGGTGGTTTCATCACAGCTCTGTGGCCTATTTCACGTACCCATCTTAGTCGACTGTCATGCTTAGCCAACTATGGTTAGCCAACTATCCAACTAAATAGCGTTTCATGAACAACTTAGTGAACTATTCGTAGTCGACAAAGCTTAGCCTGCTACGGGGCTGGCTAAAGTTTTGCATAGTCGGTTAAGGCACAAAAGCAGACGATTTGTGTTAAAATCAATCCAACGTTACAATGGCAGCAGCACCGATTATACGAGAAGGACACAGAAGAGTGATGCAGCGGGAAAGGATTTTTCATGTCAGGGAAAATCCCACATAAGTATTTACCGATCAACAGCTGTATACTCGCTATCGTTTTAATCGAAGGAAAATTTTTTTCAGCTGGCTTTGATTAAGGATCGAATGGATCTTACTACGCTCCGTGCCATGGCTTTGCCTGGACTGCTTCAACTTCTTGTTTTTATCTAGGTATGGCGAATGTCATTGGTGCGATTGACTGTACCCATGTGTCCCTAATGGCTCCTTCGATGGACAGGGAGTCGGATTTTGTAAACTATAAAGAAGTTCACCGTAACAACGTTCAAGTATGAACCCTCAGTTACCACTTCCAATTGGATTTAGTAACTAAGTCCCTGCTTTAGTATGCAAAATGTATGTGCTTGTGTTTTCTTTAACAGGCCTTATGCGAACATGAGTACTACATTTGTAATGCTGTGATCCGCTGGCCTGATTCAGATGGATTTCAGCGAGAAGATATCACGTACACTATGTGACCGGCTTTAAAGACAATTGCGACAGTTCTAAATTCGTGCATAGATTTTCACGATTTTTTGCAGAGAGTAAGCTCGTATATAAAGCTAACGAAATGTAAAATAAAAAGTATAGGTCACTGGTGTAAATTTCTGAGTATGGCGAATTTAAGATCCACATGTTAAGCCAATGGGAATTATGATAATTTGATAATATTTTGGTTCTACGGAAAAGTTCATACAGCGAATTGCATTATATTTAACATACAGACAGCACAATATCTGCTTTACAAAAAATCAAGAAAAAATGATGTCTCGCCGCACCCTACGGCAAGCCGTTTATGAATTTATTGTTATTTTTTCTCCATAAAACAAATTTGACCGATCAGTTTTAAACTAAACTTGGTAATATGGTGCAGTGGTGTATGGTCTATGAGCAGAAATTAAAAAAATGATAGGTCCACGTAGTCTATGGGAAGCCACAATAGGTTTTCGGTTGTATTCCCTGAGTGCGGTGTATTACAATATTCAAACCTCCAAAAAAATGACCGATCAGTTTTAAACTAAACTTGGTAATATGGTGCAGTGGTATATGTACTATGAGCATAAATTATAAAAATGATAGGTCCACGTAGTCTATGGGAAGCCACAATGGGTTTTCGGTTGTATTCCCTGAGTGCGGTGTATTACATTTTTAAAATGACATAAAATGACTGCTATTGATTATTACAAAATATATATGTTTATTTGTATAACACTTAACATCAAAATTGACGTACAAAATAGCATATCATCGTCATATACATAGTCAACAACATAACGTCTAGTAACTTAGAACGGCACTATCAATTTTCGAACAGTATAATTTCCAAAAGACATACCATTAACATTCAATGAATCATAGCTAGAAACACACACTAACGTTGTTGACTCAGGTAAGTGGCAACAGATGAAATCACTCTTTTACTTTTAGTGACACCTATGTGCCCATTTATATCTTTGTCACCAAAAAGCGACACCAACCCTTCTGCCGAAGTTGCAACCCACTTGCAGCTATCTTTCCTACCATTGCAGCGCTACATAATTTGTTCCTGGTCAAAACTCCAAGAGAACCTTCATTTTGTGACCTCGCTATGCTTCTCTCTATTTCCTGAATAACGACAGAGACTGAAAAGCTTTGCGCAAACAAATCTTTCTTGGTACTCCTACTGGCTTCAACAACTTCCTGCAAAACTTGTGCGTCCTCTATTGCATTATGAGCATCATATTCCTTCTTCAAAATTCCTCTAACGACCGTTGTTTGCTTAAAATTCCTTAACTGTCCCTTGTACAAAAACCTGAACAATGGCAGAGTATCTGCAAAACCTGCAATTACTTGTGAAAATTCCTCTATAATGGAACTTGCTACCACATGCCGCACCAATCTACTTGCATCGAAAGTTTTACAATTATGAGCAACTAGGATAACCTTTGCTTCAATAACATTTTGAAGCCATCTAACAAACTCCAACATGCAATCATTTATTGGTACAGTTTCTACCTCGCTACCATTGTGGTACATTTTCCCTCCCTCAATTCGAATTTGTGTCAGATCAGATACTTTGTCTTGAATCGGCACTGTGGGCATAACAAATCTATTGAATGTCTCCACACCGCACACTGCCGCTACCTGGATGATATCACACAATCTGCTACATGAAGTTGTTTCCAGGTCAAAATATACTAATTTACAGCCATCTGATATGTTGCTCTCAACTGCTGTGTAAACTGGCACACTAAGAGTAGCTGGAATCACTTCTACGTCGTCCTGACTAATCGGCATAGCTTCTACCTGTGACTGATAGGTTTTACCTTCTCGTAACTCGTTTGTCCGTTGTTCTGTGGTCTTTATCCTATCAAAATTGAGCTTTCTTTTCTTGTATTCTATTGAACTTTTATACGTTTTACAATACTCTCTTTTCCTATCTTGTCTTGCTGCATGCTTCGAGAACCGGGAACCAGGAGACAAACCCGCTGACTCGTACACAGTACTTAGATAACTGTTTCCCTCATTCTTCTGACTAACAGCACAAGCTACTCTAGCATTTAGAGTTCCTGAACTGCTCAGATGCCTTGTCTTTGGTGCCTTTGATGCAACCATGTTGTTTACACTCTCACATGCGCTAGTGCTTGCACAAGGAGCTATTTTATCTGCATTATCTGCCAAATACTGAAATATTTTCAAAAGACCGCATTTTAACCTTTCTCCATACAGATCTTTGCCATTTGGGAGATAACTATGTTGGTAATTGTCCTTTTCACTTTCGAACCGACACTAGCTACCGCACAGTGAGTGATCTCCGAAAGCATGTGGAACTATGGCAGACAGAGCCTGTCGTACTTTCTCAACATTACCTTTGTTTTGATATACTGCATATGTGAAACATTTATTCAAGAGATACCTAATCACAGCACTACTCAAACACTTGTGGGTAGTTTTTGATTGATTGATTTATTTGTCAACAACAACATATCATACATTATAAATAATAATTCGAGTAAGATATACAAAGTTTGTTGTGACAATGAGGACGAGACATCATGAGATGTATAAGTCCTCGTAACATGTTCAAAAGAATAAATTGCTTTTAAGAGAAGGACATTCAACAGAATAAATTGTTTTTAAGAGAAGGACATTCAACAGAATAAAAAATAATTTATCATACACTTATGAGTATAATACTATAAAAATAAACAAAACCATGTGCCAGGAGGGCACACTTCATACAATGTACTTAGCAAGATAATGAATTCGAAGAGCTATTTTGAAAGAATGCAATGAGCAATATACATTAAACTTAGTGCAATATGCGTTCCAGATATTCACGCCTTTCGCGCGCACGCTATTATAGGCAGCTTTCGATTTAAATAACGGTACAATAAAATGTCTAGATTGTCTTGTAGTAATTGTTTGATTAGAGGATTTTCGTCGAAACATTAATTTGAAAACATTAGGCAGATCACCTCTATATAACTTAAACATAAACAACATGATACAATATTCATACAACTCAGTAAAACGTAACATATTTTAGGATTTAAATAATGTCAATGAACATGTGCGCTTTGGTAAACCGGTAATTACTCTACAGCATAGTTTCTGTAATTTGACAATAGAGTTTGTATATTTCTTGGCAGCTGTACCCCAAACTTCGAGACAATATATGATGTATGGGTATATAAACGAATAATACAGAGTATTTAAGGTACTTGTTCTAAAAATATTTTTCGCCTTACAAAGTAAGCCGATATTTTTAGCAATTTTCAATTTTATATGTTGAATGTGAGACTGCCATGTCAATTTGCTATCTAACTTGACTCCCAAAAATGTTGTCGAGTTCTCTCTCTTTATAACCTGATTATTGATATTAAGTGGTTGAGTTGGTGTTGGGCTATAGCGCCCAGGTGCGAATATCAGGTAATGTGTTTTGTTGACATTCAACGAAAGCTTATTGGCATTCAGCCATAGTACTAAATTACTGATTGAAGTGTTCGGTGGTCGATAGACTGCACCAATTATTATATTCTTACGATTATTGTGAGATTGGAGAGACGTACATTTAGGAATTTCAACGAAAACACATTCAATATTACAGTTGCAGATCGAGAGGTCATCTCTATTACGACAATGTATAATTGATCATTAATCAGGAGAGACACCCCTCCACCTGGTTTATTTGTTCTGTAATAATTGACTGTATTGTAGCCTGCTGGACTAAAATTGCCAATTGTTATATCTGTCAGCCATGTTTCAGTGAGAGCAATAATGTCAAATGAGTATTTCGAAGAATTAATATAGGCATCAAGATTGGCATAGTTTTTTTGGAGCACTACAAAATGGTAGTGCTGGTGTATATAGTACACAATATATGGAATGGTGATGAGACTTACATAAAGGCGGTTTCGTACAACGTTATTTCACAGTTTCTCGAGATCTGTCATCTCGCGTATATGGAGGATTTTCGCCTTCAGATCTTTCACGAGTACTTTTCCATCATGTGTCCAAGTGTCGGCAACTTTTCCGTTCTTTTTCAGCTGTCTTGCTTTCCAAAGTAATTCGAAGCGTGTTTTGGTCAAATCCTCGTTAATAAAGATCGGCATGGAACAATGCCTTAGGCTGGTCGGCTATTTGTAGATTTTCTCACGCATTCTGTATGTCGCCAGTTTCAGTATGACAGGACGGGATCCAGGTCTGCTTTCTGTCGGCGGTATGCCGACTCGGTGCACCCTGTCGATGTCCGATTTGTGATTGGTGGAGACATATTGAGATCCTTATTCACAAGTTTTATTATCTCTTCACAACAGTCCTCATGTTTATGTTCAGGAATGCCGTAAATCCTAAGACTGTTCCTGCGAGTATACTGTTCAAGAGTGTCGGCTTGAGTTTCAAGGACGAGCACCCGTTCTTCTAGTCGTTCAATGGAGTCGTCTTTTCTCTTTATTATTTCTTTCAGCGCAGTGATTTCCTTGTGCAATGGATCACAAATTGTGGACTTTAAAGTCTCAATGACCGCAGTGTCACTGAAAGCGGCTTTAAGTCCTTTAATAAATTTATCCATTTCCAGGCCCATGCTTCGCGAAAGACTTCTCGGCCACCTTGTGGTCATTAGAGATTATGTAACTGGTAGTCGCGCCTGGTCGGCTGTAGAGGGGAAATGGTGCGCTGCTTGGCAGAAAATTGTTGATAACGTTGACTTCAGGTGTACACAAAAGTTGCAATTTTCGCTTTTTAGAAACACTGTAAGCCTATAACATTTTACAATGGTCTTCTCGCCACCATTATATATCCATGTGGCGGGTTACATTAAGACGTTGTAGCCAGAAATACGCTAAAAAGTACAAAATAGTAGCACACAGAAAATGTGTGCCTTGCGTCAAGGTTATGTCCGTTTGCAAGCTTGTACAAAGCGGCTTGTAGATGCTTTCTGATATGACTTATGTCGCTCCATTTCTCAATAGAACGACCAAGTTCTGCTCTAATTCTAGCTATTGTAGTGCTATCTTCATCCATGATAAGTGTTCCAACCTTAGCCACACCTGAGCCTTCTATGCGTCTATCTCCCCTGCTACATCAGCCTCCATCCCTCGCGAACTCCCGCTATATTTTCTGGCCTCTACTTTCTTATAAAATGTGTTACATTATCGTGGCAATCTTTAGAAACATACTAAGGGCAACCCGAATTTATCTTAATAATTAAATTAATCTTGAAGCGTCCCAATAAATTAACAAAACCCACCAAAACAACTCATCTCAATCGGACTGCTGAAAAGCTGCCCTTACCAGCAGAGGTTCATGCTGAGTGATGCCCTCTGCTTGGTCGACTATCGTACAAACAGTGTATGGGTCATCGCATGAGGTGTTATTCATTATCATAGGGAAACAGCGACCCCGTTGGCAATTAAACTGACCACAACCATAAATAATGAATGAGACAAATCACTAACTGTAGCTGCAACGATATTTATTCCGATTAGCGGTTCTGACAAAGTCTGGCCAATGTATGTGGAATATAGCATATGGAAGACTTGAGCGAAACATTTTATTAACCGCTAGACGCTAACTCATTTTCTACATAAAGATGCGAGTGCAAACATTCACATTGGGTGGATTAGCAGCCGATATAAAACAGTATATGAATCACTCATATGATATCACCGACAAGGTGATTACTCATTAACAGCGCCACATCCTGGCCATCAGACAACATTTAAGATGGCAAATATTATATTTGTTACTTCATAGCTCCACGTAATACGTTAAACTATTGGCTTAATCAAGTGGGTTATGCAACGAACACAAACAGATGATGTGGGATTGAATTTGACATATGCAGCTTTTTATATAATATCGGATAGATATATCTTTGTATGGCACCAGTGTATAGTTGGGATGGATTAGAAAAACGTGTGGAATACTTCAATGCTTCAGCAGTACTTGTTCGTGACTCATGTCAGTAACTCACGGGTCGTAGTTACCCTGCTTGACTCAGACACGGTTGGACATTTATCATTACGAAACGGTAACTTAACACCGTGTTCTGAGGGTGATTGTCGTCCCTCGTGGCAACAACCAAGCATGTTGCCACGATTAACGTTTGGTAATCATAAATTCATAAAGTAAGTAACAAACGGTATTACAATGCGCTGGTCTGAATGGGGTATATTTATTATTAGTTGAAATGAGGTTTAACGGAATCGTCAACGTGTGAGGGTCATGTCTTGGTATGTATACATATGAGTATGCCTCATTATGGATCTTGATAGAGAAGGTTCCTCATTTAAACAATTTCGTCAAATTCTACATAAGGAAATCAGTTATGAATTGGCGATATATTTACGATGCTGTCTCACTGAATGTCCCGTTTAAAGTGAAGGGTACTGCGTGTGTGTTGTGCAGCGGAAATGGATCATATAAATGATTGATAAAGACCAGCGGATCCATTCGGATGTTAACAATTAAAACTTTTACTTAGCAAATGTTGATTACATTGTGATTCGTGAAACGTCAGAAAATACGTTTGTGCAGTCCAATGTAAAAACATGGGCAATGTCACAGATCTTATATTATATCACCTTCACGTCCGTTATGACCCCACAAGCGTAATCAAACAGAGCTAATATTTTGCCCTACAAACATAATCAAACAAAGAGTTCACATATCACTACACTAAGCGGGCTCACTCTTGATTGCTATGAGATGAGAATTTCCAGCACGCCCACCGTTAGGAGGCGCTACCATAAAGTAAACAAAAGCCTTTTTGATTATGTCGTAGATAATAGACATATTATTGGTCGAGACGATTGTGCCCCCAAATTCCCGTGAGGTATTTAGATAGATGCCAAGACAAAAAGCGTGCTGTATATGGGTGATGTTATTTCTAATAATTTGTCTAGAGTAAGCCCCTAGCAAAATAATAATCTCCAAGGAAGCAGGTTTATAATTTTATCAACTACGAGAGTGGCGTGCATGCACATTCCCATTTCTCATAAATTGAAGATCTCTTCAAGAGGAACGCTGCATGTTTTGGGGTTTTGCTTCACATTAATCACACGAATGTCATTACAGACGCTGCGCACCAGAATAACAGGCAAGCTGTCCTGCCTCTACCGGCATTGCAATGCGAACAGTATGAAATAAAAATGGCGCCATCGAAGTAGCGAACACCCAAGGGATCCTGCCTCTTCCGGTGAAGAATCCTCCAGAGGAGATGTTTTAAAAGGGTTGTCAGGAAGCCACGTTTCTGCCACATTGCATCTCCTCTCAATCAAGTATACAAATATATTTTTATTACCGACTGATTTTATGATATGGGGCCAGCTTGCGCTTCTTTGCCGTTGTTTGCATTATGCAATATCGAAGTAACACATATGTAAGAAAGTGTGAAATGAGATGTCAGATATCTCGTGATTGCGTCGTATAGTTAGTTCCGATGCTTATACGATCTGCTGCGTAGGAGGGACAAATGTAAGCTATTCTGGATGTTGACTGTTTGTCATATTACCCGATCTGTGGTTAGGTGAGTCGCAATGACATTTGCTACATCGTGTTGTCCCCTTTCCATGGCTCTTTGGATTAGTAGTACCGTTAAAGATGAACATATCAAGTATAATCATAGAACATAGTCTACATGCTTAGACGAACTTCCTTAAGATTGATGCACACCAGAGCACACTCAATTATCGGAGGATATGTGTGAATGTTTGTGTGTTCCCGTTTGACTCTGTCATTGTACACAGTAGAATGGTAAGCGCTTGTGTGTGAGAGCGCAAGCAGTTCGATAGAAAAGCTGTGCCATGAGCTCACCTAGAGTTCCTTGGCAATCAGAAGTACCCGTCGTCCCTAAATTTTCGCCTATTACAATTATAAACATGTTCCAATTTGTCGGGTGTGCCGATTTTCCACGCACCCACCTGCGCGATAAGGGGTCGCCGTTATGATTAATGGCAATGTGAGTGAGGGGTTCTCGTTATGAGAGCTGGGACAAGAACGAGTTAGGCGGGGCGTGGGGGTGAAATATGGTATGTGTGTTAAGAGGCGGCGAATGGGAAAGAGAAATTGCCTTTATTATATCTAAGAATTGATTAAGCATGGGCCGTCGTTATTTTTGAACTGGCATTGTAAACATAATTATGACCTTTAAATGAAATCAAGAAATGTTGTCATATATATCCATAACAATTCTGATTCTAATGTGAAGACAAAAATAGCCATCCACCAAATGGCAAGCACATAGAAGTAATCACCTTAAATCAGGTTCATGACAATGAAAAATAGAAAAATAAACGCTGTACGGGGGCACTTTAAAAGCATTCAGTCGATAACCATCGATAAGTACGGTCATCCAAAAATATAAAAAAGAAACTTACAATAAGTAAACAAAACCAAGTATTTGACATATTTTTCACCCCTGAAAGTTAGATAAAGAACCTTATGTTTCATTTATAAAGAACATTACATTTCCCTTGTATCGTATTCCGCTTGAAATCGAGGGTGATGGGATAATGTACACAATAACTACATTGATGACGTTATGATGATATGGCCCTATTAAGGAAGAATCGGCTTGCCTTATCGAACATTGCTGTTCCATTTAAACACCATTAATAGTGAATTTATAAACAGGACTGTTGCGTCAAATTGATAATTTTTTCATTGGTGGGACGTAACACATACATCATCGATAATTTATACAGTTACCTATCAATGATAAACCCAGTCTCCGCAGAACGGTGAATACTTAAAAAAATTCCAAGCCATATTGCATAAGTTGACCAGGGGGGCGTGTACGTCAGATGACATAGCTCCGTGAAGTCGAACGTCGTCTGCATCACAACAATCGCTGATCTCGGCTTGCGGCAAACAAGTAAGATTACGTTAATTGTTTCAATTTCAGACTGACCATTTTAAAAGACCCCTTTACTACAAGACAATATAAACGACCATAAAATCTTTCTAGATCTCTATGATCTGGTTGAATACGAATGATTGTAGTCTATTACATTCACGTGATGGAACGAATCAGACCCCGCGGCCACCTGTGTCACAGTGTGTGGAGTGTTCAACCGATAACAATTGTCTAAAATAATGTGCATGCACATTTTCATTCATTGGAATATGATAAGATTTCCGCGTTTTAAAGATATAATGAATTCACATAGTGTCCGAGAAAGTTTTTGTGTGTGCAAATAGTCGCCTACCAACGGTAGCTGTATTCGCATAGTCAGCTTTGTTTACGAAACATACACTCAACCAAGCCCAATAAGGCACCATGGTAGTGTCACCACGACCACATGGATGTTGTGCAACGACCAACGACGATACATGTTATTATGTAGGCTTGGTTAGTATGTAAGTAAGGTGGGGCTCTGCATTTGAACTGTTTGAACTACTTGAATCTGGCTTCTAGCGTGAGGGTCAGAAAGATATTGCATCTGGTGCCACTAGCTTTACCAATTCTACTAATTTAATCTGCAGTCACACCTGGTAATTGGTATATGATTATGAATAGACTGCCACACATGATTAATCAAACCATTAATTGTGTTAGTTAGCATTCACTGTTTCTATTCACAAGCTTCAACGGGCAAGTCACCTACACTTGAACACACGAACCTTGGTGTCAATAGGATATATGTTCTTAAAAAAGACAAAGCTAGATTGGAAAAATTGGATCAGATTTTATACTGTTCTTTGACTTAGTCATCCTGCCTCACCAATGAATGTTGGTATAGCTGCATATAATTAAGTGCCCAGTGCCTGGAGTAAGGTGTCCATGGGATTATTCTGCTTCAGGTATCTCATGTCACACCATTATAACTATCCATCTTTGTTAATATATTGTATGTCATTTTGTCTTGTTGTCTCACAGTATGTGAGCAAGCCGTGAACTGTTTACGATGACGACAACTGTCTTGCTTTAAACATTGTTTCTGTGTTACTTGGGCAGAAGATGAGATGATGTATCTTACAGCATGTGTGTTCTGGTTGGAAACATGTTGTTGCCTAGACAAGTGACCTTGCCCCTTATTGATGACAGTCTGATATCCCATTACAGTGTGGATACGATACAGCACGGACACGGTCAGAGGCAAATTTTCTTTGCCTAGCATACACCCACCTGACAAAGCACCCTTTACAACTCCACCTCACCACTAATTACAACACCTGTCACATTTAAACTACCACCCCCACATACGCACCACAGCTACCCAACCTCTCCTCAAATCAACACCTTTTCATCGCGTGAAATGCAGCCGGGCTCTGTAACAATTGTACAATTACATTGCCACTGTTCATATTGATCAACACTATTGATTCTCCATCAGGTGTATGTATGTGGGGTAGATGGGTGGCTTTGTTGTCCTGTTATATCTTACCCACAATGATTTGCACATTGTATTAAGGCCTATGGATCAATACAACCCCGTGACAAAACAGTCTGTGTCACACCTGTGAATGTGGCTTATAGACCGAGATCTTACTGCAATCCACTTTGACACACGACTTGTTGGGTCATCTTATGTTGAGTAGATGCCCAGCGGAGTGCAGAGTTTGGGTTTGAAATGAGGAGAAATATCAGATCCCACCTCCACAGTAATGGCATTTACTACAGTAAACCTCAACAGCAGATAGAATTTTAGCATCATTGAACAAGACCCAAACATCACGGTTGCGAGTGTCATTTGTACAGGCCATGCATGCTCTTGCCGAGAATGGTGTCCCCTTCACTGACTAGCAGTGGTTTGGTCAGCTGGGCAAGTGGAAAGGGTTGGAAATTTGTGACTCACATCTCAACCCCTAGCAGGCAAAGAAGTATGTGCATGATACTGGCCAAGTTGAAGGGTTAAGTAGTCCACTGCAAGGTTGCTTGATCAACAGACGGTGAAAGAAGAAGTTGATGTGGAGTGAATAGTGAAGTGGTTGGTAACTGTAGTGTTTTTGGCCTTTGGAGTCGGTGCCACGGGCAGATGTGACCCGATGTCACATCCATTATCAGACATGCACTCATGACAGACTCCGGTGCTTCTAACGGGGCAGCTGTGATGACTTGGTTCATGAATGGCATCGATTCCCTTCAGAGAAATTGCTTATTTTTGTCCCAGACACAGTACTTAGCTCTATAGCTGATGAGAGAACGTAATGCCCTTCCACCCTAGCTTTACCCCCCACAATATCCATGCTCTTCATGTCTGTGCTCTGTGGCGATCAAAAACCAATTTCTTGCCAACTACCAATTTCACTCTCAAGACCAAACACCCTGGTTGTGTTTGTGTCAGTTATGTGGATATGAGGGTGACTCCCAGGTTGTAGGTGCTATATACCTACCAGCTAATGCACTCTGGCCTGGCCGCTGTATGTTGACAGGTGCACTGAGACTTGGTGGGTGGCCTGTAAACAAGCACCTCTACGCTGGTGGATATATATATCAACGTACTCCGTATGCATTGGGCTCGTCATTTGCATACAAACAGTTCCTGTTGAGATCAATAGTCAGCAGTTGACTCTGACTAAACTCATCTCTGTATAGACCGCTCCCACCTGTAACACTCATCATTCACTTCATACACAGCCTTGAAGGAAGATGTTGAAAACGTACTTAAAGTGGCTTGCTGTTAAAACTGACTGTATATGGACCCTAGAGTACTTGTTGTTTATAGCGAAGTGGCTCTCCTGGAAGGTTAATGATAATATGAACGGGTGTGTCATTTGATGGTAAGTGCTTTTTAAGCTAAGGTACATACAGTATCTGTTATAACAAGTCTTTTGTTGTTTTTATTTGACAAGTTATGTGAATGAGTCCCATAGTATACAATCTGTTTGATTGACTCAAATTGGCTATGAAATGAAAACAGGGATTTAGTAACACATAGAAATGTAACTCTCATCTTCCTCTTGGTAGTGTTCCCATGTCTAAATCAATGGTATTAGAAATCATTGTTAACATCTCCAGAGCTACAGTGTACTGAATAAACTAGATAACACTGAATAGTTCACATATCCCTGGCAAGATGTGTGATCCTCGATTTGCCCCTCAAAAGTACCCTAGATCACCAGAATATACAAAATACCAATCTAGTGGATCAGTATGTATTGTAAGCTATCTTTACCCACGTTGGATCTCTTCATACACTGTGTCCCTGACTCCATGGGTTCTGCTAGGCTGCTCAACCCAGAGTCTGATTATTTACTAGACATGTTCATCAATATTTGTGTCCATCAACACCGAGGTCGTGGTCTGAATTGGGTCCCAGACTCTGGCGCAAAATTTAATATTCAAAACATGTATGTGTCCCGCAGCCAGAGGCTTGTCGCTACATTTAACATAACTAATGTATGTTTACCCTTGCAGGTGTGATAAATCAAGGTAGATTTCATTGCCATGACGATCGGGACAACAAGCTCCTCCTCCTCCCCTGACTCCTCCTCCCCAGAGAGAGAAGTTCGCGGAGATGCATCAGATGTGGCCTCTACGTACTTTGATCAGAAGATCGACATCCCAGATGCGGAAAACGTTAGCACCCCTGATCTTATTGCTCTGCTTTGATCCCTCTTGATCAGAATCATGATCATATATTTGCTTTATTGATCCAGACAATGTGAAGTGATAATCTATAGGTTGTGTCGGACATGGTATCAAAGCTCAACGTGAAGTATTGATATGAATGATTTGGTCTCAATGTTAAATGCTATTGACACGTTACCATGCTTACCTTTATCACAGAAACATACTCTATTTTTTGGTTACCTGCAAAACTAGATGTTATATCTTGAATGACATTGTGGACATTTTTATAGCCACTGCAAGATAATTCATGGTCCAAACTGTCCTCCCCATATGGGCTAGCATGAGTCCTGTAGACTACTGCCAGCTCAACCTGTCAGCGGTGTAATTAGGGACATCAAATCTGTCTATCTGATAGCTGACTTCTTTTGTCTTCCACCTCTGTTGTTTAGACAAGGTTCAGCTTCAGAAAGCTATGGGCATTCACAGGGCCAGGCTTCCTCATGAGTATAGCTTATCTCGATCCTGGTAACATTGAGTCCGATCTCCAGTCAGGAGCCTCAGCTAAGTTCAAGGTTAGTTTTGTGCTATGGTTCTATTCACAGTGAGTCATCAGACTCGATTGTGGTCTTATCATGGTGTATATTTAGTATTGTATGGTGAACTCTTATCACAATTGCCAGCATGTGTTTCATTGGTAGCTGTGGATATAACCATGGCATGTGCAGCCTTGTTTTATACTGCAAATGTTGGCACAAATTATTAATGTTTATCAACATTTTTTAGGAGTTGACACTGATTGTTACAACTTTATACTGATTAAACTCTCATTTCATACTGGCTTCACACCACCCCAAGCAGACTTTACACCCGCCTCAAAAGTTTGAAGTCAGTTCTCACTTTACACTCACTTCATACTTACCTTATACCCTCCTCAAAATAACTTGGGCCCCTGTTTCTCACATCACACTGACTTGACCTCCGCCTCACACCAACTTGACCCCCAACTCGCACTAACTTGACCCCCACCTCACACTGACTCGACCCCACTTCACACTGGCTTGACCCCCACCTCACACTGGCTTGACCCCCACCTCACACTGACTTGACCCCCACCTCACACTGACTTGACCCCACTTTACACTGGCTTGACCCCCATCTCCCTTACGTGACCTCTGCATTACACCTCCTGTTACAGCTCCTCTGGGTCCTCCTCCTCTCCACCATCCTGGGCCTCCTCATGCAGAGACTGGCAGCACGTCTTGGTGTGGTCACTGGCCTGCATCTGGCTGAGGTGTGCCATAAAAACTACCCCAAAACACCACGTATAGCGCTTTGGGCCATGGTGGAAATAGCCATTATAGGTTTGTACACATATATTTATCGATGTTGCGCCAATATAATTGTGTTAGGTCACGTTTGGTCCACCAGTAGTAACTTCCACCTATTTGATAAAACATGCCAGTGAAAGATACTCTCAAATGTACACTTCTCAACTCCCTGCCATGTGTAATTGATTCACCCATCTCTATAATGGCAACTTTGGCTGGTGAATAGTACCATTTCATCCTGGCCATGTGGCAGTACAGTATCGACCTGTAGCAGGTTCTGTTGATACCATGATGATGATGCTGTGTGTCAGGTTCTGATATGCAGGAAGTCATTGGTACAGCAATAGCATTTTTTATTCTCTCCAACGGCAAGTGAGTACAGATTTGAGATGCTTCATCCCCATTTGCTCCGTATTATGTTACTATGGCAACTTATCTTTATTCAACAACTGACAAGCATATTCTGTGAATGAAGCTGTTGAATGACTGACTTGTTTTATTTGATCAGTTCTTCAGCCCTATCCCTATTCTCTCAGTTAAATGCTGTTGTTCTCACAAACTTTGAATGCAGCAGTTATTGCTACTATCGTCGTCAGTTGATGATTTTGCATGAATGGTAATTGGATTAATCATTCAGTTGTAACAGTTCTGTTTGTTTTGCTAACTGCCCTACAGAATCCCGCTGTATGCTGGTGTTCTCATCACTATAGCAGACACGTTCACTTTCCTCCTCTTGGATAAATACGGCCTCCGTAAGCTGGAGGCCTTTTTCGGGGTGCTTATCACAACAATGGCCTTATCATTTGGTTATCAGGTAGGTTTCAAGACATTCATTTGATCATATGCATCATCATCATGGTATTCTTCACAATTGTTAGCATTGTTATTTGCATTATCAACATAATGTGCTTTGTTATCATCACACTCATCATTGTCATCAATATCATGATTGTCTTCATCATCATCATCATACTTCACTTGTCTCTGTGTAAATCAAATACTCTCATTACTTTGGAGTAAGGAATGATATTGTTGCTGCGGTATGTGGAAGTCTTCTTGCAATCACAACGTTATGAAATAGACTACACCACACCCTCTGTGTGTTGTGTGGCAGTATGTAGTGGTTGGGGCAGACCAGGGAGAGCTCCTCAAGGGAATGTTTTATCCCAACTGCGAGGGCTGTGGCTCTAAGCAGCTACTGCAGGCTGTAGGCATTCTGGGGGCAGTTATCATGCCTCACAACATATACCTACATTCAGCCCTAGTCAAGGTGAGGTGGCACGTCTAATTAGCATTTGTGAAGTCAGATCACCTTTTTCCCCACTTACCCACCGTCTTCTTCCAACGTTAAACCGCTGGTTCTGTGTTACAGTCTCGGGCTGTGGACCGCACGAAGCCCACGCAGGTGAGAGAAGCCAACAAATACTACTTCATCGAGGCCACCATCGCCCTCTTTGTCTCCTTCCTTATCAACCTCTTCGTGGTGGCAGTCTTCGCGGAGGGATTGTACGGCAAGACTAGCCCTCAAATTGTAAGCAGTTTGCTGTTTTAGCCTGTTCAACATATGGCTGTGCATAAATTTGCTGGATAAATTCACTGTAATGAAGCCGATAAAAGCGCAGGTAAATCCATGAATTATTGCCATCTGTGCATAGACGATGATGTAATGGTTGCAGCATAACAGCTGTGTGGCCAGTAACAACCCTCATGCAGATATATTCAATGTGAGTATGCTTGACTCTATCCAACAGCCATGTGTGTATTCCTAACAACAATTTATTCAACATGGCATTTTCCATCATCAATTCATTTATACATGGGCATTATTCATCATCAAACTATTTATTTATCTTTATATATATGACATGTATGATTTAGTTTGTCATCAAAACTTTTGCATGTTATATTTTTTTACATATGGAGCAATAAATTCTTATTCTATTTTCACAAATAAATCTACTTATTATTTAATCAGATCTTTTTGCACAAGGACGGTAATTCAATGAATCATTTATCACAGCTAAAGGTGCGTTAATGGCAATTTTAATAGATTATTTATGCACTTTGTCAATGTTGTACTTCAGCATTCTGGAGCGGTGGAAGTGGACATATTTAGAGGGGTGAGCTCAGTATTCACCCTCCTACCATCAATTCTCTCTGCTGACATCTGGGAAATATTGCACCATTTGGTCTTTGTATAGGTTATTTCACCAGGAGCCTGACCAGGGTGGTTGTGTGTGTGTGCCACCAGGGCGTGTTTCTGGGCTGTGAGTTTGGCCTAGCTTCCATGTACATCTGGGCCGTGGGGATCCTGGCTGCTGGTCAGAGCTCAACCATGACCGGCACTTACGCCGGCCAGTTTGCTATGGAGGTACTGACTTTTAGTCATCTACTTTTACGTCTAATGTATGATAAATGCCTCCTGTTAAGGACTGCCTGTGGTGGACACTGCTTGATGTCAAGTCAGTGCCGTAGATGAGTCATATCTCAGGTATTGATTGCAGCAGAAATTGTTTGGCGAGCTCTGCTTTTTACCTGAGCGTATCATGTATTTTGACTTGGGCATCCATCTGTTTGTCAGTCTTACCATAAACGTAAGCTAGCTGAGTCAAATGACGTACTTGACATCTTCCCCATGCATGCCTCTGATACAATGCCTATGTGCCTCTAATATGTTCCCCCTATCATCCCTATTTGCCTCTGATACGGTCCCCCATGTGCCTCTGATATATTCCCCTATGTGCCTCTGATACAGTCCCCCACGTGCCTCTGATACGGTCCCCCTATATGCCTCTGATATGTTCACCATGTGCCTCTGATATTCCCCTATGTGCCTCTGATGCGGTCCCCCATGTGCCTCTGATATGTTCCCCTATGTGCCTCTGATACGGTCCCCCCCACGTGCCTCTGATACGGTCCCCCTATATGCCTCTGATATGTTCCCCTATGTGCCTCTGATACGGTCCCCATGTGCCTCTGATACGGTCCCCCCATGTGTCTCTGATACGGTCCCACTATGTGCCTCTGATATGTTCCCCTATGTGCCTCTGATATGTTCCCCTATGTGCCTCTGATACAGTCCCCATGTGCCTCTGATATGTTCCCCCTATGTGCCTCTGATACGGTCCCCCACGTGCCTCTGATACCGTGACCCCATATGCCTCTGTGTTACAGGGTTTCCTGGCTCTCAAGTGGAAGCGCTGGCAGCGTGTACTTCTCACTCGTTCCATTGCCATCCTCCCCACCATCCTCCTCGCTGTCTTCCAGGGCATCGAGGACCTCACCGGCCTCAATGACCTCCTCAATGTCCTCATGAGCCTCCAGCTACCCTTCGCCCTCCTCCCTATCCTGACCTTCACCAGTGACCCCAGACTCATGCATGAGTTTGCCAGTGGTTGGTAAGTCATTTACTCCATTGTTGTTTGACTTGTGTGCCAATTATATGTTGATCTTCAGAGGGCTGAAGTAGCTGTATGAATCTGCAAGCAGATGTCATAATGTGCATGTATTCTTCCTCCCCAAAATGGCATGTTAAATGTAGGAGTTTAAATCACCCTGGGGGAGTGATTTTCAGCTTGTTAACCAATTGCAAACCAGACACGTATTTGTATACTTCAAACAAATAAATATGCTGAAAATTAAGCTGTGGAGTTTGTAAGTAATCAATCATATATTTCTTAAGATAACAGATTTTTCGGCAGTATTTGTTCATTGTCTTGCATCTAAATTGACAGAACATTATGTGCATTAAAATACAGTATAATACGCGGGAGTCTGTCCCAAATCTGCGACAATCCTGTCACTTAGGGAATCGCAGAGAATCTATCCATCCTGTGAAACCTGAGCTTTTTTCACGGATGGTGGAATCTGGGAATGGGGGTTGAGCTGTTGAGAGGGAGAGTTGTGGATTTATGAGTAAAATTCTGGCATATGTTAATCTAAACGTGGAACACATAGTTAATTTCTAAGACGTCGTCTGTGTCACAGGTTCAATAAGATTCTAGGCAGCCTGTTGGTGGTGGCTGTATTTGGCATCAACATGTTTTTCTTTGCGGTGTATGTACAAGATATGCCTGTAAAACACTGGGCCCTCTATACACTCATAGCAGTCATACTTGTCCTGTATGTCTTCTTCATCACCTACCTGGTAAGTACCCTCGTTAAGACAGCTTCTCGTTAAGCAGATCAGCATTTAGTTGAGAAGGCTTCCTCGTCACTTCTCTCTTAATCAGAATAATCATCTCATTTAAACTGATAATATCATATCTAAGCTAGCCATATAATCAGTGAACAGGTGAACAATCACTCAGAAAGGTCAATCATCTCGAAGACAGGTAAATTATTGTCAGAAAGTCACTTGTCGCAAAAGCAGGTATGTCCTCTTGAAGACAGGTAAATCATTTGTTTGACCAGCAATACATCTTTTAGACTGGTGCATCTGGTTTGTATGCACTATTTGATAAATTAAAAAATATTTTTCAAGAAACAAATAGTGTATGTTTGGTTACCATGGTAAATCCTTAATGTCAGGTGTGATTGGTTGGATTGTGTTACAGACGTGGTTTTACCTGGTTTCGCTGGGATGCAGGTTTATTGATCCATGTTCTGTAAGTCACTACCAAATCTCCTCACAAAGTTTGTTTTTATTATGGTTCACTGATGAAAGTGTGGGAACTTCTGTTCCAGTGCCAGTTGCCCCATGAAGGTCACATGCTTACTGTGACCTTGGTTTAGGTTAACACTGTGCTTCTAAGCCTTGATGTGACCTTGGTTCATGATAACCCTATGCTTGAAAGCCTCACTAATACGTCATGTTTGCCTGTCACAGTGGTATAAGCGCAGTGCTGCATCCCAGTACAGCTTACTAGAAGATACAACATCCAACACATACTCTCAGGATAACAATGAATCTAGTCCAATCAACAGTCCACATCCATGATACCTGTCTGATGAATTCTCTTAGGACAAATTATGGGGAAATTATGGGCTTTGATGATTTAGCCTTCCAGATATTCCAGGGTCTAATTAGGGGGGGGGGGGTGTTTTGAAAGCAGACAAGCTGCTGCAGCTGTTCACATCATAGGTCCATTGGACCACATTTGAGTCCCATTCTACACATATTTAAACCCCCAAATACCCCCAATATCTGCTTGCTGGATTAGGGATGCATGAATTAAGTAATGGTGGTTAGGAGAGGTGGGCTTTTGAAGGCTGTGACTTGATTTACCATTACTATAGAGTGACTCGTTATTGGTTTGTTCCCGTTAATGATGTACCCAGTCACATACCTATGATCTGTTGACGTGAGTACAGATTCCCTGTAGGTTTTTTTCAATTTGTAAAAATTCATCCTCTTGTCACTCTTGCATAATATATTCAGTTAAACTTGGCGATATTTGATACATGTTGCGTTGAGGATGTATATCAAAATCTGTGGCAAACGGACTTTGGTTGTGCCATTACGTTTGTTGAAACATGGGTGCACAAATCTCAATACTCCTTTGTCAATAATCAACTCAATGCCAATGGTATTATGCTTGTTTGGTTCTGTCTTGTGCAATGAGTTTCTCTATGTCAGGACTTTCTGTCAAATCCATGAAACTGTTTTCTGTGTATGGTTTGTTGTGACACTCAGTTGACCTGGATGTTGTGGTCTTTAAAGACTGGTATTTTCTGCCTTCCTAAGCACAAACTGTGCAATAACAACAGCATTGCTATTCATGCATTTGTTGAAGCAGGTTTTCATGTAGAGTGATCTCAGTGGTCTGGATGTGTGTATCATATTCATATTGCTAAACTTCATAAGGAATGGTGAATGTTAAACCCCATGAAGAGTTTGGCCATCCTGAACTCATACAGCGTGAACCGTAACTCTGTACTGCTTGATTTCCCGCTGTGTGATATGAGGCCGCTATATTATCATCATTCCACTCCTGTTGTGTCTACTGGTGTGATACAAATGGACATCTATTATTTTTTTAAATGAATTCACAATCAATGAGGTGAACGTTTTATGTGTTTTGTTAGCTAGTTGCTCCAGATGTTTATCTGCATAATGACTGATTTACAAAAGCTCCTTAGGTAGAGGAAGCTGCATAAATCAAAAAAAGTCTTCATTGAAAGCACTGTTATTGAATTGTATATTGCTATAATTATATTTTATTCACTGTAGGGTGGATGTTAATAGCCATAGAAATATGTGCAATGTCTCTTTGTGTATCTTGTGAAATGCCTACTTGGATTAATTTACTGGTATGATTTTGCAACGCTTCTGTTGACTTGTCTGACTTTTTCTGAAGCTGCCTTTCCCTGACAAAGTGTGTTAGTATGTCAGTCTTTATTGGCTGCTCAAGTTGTGGGTGTGGCTTCTATTGGCTGACCATTTTGCGGGTGTGGCTGCTATTGGCTGGCCATGTTGTGGGTGTGGCTATGTTATGGGTGTGGCTGCTTTTGGCTGGCCATGTTGTGGGTGTGGCTCTTATTGGCTGCTCAAGTTGTGGATGTGACTGCTATTGGCTGGCCATGTTGTGGATGTGGCTGCTATTGGTTGGCCACATTGTGGCCTTGGCTATGTTGTGGCTGTTATTGGCTGACCATATTGTGGATGTGGCTGCTGTTGGCTGGCGATATTGTGGATGTGGCTGCTATTGGTTGGCCATGTTGTGGGTGTGGCTGCTATAGGCTGACCATGTTGTGGCTGTGGCTGCTATTTGCTTACCATGTTGTGGGTGTGGCTATGTTGTAGTTGTGGCTGCTATTGGCTGACCATGTTGTGGCCATGGCTATGTTGTGGCTGTTATTGGCTGGCCATATTGTGGATGTGGCTGCTATTGGCTGGCCATGTTGTGGGTGTGGCTGCTATTGACTGGCCATGTTGTGAGTGTGGCTGCTATTGGCTGACCATGTTGTGGGTGTGGCTGCTATTGGCTGGCCCTGTAGTGTCTTGTTTCTCACAAAGTCTTCCAATGTAATAAATATGATTCCGATTTTAAAGGACCTTGTGTTGATGCAGCTGTGTGGCACACCTTTTTACCCCAGGAATAGAAATCTGGCTGAACCTTACTGTGCTGCACATGCAACATTTTCATCTTATCATTTACCTTTCACCTTGCATCTGTTCATCCATCCAAAATCATACATGAAACCCCTCTGATGTCAACATCTTCGCAAAATCAGCCTTGCATGACCTTAGACCCCTGAGTTATCAATGACAAACAATAATTCCATGCTCTGTGTGAACTCATAGGGGAAATTTAATGAAACTGATGCTTCAAAGCAACTTGATGGCCAATTGTGATTTCTTTCAGGCCAAATATAGATACTTTGCCCCCAAGGTGACTTGTTCAAATAAGGAATGTGTGTATCTCATACATTTCGGTGTAATTTTTTGTCTATCTAGCTTGTGGAATGTTACAAATTCACCTATTAATACGCGGCTAATGCGACTTGATTTAAGGGGTTCTGTATCATGCCATTGAATACAATGTAAAACCATAACCATTATGATTTAGTCCTTTCATAACGTGTTATTCCCAACCATGTTAAAAGCAGCAGCTACAAGCCTCTTGTAACCAAAACTTATATGAAATAGATTTGTGTCACTTGAAACATGTTGGTGACGAAAGAGGATGATAGTAATGCTTGGACAGGTTCCCCCTAAATGCCATCGCCCACATGCCTGTCACATATCACCCCCCCCCCCCCCCCAAATGAACCCTGTCATAAGGGCAGTAATCCTACATCATATCATTCAGTAATCTGGTTAGGTCAAGCTGATAAGTAACAAGTAAAACCACAAAATGAATAGATGTGCTATCTTTATCACAAAAGATAACTAGTTAACAATAACATGAAATCTGTAACAGCAAAATAACACTGTACAACATGGCCAACGTATAACTAACATGAAAACATCTGATTTTCTACCACAAAGTAACATTTATCATTTATCTCAATAGAAACAGAAAATATTCTGTGACACCGGAAAGACTTGTTCTGACGGTCAACACGAGTAAAGCTACATGAGAGAAATATACGATTAGCGGGTTACTTGAAATACATATTAATATGATAATGCAAACATACTAGTCCTGCTGAGCCCAGCGCTGGCCAAGTTATAAACAGCTGATGACCTCAAATAAATAAGAGTATATATTTTAAGACACAATGGTATTGCACAAAAGAAACATCAAATGAAAAATAAGCAGTATTGTAGCAAAGTTAAAACAGGTTAAAACAATTAGAATATATTTACAAAATATTATTTTATTAAGTCAGGCATTATTGAAGTCGAGTTAAAATATTCAGAAACAACCGGTTAACAAAGAAGCTTGCAGAATGATGAAAAATTTGATACCCAAAGTATGAATACATTAGGCGCATCAAGACTAAGGTTATATGCAGGTTTCAGAGTTACAGAGGTTGGTGCCATGACAACCATAGTCATCATTCAGAAAAAAAGTTTGCATTACACCTACAAATGACATATTGCTCTTGCATCAAAATGGTCACATTCTATCGAGATAAAATATCTTGTCGATGGAGAGATTCAAGAGCACTTATTGGTTTAACCCTGAGTCTGTGATTATGGGTAGTGTAGTTGTGTAGACAGAGTTGCAGTAGCTACCATAACCATCAAATGTGGACCAATCAAATACAAATGCTTTTTACATTGTCGTTTACCTTATTGAACAAGCTACTCTGAGGATTCCTGGCTCAAACACAATGTAACAGCCGTTTACTTTCTCTCTATATAAATATACTGTCATGGGTTGATGCAAGAACACCGGGAAAGGAGCTAATCGACATATCATAAGTAATGATATAATTCTCATCTCAATGACGTTGTTGAGTACAACATTAATAGTACTTGAAGTTGCATGTATCACAGTGTCTTCACAGGATCTAGTGGTTTTTACCACTTCCCATAATAGTACAGCCATTTTGTAATATCATAAATGTCAGTATCACAACAATATTGTGGATACAATAGAACTACAATACCATGAATATAATCAATTCAAATATTTCATGGATGCATCACAATGTCTTTTAGTCACAACAGCATTGTCCATGGCAATACTTTGTTAAAAACAACAACAATGATGGAACAATATTCAAATTATCACATCATAAAAACAACTTCAAGTAAAGATTCAAACTGTAAAAAAGTATGTTAAATAAATCGAGCAAATTTGATTTTTGACTAGTGTGTAAAATCTTCACTAAGAAGAGCAGAGCACAACTGACATCTACCACTGAGCAACTCATTCAAGGTCACGGTGACACCGTTTGACATCTGGACTGACATATGTGACCTGGTCATCAACTAAACCATGGCAATATACATTCTACATCTAATTTACACAAGAAATAAAAAAAAATATTATGTAGTAAATGTACTCAATATGTGAAGGTAAGATGTGAATGAGAGATCCCCTGGTGACAAGTCTTTATCAGTTATAAAGAACAGCCTGTTGTTATCACAGCATGTCAATCAATTACGAAGACACCTGACAGTCAACGGTTATGATGTGCTGAGGTAAATTCATAATCAATGGGTCATCATCACCTGTAATCAGACACAGGTAAATACACCTGTAGATTCAGAACAATGAATATATAAGGCATGAGATGGCTTGTTTACGTAGCGCTGGCTTTGTTCATTCACTTTCTTTCACACAGATAGTCAAATAGACTTCCCAGCCACATTTATTCTTCCAAATGGCATAATTATATTTGCTAACTACATTACATGCTAACTCCATGGCTTCAATTCCCAACCCTTAATGACATTAGCTAACTCCATGACTAACACATTGTGACGTTAGCTAAATCCAGAGCTTCAATTCGCAAACCATACCTAATTCCATAGCCTCAAAAAACACAAGCTAACACGCATGAATCAATTCTTAACAATACATAAACACTAAAAAAATAATAAATAAACACTAATTAACTGATACATAAACACTAATTAACTGATACATAAACACTAATTAACTGATACACAAACCCTAATTAACTGATACATAAACACTTATTAACTGATACAAAAAACACTAATTAACTGATACACAAACACTAATTAACTGATACATAAACACTAATCAACTAATCATATCTCAATGAACAAGAGAAGAATATGAGGTGAAAAACGTGATTTTGTGATGTTGACTGGCTGAACTAACCTCAACATCCAGCTTCCAGACAGACAGGGGTTTGGTGATGAAGCTAATACTCTCACTCTCAGCACCACCCAGTATTAACATGACATAATGGCTGACTGGGGCAGCGTGTTTCTGTACCTGTCGCGTACACAGTCATCACCAACAATATAATATGTCATTGTTATATATGTAGCCGTCAAAAAAGGCTGAGTAAGCAGGTAATATCAACATTCGAAGATGGATACCAAGTGACGTGTGCTATAATCATCTTTGTTATATGAAGTAACTCTCTCAAAGACTTCTCGTTTGTAAGGTTGAGGGAAATCATTCTTTATTATGAAATTACCCAACTGGATATGAGGCATCCATGTTTAGGTTATTGCAGTAATAATTCAATGTCATCCTCCCCAAGGAACAGATTTCAGATAACATGAAGAACACCGTAGTGATTCTGAGGTCGTATAAAAGCCTCCACCCAGACACAAGCTGACAATGGATACAGCATCTCATTAAACAATGGGTTCTTTTTAAATTGTAAAAATTTCCCCAACATCGCCTTACCCCATTATAAGCTAAAGTAAACACCCAGTTTTTATCTTGAACTAGTGTAGTTTTGAACAAAAGAATGAAGACACTGAGATTGGTCGTTATATTTACCCCACCCCATGATGAGTTTAATGTTAAATGATTCAGCAACAAAATCAGCCCTTCTGCCACTCAACATACAACCACAACAACAACAAACTCGTGTTTATGCTCATGCTCAGGGGAGAAAATGACCTATCCTGATTGGCTCTGAGGGATTTCCATCGTAATCAATTAATCATCAACGCTCACCTGAGTGGACGCTGGTCTGTGATACTTCCCCTGCTGTGTCCGCAAGCAACCGTCGGACTCCACAATCTGTCTGGTTTTGACTGGAGCAGTCACAAGTGGCTTCATCTCAATGCACTCGGCTGCTGATCCAGTCTCCATGGTAACTGAGGAGCCACTGGATGGCTGGGCTAATGTTGGATTGTTGTTGGGAGGAGAACCCCACACTTCTTTTCTCTGATGTCTCTTCTCGGATCGCGTCCAGTTGTTATCGACCCGTACCTCCTGGGCGGGAGTGAATGAGACAGCCATCTCAACACTATCCAGCTGAGAGAGGAAGGAGAGCTGATTGTCAAAAGATTTATTGCGGTTGTCCCCAAGAGATTGATGATTGCTTTCATCCTTTAAAGTCATATTTTGATTGACAGCACCTGGTTCCCGGTGAGTCTCCATGGCATCATGTAAGAGGAGTTCTGATTGGCTGTCATCAAGCAAATCATCAGGCAAGTCCTCAATATCCTCCAATATGAGATCGTCTTTTGAAATAGAACGTGGTTCGAAATAACACGCTCCATAATCTCGAAAATTTTCCACATTTTGAGATTCGTGCAACAAAGAATTGAGAGAGCAACTCTTTGGATCTGTGACACTCGTAACCTGCGATAACACACAATCCTGGCTGATGGATGAAAACACTCCATACATTCCTGCTTGGCTACCTAAAGATTTACAATACTGTGGTGCAAAACGGGGTCCATGGGGCACGAAATCATCACTGAATTGCCGATGACAGATTCGTTTTCCACCGGCGTCTAATTCCGATGGATTTGACGAGATATCCTCGTAACTCCTCGTACGCTGATTTAAGATACTGTTCAAGGAATAACTTTTTGTCTGCAGATTCCCGTTGATCTTCAAATCACCACTGTTGTGTCTTACAGATTTGGCATCAGTCGAGAGTTTGCCCTGACTGTGGTACATGGGGTTGTCGAGACCCACGCCCGATGAAAGCAGGCTGCTGGAATCATCAAATGCCGTCCGCCTTAGTAGCGGCAATTCATCATTAGTACTGGACATGCTGTCTAATGAAATTCGCTGGCGTCTGTATCTGGACACCTGTCTCAAGGTGACCCCCTGCCGAGCTTTATACATTCCTGTCTTACTGTGAGCTTCACCGAGGATGTGAGAACCGTCTGGACACGGGGTCTGGCTCTTCATATTCTCCTTCTCATCACTCGTCATACTTGAATCCCAATCAGACGATTCTTTCCGGGATACCAAATCATTGCTATGGTTACCCTGCGTTAGATTCAAATCAGTCATTTCAATTGCATCTGGGGGTGTAATGCCGGACTGAATGGGGTTGATTTTATTTTGGAATAATATTTTGGAGTCGGTTGAATCTTGTTTTCTGTTCATGTTGGCTGGGCTGGATGCAGGGCGGGTCGCTGGTACCAGTCTGCTGACTTGATGGAGCAGGGGGACGGAGTGGGTGCGGTCAGTGGTGGAGGATTTGGGGGTGGGACCCATAAGTAGAACAGCAGTGTGGTGACCTCGAGGTGCGGGTGATGGCCCACTGAGGTTCAATTTGGTCCAGGTGGATGAATCTACAGAGCAGTAGGGACGGCAAAGTGAAATGGATACATCGGGGTTTGATAATAGAATTGATGAGAATGATCACTATGATAGAATGCTTTTAGGACAAAATAGGACACCAGATTAAATTAAATCATCTGGGATCATAATTTAGATTATATGATGATACATAAATCTTAGGCTAAAGATGATAATGATAATTATGATGATGATGATGGTGATGATGATGATGGTGATGATGATGATGATGATGATACTGCTGCCGCTGATGATGATGGTGGTGATGTTGACTGTAATGATAGTCACTATAATGATGACGATTATGAAGCTCCTGTGTCAACAACCCCACAAGGACAACAAATAAGTCAAATAAATCATCTCCTGCCAACCAAAAACAAGATCAATATAAAACCACAAGACATCCTCATGTAATGCACTCAGAATTCAACCAATCTTCCCGCTTTTCAACTTATAGAAGATTTATTAAAGAGGAAAGTGACTTTGACCATAAACAAAAATCATTCTGCTTCATTCACAATATACAGATAACTCAGAGGGCACTTACTGAAAGAGAAGGCCCATAGATGGCCATGCTGTACTCCATTATGTAGCCCCCCATAGAGCAGCATGATGTCACCCACACGACATGCACTGTGACCTTTAAGAGGGGGCGGGCCTTTACCACATTTCACTCTGCTCCAGAACCGCCCACCTGTCACACAGCAGCAAATCACATTAGCTGTTTGATAGCTACATTCTGTTAGGACAAATTATATCAGTTGATGAGTGAGTGAGTGCCCCCGTAGGAAATAGGGAACAACCAGTATAACAAGAGTACAGCTTTACAAAAGAACAATGGGCCCAGTTGCCCCATTTATTACACAACACACCAGTAAGACTGAGACAGAAATAGGTAAGCATCCCGCTCAAATGATTGTATTGAAATCTAATTATGACACAATTAAGTTATTTTTTACATAGTATATTTTTTACATAGTATTAACTGACAGCAATAAACATTTAATTAGTCAAACAGTATTTTAAGATATTGATTCATTAGGTGATTTTTAATAAAAAAAATGTGAGCACCATTACAAGTGCCATTCTAACTGAAAACAAACTCATTATCAATGAAATAATATCACCGCTTCAACCTTGATGTTGTTATCATACAGCATGACAATTGATAGGAACGCCAGACTCACTGAAGGTCCATTTCCAGAGGTCATCTTTGGGTTGTAGTCCACTCATTCCACCATAGATGTACATGGCTCCATCATACATGATGGCGGAGTGGTCGTGTCTGCCCCCCGGCCCGTCCTCGTTGGTGCCACCGATGTGGGCAAGATGCCAAGACATTGACTCTGTCAGGAGCAGAAATAAAGACTCAATCAGGCTGAACAAACTGGTCAAACAGGTCTGTCTCTGAATCTAACACTCATGAAATGACAACTGAAAGGGATGTTACTATATTCTGGGAATACAACATTTACTGGTCATTGCATTTGAAGCTTGGCAAGATAATGCTGTTATGTTTATGAAGGCTAGCTGAGCATCTTTGAAATGTATATCAAACGGAGAGAACACTTTGAGAATTGATTGCTTCTTACCTAAATCTAGAGTCCACAGCTCTGAGCTGGATCCCCTGAGGTCAACAAAGCCTCCATGGATGTGGATGGCACTGTTACATATGACTGTAGCGTGACCTCGCCGATTGACCGGGGTCACAACATCTGAGTTGATGTGAAATCGCTCCCATGTGTAGGAATCTGTCACATGATCACAATCATCATCGTCATCATCACCATTATCTCCATCATCATGATGATAATCATCTCCATCATCATTATCTCCATCATCATCATCATGATAATAATCTCTCCATCATTATTATCTCCATCATCATTATCTTAATCATTATCATTATCTCCATCATCATGATAATAATCATCTCCATCATCATTATCTCCATCATCATCATCATGATAATAATCATCTCCATCATCATTATCTTAATCATCATTATTATCTCCATCATCATTATCTCCATCATCATCATTATCTCCATCATCATGATGATAATCATCTCCATCATCATTATCTCCATCATCATGATAATAATCATCTCCATCATCATTATCTTAATCATCATGATAATAATCATCTCCATCATCATCATCTTAATCATCATCATTATCTCCAGCATCATTATCTCCATCATCATCATTATATCCATAATCATTATCTCCATCATCATGATAATAATCATCTCCATCATCATTATCTCCATCATCATCATTATCTCCACCATCATTATCTCCATCATCATCATTATCTCCATCTTCACTATCAACTTCATCCTTCACCTAAATTCAATGTTATACTTTAAATGGAGCATCAAAACAAACAATTTTTTTCTTTCTGAAATAAGTAAACTACTGCGAACCCAGATGTAGGATCCATAAGGGACAATCTGCTTCCCCGGCAAACTGGAACTCTCCCCCGAACACATACAGCTTGGCTTTGTATGCTACCATGGTGATCTCCTGGGGGGATGGGGGTGCAGTACCTTGCGTCTGTACTTTCTCCCATCTCTCCTCAGCTGGAAACAAATAAGATATCAAACAATTGAACTTAGAGACAAACAGGGGGGCAGCAAACATTGACCCACCATTCACATCAGGGCCAGGTTCAAAATCTAATCTGGCAAGGAAAATCTCATGTCTGCGCTATGTATTTGAAACATTGCGAGTTTTCACCAATGAAGACCTGTCTATCAAACTTACAGTGCTATGATCAAAGGAAAATAAGGTGTCTCTGAGGACATAAAAAATCCAATAATTTCTCTAGAGGTTTTGCCATTGTTTCCACATTAACTCTTGCCAACAATGTGACAGCCCTTATGACTATGAACTGCTACCATTGTGATCAAAGGCCAGTTTATGAACGTGTAGAAGATCTTTCTTAATTGAAAGTACTTCTTATTTGACCTTCATGGTTTAACTTATCCGGTAATCTTTTAGATCATTATTTACCCAATTGTACCTGTAGATAATGGCATCTAATGACAAAGGCAAAACAAGTCAATTTGAATTTGCATAAGAGATTATTCACAACCACATCCCCCTCCAAAGATTACAAATAAAAGAATCGCCAGTACAAACCTGTGTGGTATTTCCACAAGTCTTTCCGATTCAAGCGCCCATCCTTTCCCCCGTACACAAACACGTGATCGCCATACTGACAGGACGCGTGTTTGGCTCGGTTGAGCGGGAAATGGGGGCGATCTGCGATGGAGGACGGGGAGAGGAGAGACCAGGCCGTGGCTCTGTAGTGCTTACGTTGTGACTCGGGGCTGTGCCGGACTGAGAGGAGGGAGCCATAACGTTTCATATCATTGTGATTCTGCCAAATACACAACACAGTGAATGACAGTATCTGGTGTGTAGAATTGGTGTCAGTATATGGTGCAGTTGAAAACAATGATTGACCAGTTAATGTAAGTACACATAACGTTTATGGTACCACAGAAACACAGTCACAGTATACAGCTGTGGTAGTGATATGTGTCACACAGCACAATCATCCAATCAACGCACACATTTGTGGACATCAACAAATACACCACAATTCATGCCCTTATATACAGATTTTAAAAAGATGATACGTTCAAGAGAAAGTAAATTAATCATTCAACAATTTGTTTTAATAAATATCACTGAGATTACATATCTTGTGTTTGTTTTTTTTTTACTTACTCTGCAATGCATATGATTACAGTATCCAAGATCCTCCAACATTCACAAGAAAGAAAATATGGATAAGAAATCAATCTCACCTCTGGACACTACACCAATGACAGCTTTCTCTACCCAAAGACTTCAATTTTTAATATCCCTATCTTGAATGATATGGGTCTGAAGTTCAGTTATATGAAGCACACAGAACTATATTGAGAAAGCCTACTCACTGCCATACTAGAGGGTGCTGCTGACTTCCTCCTGATGACAAGAAGACATGTGACTGTTGTTGACTGACATAGCCACCTGATAAAAGTCACGCAAGAAGAGAAGATTTGTTTACACTTCAACTGCGTCATAAGTATCAGAAGAATGCTGTCGAGTACATGAGTAAGGGGTGCTTTCTGACAGGGGGATGGGAGTAGTGGAGGAGGTTATTACAGTCACACAGATAAGTATGGTGCCAGAATGGGCCACTTGCTGTTAATTTAAAGATAGCTTAACATCCCATCAACTTCGGGTATATGTTAATTTGCAAAGACAAATACCATGTGACCCTGTCAGATCAACAAAACGCTGAGGTCAATAGGTCATCTAGATCACTTTCTAGAGCCACCACTTGCTACTATATGGTGTTTGCACTTGAGCAATTGGAGGACTCTTACATTATACAGTACAGTAATGTACTTATGATAACGTATGAGGGTGGTCACCCCTGCCAAGATCAAGATAACTTACAACTGATAATGAGTTTATTAATCCTGACACACAGTGAACCAATCATTATGGAGGGTATAGCTCCAGGAAAATTCACCGAACAAGACAAAGGGGACGATGGTTGTTCACTGAGGTCAGCAGTAAAGGTTAATTAGTGAATGGTGGGGTTGATAATAATGATTGAACATGGAAGTGAGATTACAGTAATCACAGCAGTTACCACCTGTGGGTTAGGGGGGGGGGTGAAACTTCCAACAGCAAATGGAAAAGTAACCTGTTACAAGGAAAAGACACACAATCACTAAGATATGGAGACCAATGGTAGGATGTTAGATCGGTTTCTAGCCTTTAAATTGCTTATAGTTAAGACCATAATATGGGTGGTGGAAATATGCATGAACGTGAGTGGACTTGACTTCTAATTAGGTAGGATCAAAGTTCAGCTATCAAATTCACTCACATCTAGTGGAACAATATGATGATCAATTAGTCTGATAAATGTTTAGCCAATTAAAGGTCCCTCATTCAAAGCATTGATTAATGTGTGCATTACATTTGGGCCAGAAATTCACTGGTTTGTTTTTGTAAATGAAGAATAGAATGTTACACCACAAGAGAAACTGACCAGCATGTTAGATGGACACAGTAGTTATTTATAACACCAGTTCCTATTTCCTATGTTTATCACCATTTGCAGGGAAAAGTAAATGTCCCAATACGACCCAATATTCAGATGCATTCCTAGACTTGGTAAGAAATGTCCGTCAGAGAGGTCTGATAACCTGGGTTTCATGCAACATGAAATGATCTGCTGTATAATGGTCAGCGGGCAATGGGCTATTGAAAAACATCAGCACTTTGTAAAAACTATATGCATAATCACGATTTGTTGTGAACTACACCTGTACGGACGTTTCATTTAATTATAACTTGAATGTCCTGTAAGGTTAATATTACATCAATATAATATATATCTACACCTACAATTGGTCTCTATGCCTGCAGTGGACAGAAAGTCAATTATAGATTCATGAAGTGAAATATTATTAAACGTTTATAAACATTCTTCAGGGATGAAAGCTATGAAAGAAGGCGCACATTCAACTCAGCATTAAAAGTGAACAATTACGTCCAACCACCGTTTATTTTCCATATGTCAGACATGATGCATGCATTACAATATTCGAGGGCCAGATTTGTGTAACCATAATCCATATTGCATATTTCTGGGTCTTTCAACTTCTTCCTCAATTGCTTCTAAAGTGGGCGGGGCAGTTACATTTTTAGACAATGATGACATTTTAACGCATGCAAAGTTAAATTACCATCACCATTCCTTTTGGTCACTACGAATTCGAATTGCACATTGACCTGTTTTATCGCCCATCAAAATAGTAAACAGCCATCGATTAGTTAGTCGATTAGTCCAAGTTATGCGTCGTCGGTGCTAATTAAGTCTGAAGCAAATTTCTCAAAACACAATAGAATGTACTCTGACCCACCTTCGCCATTTTATAATGCATATCGAATCAAAAGACGAAAATAAATATTGACAACTGCTTAGCAACGAATATAACAACACCCGGAAACTGGTGACCGTACCTGCGCGCTGCGCTCATATATCTCAGCTGCCGACTGGCGCTCAGGTCAGCCGGGGCAGGGACGTCTTATTAGCGTGTGGGTGTGGCGCTGCGTACCGAGGGGGATCTCCAAATGCGGTCATTTTTGGCCATGTGTACGAATTGGTCGGATTTTTTGGGGGTAAATAGTCGAGTAGATAAATTGGCCGATCAGAGGGGATGTGTCATAGAGGTAAATTTCTTGAACCGTATATTGGACTCAGTATTCACAGCTGTGACACTAGAGGTCTACTGAAATTCTGAATCTTATCAGTCTCAAAATACCATTAAACGACACTCTACTTTGTATAATGTTGTGATCTTCAGAGCGATGAGGACAAATGCCACGCGATCGTTCAAGCAGAAAAAGAGCGTTCTGTTAGCGTGTCAAGGTCGTCAATTTCGCTGACTCATGCGCGGTCGATTTTTAATCGTTGTTAGGAAATGGGCTAATGTACTCATGCTGAGTAAGGAGCATGTCATAGTGATGTGAGTTCGTTGAAGGAAGACTAAGGTAATAAGGCTACAAAGTGTGACGTCACAACGCTGATAACGATCCACCCTGGCTCTTTAATACCTTTTCGCTGTAGCCATGTTTGGGAGGCTAAATTCTCGGCGACCGCTTACAGAATCGATATCGAACCTACATAGAGAATCAATGGGGCCACGCTAAGAGTGTTCACTCGCGCCTCCCCGTGGTGCTTGGTCATAACGTCCCTTAAAACCGTATTTTCTGATTAATTCGGGGACGTGAACGAACTAGGGCTCGCCGGGACCAGTTGTGTTTGCAAACACCATGTTTGGTGCATACAAAAATAACAATTAGAGACTGGTCGTCGTAAGTGCATAACAGAACTGACAATAAAGACTGGTTATCTCTAGGTATAAGGATGATTCATTGAAAGCGAACACGAGAGGTTTGTATTGCTTTAATTGGTCGCAGAAACTGGGGAGACTCCTCAATACACCAGATCTCGGGTGCTCCCGGGGGGGGGGGGGGACACTTGGCCTTATTCCGGATAGGGGTGTGCCGCGGGACCTCGAAAACCCGTACCTGTCGTACAAGGTCAGCATGGCCAAAAGCATACCCCGTCGTACAAGGTATTATGCGAATGTATAACCCGTCGTACAGATTGGAGCTGAAAAAACTTCCCGGTCGTACAAGTATGAGGCCCAAAAACCCGTCGTACAAGTCGAGAGGCCGAAAAAACATACCCCGTCGCGCGGCACATATATACTACCTCTATACACTTAAGCCCCCCCCCCCCCCCCACTCCCCGGGGGGTGGCCCTTCAAGCGCTCGGCCGAGATTCCTACACGTGATGAATTTTTCGCTTAATCATGGGCTTCAGATGGCCGCGAAAGGAAGAGGTTGTCGAATTTTTGAAATACCTCTCGGATGAAATAGAAGCAGAGCATGAAGTCGTTATCAACTGTCTCTTCCAGACGAACAGTGGACCGAGACCTCGGATAACGCCGATGAAGAGCTTGAGGTCGAAGGCGCTGTTAAGGTTTATTCTACATGCAAGACTCCCAACAAGTACGAAGAAAGAGCGACATTCAGGAACATTGTAGGGGTGAACACCCACAACGGCGGCAATTATCAGGGCGGTCGCTTCATGACCATGGAGCTCATCTGGTTGAAGGACCTACACTTCCCTATGTCCAGTCCGATTCAGATGAATTAGGGAGACCTCTGGCAGCCCACACAGAGCCAGCAGTGGTGACAAACACCTCACCGTGGACGACGTGCTCCAGGACGGCCATACCTACAGAACACAGGAGCGCCACGAGAACCTGCAAGAGTTCTGCACTCAGCTGGGTGAACTATCGAATTAGAACCCAGCCTCTGGAATTTCTGCCTTCTTCAGCAGGAGGTTACAGCACTGGGTCTTGGTGTGGATGTTCATGCCGTAAATGGACTTATTACCCTCCCAGTTGACATTTATTTAGTACTTGCATAAGCCTATTGTGCGACGTGTTTTGACAGTGGCAAGGCTCTGCGAAACGACATTTTTCCCGCTCTCATCAATCGCAATGACGTCAGCCCAAGATTCCCATCTGCTTTTGTTTGTGTCACGGTTGCGCCACCTTACGATTGCAATGTATTATAATTAGGGAAGCGATCACCACAGAGCTACTCGAAGTGAGCCCTCTTGGCGTAGATATAAACTCTTTTATGGGACTGCGAGCATGACAGACGGAGTGTTAACAATGTTGGGTCTTGATGACAGCTCGAGTGGCCAGTGCATTTCGACCGACCCATCATCAATAGCACTTTATGTCCACCTCGATCGAGTCAGTAGCACAAAAAACATGTAAGACGGGGCCCCCACTACATTTCTTGAAGTTGCGGGTTTAGTGGTTGGCTCTTTCTGTAATTTAATAATCACGAAACCACGACATCCCCAATTCTGTCTACGGGTTTATAAGAGCTGGCCTCTGGACAACCATGACCTCCGCTGAGCTATGTCCTAGAATTCACAGCCGGGTTTACGAAGCAACCATGTCCATAAAATCGATGGACCTTGACAGAAAATGCAAAGCAAATTATTCGCTCTTTGTGACATCAGAGCTGAATACTATCAATGCGCGACACGACCAGCTAACAGAGGCCATCAGCCGGGACACCCAGGCCATCAGCCGGGACACCCAGGCCTTCAACCGGGACACCAAGGCCATCAACCGGGACACCCAGGCCATCAACCGGGACACCCAGGACTCCAAGGCCATCAGCCAGGACACCGAGACCCCCCTGCTGCTATAATTGTCTTTCCAACGATAAATGGGATTATTATACTTGGGACGATGACAACAAAGCCCGCTAACCAAACTTATGATGTTTTCACCGTGAATGTCGACACACTTTATGGTCGTAGTGATAAAGACGAGACGTCAATTGAATGGTGTCTGGAAAACGGATGTTTATTTCTGAATGTGGGGGTACGGATTCCGTATCCCGCAAGTCCGAATAGAAATTACAAAACTGTGGTATGGATTAACCCTAACTTCTACTTTTGGGGACGGAGGTATTTATACTCGGGTGTGGCGTCGTCAGCAAGCGTTGAGGTACTATTATCTTGAGCTTTAATTAAAGATCATACGGGCTGATGTTAATTGTTATGGGAATTGACGGGTTTGGAATGTTTACTTCAAAGTGGGTGGTGGGGGGGGGGGGGGGGGGGGGGCTGGGGTGGGGGGGTTATTATGACTCCACACTGGTTGACGACGCCTATAACGATTAATACATAAAATCTAATTGATAAGGACGGCAACTTTTGACCTACCCACACAGTTGGATGGAAGCTATATTATCAACTTCATTGTGAGTTATTATGCGCAATATGGTGCCATATCGTTCCTAATTGAACTTGATTTGTATCATGCATGAGTTGAAGGTTTAGCTATGGGATTATAAGGCTGTGAAGATGACAGTAGAATTTTTTTTCAAAAATAGCATGTATGGACCTCGCCAACAGACAGAATGAATATGCAAAGAAGACCCATGTGGTTGCCCAGGTCTCACAAAAAGTTGGTAAATCTGGTGGTACTATGACAAGTGACATTGACATACAAGATACCAAAGTCCTTCGGCTGGGAGACCACATTTCACAAAATGTGGCTCCTTCACATGAGATATACGTGGTCGTTCGGTGATTTAGTGACGGAAACAGGCACTCTCCATGACAGACATGTTTGACGCAATGCTAACATAACAGCCTGCGCAGAAGCCGATGCGCAGGAGATCGGGAAACAGGATGTGGATCTGGTACCACAATTAATTTGGTGTCTTCTGTCGTGAGCTCTGGATCTGATACAATAACCGGGGGTTTTTTTTCTTGTTAAAAATGAAATTGCTGACACACAATCTGGGACTACCAATCTCTTTTTCAGACTTTCATTGCACATTGTTGTTATTTTGTGATATGCAAATAAGAGTGAGTCACTGTAAATTTGGACAATTCTGTGGAGACGTTTGGCGGTGCGGGACCTGCAATCTTGATCGATGATGATTGGACGATAAGGGTCACGTGACTAGAGGGTGGTAAACTGACTTAGTCAAACAGTGCAAGCCTTGCCCGAGGAAAAATTCAGCTCAAGTTACTCCAGAACCGCTAGCTCTCTTCCTGTGTAAATATTGCGGACTCAAACATGGATTGTTCGCTTTCACAGTCGGATATCGACGATTTTCAAAGAGATGGTGCAGTATGCCTTCGTTCTGTCTTCTCGTCAGATTGTTTGAAAACGATATCGAATGGCGTCGAAAAGAATATGTCGAATCCTAGCCAGTACAGCGAATGCCTGAGGGCACCGGGAGGTCCTGGCGTCTATTTCAACGACTATTGTAATTGGCAAAATATACCTGAATTTCGTGATTTTGCTTTCAATTCGCCAGCAGCTTATATTGCTGCAAGACTGACTGGGTCCAAAGTGAGTTCATAATATTTTTTTCCAACCAGCCTACCCCACCACTATCCCACGCTATCCACCATCCCCACGCTGAACTCAGATGACTGTTGATACGACATTTTGCAGACGGCTGTATTCTATCACGAGCATGTACTCACCAAGGACCCGGGCACATACGCAGTGACGCCTTGGCACCAAGACCAGCCCTACTACCCCGTGGACGGCTTTCAGGTGAGGAGAAATGGTCAGCATGGATGTGTGTGTGTGTGTGGTATAGATCCAATGTTTATATGTAACCATCAAGTGGTGTGGGGTAGGGGCAGTATGGAGGGGAGGGGCTGGTGAGAGTACTTCGCCTTAGAGGTACTGAATTTATATATAATGGGATTGCTGACATGGTGTTCCATTTCTTTTCTCAAAAAGTTCAGAAAAGTACAAATCTAAATTGATAAGTCCCACCTTTTGGCTGATACATGAAAACTCCAGCACCTCGGCCACTGAAGGCAAGTTACTTCGCTCCTAATTGTTAACGAACTGATATTCACATACAGCATTACGGTTATTGATATAGCTACATATAAGTAGTCTAAAGCGCGGACACGAGAATCAGCATATATAGGTCTGCAGCATGGACTTGATAGATCGAAAGTATAATGAGCGCGGACGCTGTCAGAGGCAAACTTTCTTTGTCTACATACAGCCACTGCGGCTCGTCAATGCAACGAATCTCGATTGATTGCAGAATTGCTCGTTATGGATTCCAATCGACGAAGTCTCGATGGACTCGACAATTCAGTTCGTCAAGGGTTCCCACAAATGGGATCGGTGGTTTCATCCCCGCAAATTTGCTTCGTCGCTGAACTATCAGATTGAAGAAAATGGTGAAGGAACCAGAGAATATGAAAATGTCCCGGATGTCGAGAAAGCTGTCGACAACGGCGAGATGGAGATACTCCGATGGGCGGTGAAGGTAAGGTTGATGTAGGTGACAACTGGGGTGGGGTGGGGGTTATTGGTATCAGGAAAATGCCCCCAAAGCTTTTCTTTTTCACCATTTGAATTTTCGTCACATATTGGTTGGGATTTATCGTGGAATGAAACCATATGTTGATATCCTGATTAAATCAAACAAAATAATAAATTGTTAAACTAGTAAATGTTGTAAAATCAATTCAACTGGGTTTCATAATAAATTATCCTTATTTTCGCCGTGTTGTGTAGCCCGGTGATTGTATAGCGTTCCACATGTTGACGCTGCATGGCGCGCCTAGCAACACCAGCTCCACCCCGCGGCGAGTTCTCTCAACAAGATGGCTGGGTACATACGGATTAACGCAACTTGTTATGAAATCCATGTAGTATATAGGTTATAAGAATTGTTGGAATAAGGTTACTGTATTTATGAATTAGCCTGGTCATGTTATTTATTATTTGATAATTAAAATATTATACAGAACTATGAATTCTCATTCAAGTATATTTGTCTTCACATTTCATTACAGGGAATATAGTATACTAGTATTCTTATGATATCGCTTGATGTATCATTTATCATTTTCCGTGATTGTTATTTCCATTCATGACTCCAGTTTATATCATTCTGTTTTCCCAGGTGACGATGCAGTATTTGCCAAACGACCCTGGACGGTGTCACCGCCTATCGACGGTGGTTTGACAATTGGCGACCGTTTTGTTTGCGAAACATTCCCGTTAGTGTATAATACGGAAGTGAGAGAATGACAAGCGGAAGTTTTGCGACCGTTTTATTTAAATATTCACTTATTTATTCCATTGATTCCGATTTACCAAGTCAAATCTACTTCTTGATATCAGTCCGGGATTCCACATTATTGAACACATTAGTCCAATATACCTAAAATGGAAAACCTTGAATCAACATCTTTCATTCTACATATATTAAAACCTCAACAGACAATTCAGATAAACCTAATTATGAAGGTGGCGAAGTAAAAATGTCAAATGCTGATGAAACCATAGACACACAAGTCATATAACGCCCCTCGTTAGTCTCTGGCTTCTAGCATATATAGAGTAAATATACTATTGACCAGAGAGGAGGGGCGTGATATGACTCGAGTGCCTGTGGATGAACGCCCAGATAAAGCCTGGCCTGAAAAAAATCCTACACTCAGGTAAATAAATAGAGATGTTACAACCCTACGTGACGCATTGGAAAAGACCAGCATCAAGTGTACTATCCATGTAGACCCATGTAGACTCTTGAGTATATACAACCCGTTGTGAGGTAATATTTGTGTTGCAATGAAAGGTTGTGTTTTTGATTGATCTGCAGCAGACGTCACAGATATCAGCGAAAATTGATTTCGATTGAATACCGGTCCATTTATCGTCAATTTAAACCGACCAAACATTGTACTGTTACTGTTACTGTTACTACCGAATAGTTGAATCGTAGACAAATTCAACCTGTCTGTGCCTAGGAGTGTCAGCATATATTGACCGAATCTCACTGACGAAGGTTACTAGGGATGTGCCGCCAATTTGGGTCGGTTTTCTGCCATTTTGGTATACAAATGGGTCGTTATTTCTAAAAGCCAGGGCTAGCAATGGGTCGGTTTTTTGCAATGACCTTGTATACCAATGGGTCCGTATTTTTTACAGCGAGGTATAGCAATGGGTCATTGTTTTGCAATGGGTATACAAATGGATCAGTATTATGACAGACAGGGATAGCAAGATGTCTTTAATTAACGTATGAGCCTCAATATTGCGTGTTTGCTCGGGTCCCCTGGGTCAATGGTGGCAAACCCCAGCTGACATCGGGGTCGTGTTTTTTTTCAGAGACAAGTTTTATGGCATGATAAGCAAACATTAAGGTCAGGTCCGTACATTCTCCTTCCCTTTCCGGGACCAGCGATTCCCCCCAGATGCGACAAGGAGGGATTTCAGTTTGCCTACCCCGGTAACCATCCATCCCGAAGAGAATTGTCTAATTGCTGTCAGCACCTTGACATAATCAAAGTTGCCCAGTTGATAACGTTGTCGAGCGTGGGAACGGCGTGAGAATCCCAGTGCGATCGTGTATGCACAATTTACAGAGGTATGGTTTGCCGGACCATGAACGAGGAACCTCATGTGGGGTGCAGAGGGGAGGCATGTTATCTTCCCATTTAATCCAATTTCATGCAGGTGCAGAGGGGAGGCATGTTATCTTCCCATTTAATCCAATTTCATTATAATGAAATACCATATATTGTCTACCTCATGGGACCGACGTCCTGGAGCGCTTGATAGCCTGTGGGGCCGAGTCACATATTTTTTATTTATTGGCTGCTATTTAATCAACTGCCTTGCCGTTACAAGCCAGAGCATCGTTGGGACTGACCACGGAATAAGAGAAGGTTTTTTTGCCGTTGCGTCACTAAAATAACTATTTTAAACATGCTGAAACAGGAAGAATCGATTATGGATGAACATTTTGTGAAGTGGTTCATTTCTAGCAATTTGTCTCAACAAACGACTGTCTTTGAATGAAATATGCCTTCGCAGCCTTAATAAACGTACTTTTTCATTCTGAATCGTTAGTTCGGTATATGGATGGGTCCCTTGTAGCTCCTCGAGGTGGTCTAGATATGATTTGGGATCATTAAATTTTGGTATATGTATGGGTGACCCTTTTAAAAAACGGTATATGAATGGGTCTTTTTTCAGAGGATTTGGTATGTAAATAGTTCCCTTTTCTCACTTTGGCTTGGTATAGATATGGTCCGGTTTTTTGTTACCCATTGCGGCACACCCCTACCCTTTTTCAAGGAGAACCCCCCCCCCCCTCGGGGGTAGTGTGCAGGACGTATCATTTCCTGTGGGGCTACTCCTGTGCAGGACGCTATAGAAATGTTCAAGGAAGTTTTGCTGGGTTAACATTTTAATGCTGATGGCAATGGGTATATCGGATTTAACATCCAAGTTAAACTGAGGTCACAGGAAGCCAAAATTTGGTACAGCCTGCGGGAGTCCAGTTCGGAAGACGGACGTTATGATTACCATGAAGCCCTGCCGTGTACCTAGAGCATGCACGTTATGATTACCATGCTGAACATGACCTGGATTAGGAAGGAGCCACCGAAAAGTAGGGTGTTATGCTGTAGTGATGTCCGCGAGGAATGAGGGAAAAATGTGTTTAGATTAGCACTGTGGGCATTTCTGCGAGGTAATGGCTGGGATTAGGGTGCCAATACTTATTTCATTGATAACACCGTTTAACTGCGTAAAATCAAGGAGTTATAACCAATAGTTATGTAACCAATAGTATATGCAACACCTAGGCTATGCTGGTATTAGTCACCCCACATGGATTTGCATTGTAAGTTGGGTTTTTGCAGCTGACCTGGCTTGCGGTATATGGATGCAAACTATAGCAGCTTGCCATACATATGATACAAACACCTGTGAGACACTCGGGAGAGATCAGAAAAATCAGAACTGGTTCAGAGCCTGTCATTCCACAATATAAGGAATAGAAGCTTCGCCTGCAACAGTCTGTTCTGTTTACCACACTCAATCATTCAAGTCTGCGATGTCGGGGGAATTGTGATCATTAACGCAAGTGAAATATGATTCTTTTAAGTGGATCAATGTTTGTTATCACAAGAGCCTGGCAGATGTCACAAGCTTTGGTAGACGGCAGACTGTACTATTTATTCACATTAATGTGAAAAACAGTACCAGTGTATCGTGTGTCTGATCTTGCCTTCTGGGAAATTCAATGAAGTGAATGTCATCAGGAGTTTCAAGGTAAACACATCATTCATGTAAAATCAAAGACTAGCCATTCAACAAGAATATATATAAATAATGAGTAGTGACCTAATGTATAATCAATTATAACTAAAAAAAACTTGACTGCATAAGGCAAATACTACTGAATATACCTATGTTACCAGCATAACAATATGTATGGCTTTAATTTCACAGACATAGCAGAAATCATTCATTAAGAGTCTGTGGCATCTAAGTCCTGTCGCAACTTGGCCAGAAGTGCAATTCTTTTATCCCTCCATTCACGCCTCTCTGCCAGTTTACTGATGGGGGTCGTTTCACAGAGCTGTCTGCATGTCTCTTGCATGTAGTCTTTCTCTGATGACATTGGAATGGCCGGCCCCGAATCAGACGATATGTTGTAAATCATATCTCCGTAGCGTTCAATATAGCTAGTGTAACCTGGGCAAATAAGATTAAATAGCTGGTTAAGGATCTATCAAGTCTATCTATCATGAATGAGGTAAGAACAATATGTTGCTTAGTCGAGCTGGCTCTGAGAACAACCGTTTTATACATAAATACCGACAGATAATGTAACTCATAAAATCTTATTTTGACATGGAATGTTTTAGCTTAATTTATTGAATTGAATAATATAACGTTAAGGAGGTCATTTTACATAAAGGTCGGAGCATTGATTTCCTACCACATTGCCATAGCAACTTGTTAACCAACTTAACATAGATCTGGCCAACTAAGCATTCTAAATCAAGATAGTGGTTAGTTTACATCATAGCAAATATAAGTAAAATGTAGTTATATGTACAAGTAGAGAATTTAATAGTAGAGAAAATTGATAAGAATCAAGTGAAATATAAAGCCATCCACATGTACGTCACTGAATCTAAACCAGCTCCTAACACAATAGGCCCCAATAGGAACTGACCTTCAGCGTTTAGATGAGCTGTTTCAAACGGACCCATGAATGCATAGCGCATCCCGAGACCCTCCGTCATGATCTTGTCCACCCCTTCAGCGCTCACCACACCATCCTTCAAATGAAACACAATTTATACATTAATGACTCAGATATTATTATACGAGATTAACAAATTTATACGGTCAAACTTCAAATGTATTCCATTAGAAATTAGAATTTATCTCGGATAAAATATCTACCGATGAATAAACTTACAAAACTTTAAATACAACTGAACAGTGTGTAAAGCACTTACATGTCCTAGATAGTAAAATGCAAAGTAAATTTTTTATCGTGGGATAATTATCTGTACAATGCCACAAATGAACCACTAAATCGACATTGATTTAACAGCCCTTAAAACCAACATAATCCAATGTATTTGCAAATTCTCATTTAAAGCGCAGATCACAATATCCAAAAATGGGTCACATTCCTCATGGGGCTATACCATCTCACTCACTTTGACAAGCCTTTGAGCCTCCATAATGATAGCATACTGGATCCTCGGCTGAATGAAGCCAGGTACCTCCTTCTTCAGGGTGACTGGAGATTGGCCGATTTCTGTCATAAGAGCACGAACTGTAGTGGCAGTGTCTGGTGATGTCCAAGGGGCAGGAACCAACTCAACCAGAGGCATCAAGTACGGAGGGTTGACCTGAACATTTTCAGTTTTATGTTAGATGTCATGATCTCTCGATAAGATGCTGAAAGTAAGCACTACATCACTTACGACTACTAAAAGCTAAAGTGCTACTTGGAAAAAGAGCTTATTAACAAAAACACAACCCCTCCATCGCCCTCAAATACTCAAATACAAATACACCTAGACACAAAACACACACACACACATATATATATATATATATATATATATATATATATATATATATATATATATATATATATATATATATATATATATATATATATATATATATATATATATATATATATATATTTATTGATATATATATGAACCCAATATTTGGTAATCATGAAACAAAAAAACTGCCTATTTTGACCCCGACCAACTACTGCCTGTCCTGGACTGGGCTGAGGTGAAATACACTCACCGGGTGAGCCACAATACACCGAGCCCGATGTTTGAGATCCTCAGTGTACTGCGAACAGGGCATGGCACTGGAGGAGCTGGCCAGGATGGTGTTGTCATCAACCAGAGAGTCCAGCTGCTTAAACACCTTCTTCTTCATCTCCAAAATCTCCGGCACACACTCCTGTAACCAAGGTAGTTAAAAAGGAGGAGTTAAAGAGGAACTGAGCAAATGCATTTTACACCACTTCAAATGGTTTCACTTGATATCAATAATAAACATTTATCTTAAAATGTACCCCTGTATAAGTAGAAACAAAGAGAAAAAACCCAGTGTGACAGATTTATTGCGAGGAGATATGACATGATGGAGCATGGGGAGTTTTGATGTGTTAGTAAACAGCAGGTGTTCTGGAACCTATGGAATAATTTATGGTGAATGCAGTCAGTAGTTATCAGGTGACAAAAGTGTTGCAAAATTAATACAGTTTAGGCGTTTGGACTGTAATTATTACTGTTATATATCATCCGTGTGTAGGTAAAAATATTTGGTTGGTAATGCAATGATATTGATTGCATGTAGAGAATGTTGACCTTTTTCCGGTCACTGAGTCCAGTTGGTACAGATGATTAAAATGATTACACTTAATCATTAACGATTAGTGAGTTAAAATGGCTCAGGTATTAAGATCACATAAACAAGTATTTAAATGTTGTCACCGAATAAAATGATTAAGAAATTTAACATGGTGAAAACTTAGCTAAAGTAATATTTTTCTCATGAAAAGAAAAATCATATTTCAGAAAGAAGCAGAAGGCAACCTTTGTCCTTTCATTGCGATGTAACAACTTGCTCACATGCTGGAATCTTGATATGAAGGCATTGATTTACCATCCATTCACATCAAGAATACAAAGTGCAAAGTACATTAGTACAGTACCAATGATTTGCCTTCACTGAGACTGGCTGCTCTGACATGTCAATACATTGTCTCTCCAATCAAAGTCCTGCAGTCGTACAGCAGTCCATTGTTTGCAATGATGCTGATATTGATCGAGTCTGTCTTTTATTAATTGCACACCCTGGTTTTATCAAGTTAAACAGCATTAAATTATAACTTCATATTCTGTTTAACATTAAGCTAAAACTAGATCTAGATATGGGTTTATGCTTGAGATTTGGGTCAGTTTGGCCATGTATTGTTTACACAATGCACAGCAATGTCATGTTTATCTTCTGGAATGGTTGTCACACACATGGCAAGTGATAGAGAACCAAGAACAATGAAGACTCAAATTTCCTTCCAAATTTCAATTGTGAATTGTGAGAGAAAACAAACCAAACCATTCCTCCTGGATGAAATTGCACTAGAAAAATCATGCAGAACTACAAGAAAATATTGTTTTAGATAATACAATAAAATCATACAAATGTGAACTGAGTAGCCTGTTGATATGAAGCCAATAAACTACTCGGTCAATATCAGTACACCGTACCTGCACATATTTAGCCCCAGTGACACACTCCTTTAAATCCTGGCATGGATTAACTAGCAGAAGTTGTTGGTCAGCAGACAGCTTCCCTTTCAGGAGTCCACTTTCCTCGTATTTCTTCATCTGGTCTTTGATGTCAGCAACCGCCTTGTCAAGTGCCTCAGGAATAACATCATAGAGGTAAACGTTGTATCCAGCTGCCGTGAATAACATGCACCAGCTCCGACCAATAAGGCCACTGCAGATCAAATGAAACCATTCATCAGATTTTGTACGAAATAATACCTTTCAAATAGGGTAAATTTAGAAGATGCAAGTTCAGAAAAAAATTAAAAATATCTACGGTTATTTTTGGTGAAACATACCTGCCAACAATGGCTACTTTACCCTTGTCTGTATCCATACTCTGGCAGCTCCCTAATCCTACCTGTGTTACAAACATAATTCACATGGGTAGCGGCAGAAAAACCCCTCTGGATGAAATTTGTTTCAAATATCTATGATACATACCACCTTCACAATAATTTAGGGGCAAAGATCGGTTGTGTGATTAGGATAGCCATTAATGGGTGGTGTCGGTCACAGAGTGATAATTTACTTTTCAACGTCATTCTTGTAGTAAATGATTGATGGCGGTGAAGGCAGAGTTGGAGTCATCACCCACTAAATCCCTTTCAGATCGTAACTCAAAACTAAACGTGTCTTTGTCCTTGTAACTTGTTATTTGTTGTTAGGGTCGTGTCATTGTAAGGCAATGTGTCTTTGCCTTTAAAGCTCCATTTGGTTTTGCTTTGTCCTTGTAACTTATTTGTTGTTAGGGTTGTGTCATTGTAAGGCAATGTGTCTTTGCCTTTAAAGCTCCATTTGGTTTTGCTTTATATAATGCTTTATATAATGCTGTAGTGCAGATGGTTAACTTGCTGTTATCTTGTTGATATATATTGTAACTTGGTTGTAGTTCGCAGGTAGGGTGTTAAGTCGTTGTAAAGGTAGATTGTTGTCCTCTTCAGATGCGTGTCGACTTCATTTGTGTGGTGTTGTTGCATTCTTGTCAACACGTTAACTACCTTAGAGAATGTGTGCTGGTATGGCTTTTGTTTCAAAGCTAATAAACCGGATATTTAGTCATAAAACTGCAGTTTGTGTTATCTTTTGCCCAGAGTGGTGTAGTCGTGTCAGTTGCACGCTACAAATGTATTTGAGTCAGACAATTGTTTACAGGACAGCAAGCTATCACAGCAGATTTATATGGGCACATAAGAGGAAGTATACCTGTGCCGTGTGTAGAGGCATGGTTATCCAACCTCTAGGGCTGTACATTAGGTTTCGTTAGGCCTCATACTTGTACAACAGGGTATATTTTTCAGCTGCAATCTGAACAACAGGGTATGTTTTGCTCTTCCCATCAGTCATCAAGTCATAGCAGCCGATTGTAGGCATAAAATGCTTAAGAAAAGATATAATAGGTGTCTATAAGATTATAGTCAAACGACAATATCAATATGCTTCGTTTTATCAAAGAGTTACAAATACGTATATGTAACTCTTTGGGTTTATGTACAGGTGAAGGTTGTACGACGTAATGCTATCTGACCACAACTTGATCGCAAACTAAATATGCAAACTAAACGCTCCATTCACCAGGTTGACCTATTGGACTGGTTTACAAGATACCGGGCCAAATAGCAGGCATTACATTTGGTTCATCGATTTTGTCTAGAGTTCTAACTTGTCATGTTGAAATAACAGAAACTGTCGTCCGACAGCATTTTGTAGACATTAGAATCGGACCACAGGGTATCATAATTTCCCAATCACTCATATAGATAATCATTTTTGACCAGAGAAAATACAATGTAAGAAATACACTTACGTCAAAGCAGCGGCAGTGTTCGATTCCACCCAATTGAAGGTGATCACATGACTAACCACATGATAAGCACTTACATAACAACTTGCGACTGCTGAATATGGAAAGCCGAGTTGTGCGAAAGATTTGATGGTGGTATGTACTGAGGGTCCACAGGATACTTTGCAGTGGTTTTGATGGAAATGTTATTTACCAACATGAAGCATACCATCTTACATATGCAGTATTTTATACATGGAGTAGTTTATTACTCTATGATGTATCTCCAGGCGATATCGTGAAGTTCTTATTCTGTTTTGACAAAATTATATCCTTTCTTGATTATGTTAACGTCAAATTGACAATTATTAATCTTATTCCGCCCGTTTTCGTGTGTCTTATGGTATCTATCAAGTGCTGTATTGGTCTATCATTCACGTAGTGCCAAAAATAAGCAACGCACTAGAATTAGCCAGGGTAACCTCTTCTTCTCAACTTCACTGATACCATTACCAAACATAGCTCCAAGCAGAATTGTTATGATTTTGGATCAAACGTATTTACACTAAATTACCGCTCCATTCATCTTTTAACTCCTTAGTTACAACACAAAGAAGTTCTCTTTCGACTGTTAAGATGAAACTTAAGTTTTTGATTTGTGTTAGGGAAATAATAACAAACACACACCATGAATGATCATAAAATTACTTCAACGTCAATATTCCAAACTCAAATATTGGCTATTCATAATAAAAAGCCATTCAATCATCATTATTTGATTATATGCTTTTAGAATTACAAACACTTCGTTAGTTAAAATTGTTTATTACACACCAAAAATTGTAATAAACATGTCTTACATGGCACACATAAAGAAATATGTGACAAACACTTGTGCCCGGGACTGTTGTTATTAAGTACACAGGTACACATGGGATCAGTTAAATATTTATAAAAAAAACAAAGCTGTTTACATTTATGTTGTTGTGACAATATAAGTATGCATATACTATTCTACAACAAAGTTTACAAAAATATATCCTTAAATCACATCTTTACAGTTCTAGTTAACCCCTTCTGCAAATTTTGTTTGTGAAAACTTTGTATGCACTCAAATTTTTAAAATAATAAATAGCATGCTATTATCATGTTATGACAATGCAGTACTAAACATAAAGGTCAAAACCTGGGTATTCCTGAGAAGCAACTAAAGCATTTCTGCAGTAACAAATTGTTTGCAATGCAATAAAGCTGCTTAAAACTTCAAGTTAAATACCCATACAAATTTATTATCTATGCATTTCATCACCCACCTATGGTTATATAAGCCAGTAGTAATGTGCATAATGTAGTCATTATTTGAAGAAGAAATTGGGATAAAGAGATTAGAAACCTGTCAGTGTGATATCCTAACTATAAAGCCGAGATGGCACTTCCACGAGTTATGGCAGTACAGTAATAGTAGATGTGCGTTACATATTAAGTTCACACCAAAACACTATATAATGTGGTTAAAAGTTCAACAAAGATGATTTGTTTATAAAAATATTTTCAGGTGTGGATTAAAAATGCCAGAAATGCATTACTGAATATTAAATGCCCCTTGTGAATAGTTAATACATTGATAAAAATCCAGAATTTAGCTTGTATACAGATCACAGTACATTGCTACAGCAACTAGCACCACACTATGAAAGCGACTGAATACCACAATCAGGACAAAGCGCTCATTTCCTGCTGCCTAAATATCAGCTTAAATACATCTTACATCATTCAGCAATGAAAATAAAAGACCCAAATGTATGACAATCCAATCGACAAGTTCATTGCGTGCTAAACAAGTTCATTGCATGCTAAGGTTACCGGTTAAACATACTGTATTTTATTGCACTTCTTCGTTTACATTATGACCAAACTTAAAACTGGCTTCATGTCCTTGTATTACTTTGGCATCCTAATCAAGCCCCTAGGCACTTTCACCGTATAATACTTATTTATGGTTTCAGATTGATCTGTGATAAAATAAAATAAAAGTCACCAATAATCAATATCAAAACAGCTAAACTGCAGGGAAATACCCGATATTTTCCATAAACTCAAGTTTTAACACCTAAATGAATTTAGGTGCCATTTGCTAAGCTGCTATATAACAATATATACATTGGTAGTTGTTATATTATCATGCCAACCAATGTGCATATATATCATGATCAAGAATAAGTATCACCAAATACAATACTTCTTGTGATATCTAAACAAATTTAGAAAATCTTATATCACTAAATAATTTCATCAAGTTGCACCAAAGTCAAGCAAAGACAATGAAATGAATGTATCATAAAACGTGCCCAAAACAGTACTAAAAAAGGTCAATACTTCATTTTGGACAATTGATTCATCGAAATAGTTTATGACTAATCTTAACCTGTGGTATATCTCAACTCAGTCAAACTTGTGATCGCAGCCACATCCAGCCACAAATATGAAGAGTAACCCCGTCAACAGAGAGAGGCCCGTGCCAACGATGGCGCACCAGAACCCCCATTCTAGTTCCGACTGGCTTCCCATACTGTCCTTGAAGAAACCGCCATAGACGCCCGCTCCAGAGCCCATCAAGAGGCCTACAACAATAACATCGGGCTATCATCATATTGTGGTAGCAAGCTGGTTTTCGGTTTTCGGGTTTCTCTGGGGAATGCTGTGAACAAATGCCACGAGATCTTTTTCCCATGTACACACAAACACTCACGCTTGGTTACCAGTGTCAGGCTTCCGAACACTGGCTGTGTCTGCTGTTATGTATCTATTATAGATATAATATAGTGAACGTCTGCGCAGACAAACATCTGCGGCGGAACCTACTATGGTAGATTATTATGAACCATATTAATGAGAAAGTAAGGAACGTAATTAACGTAATTAACGCTCGGAGCCGGTGAGACAATGGTATGCATAGATCACATCTTTGTCACATGCTAATATATCCATACAATTTGTTATATCCGTGATAGTCACATTGGGCTCAATTATCTACATTTGAGTAAAACAAAACAGGATGCGCAGACGCACGCATCCTATATTGAGTGTCCGGGAAATTTGGACCTATCACTATTCATTTAAATAAATGAAGACGAGGGGTATAAACACGGCATTCCTTGTGTCTGCTTCCATAGGTGATATGCACTCGGGCTAGACCAGGCATTCGAGTCATAAAACGCCCTTCTCTCTGTCTTTTGATAGAGATGTCTTTATACATTAGAAGCTATATATAGATATATATATATATATATATATATATATATATATATATATATATATATATATATATATATATATATATATATATATATATAGATATATATATATATATATATATATATATATATATATGTGTGTGTGTGTGTGTGTGTGTGTGTGTGTGTGTGTGTGTGTGTGTGTGTGTGTGTGTGTGTGTGTGTGCGTGAACATGTGTGTATATATATATTTATATGTATATATAAATTGAAACACTTTCGTTTTCTATTTTGTGAAGCTGATTAGTAATAAGGACAATGGCTGATTTCCTATTTTAAGTTGAAAACGAAAAAGGATACGGTCGTATTCAATTTGCAAATATCAAATTAAAAAACGGGCGAACGGTTGATGCTCTGATTCATTCAGTCGCGGTGGCCACAAGGACACACGCGGCGGCGGTGGCCACAAGGACACACGCGGCGCGAGTGAGCGAGCGGTTGAATCAAATTTGTCAACCTTTAAGCTGAATGAATTTCCATATTGCATGACAGTCTAAAGGTGTATGACACGAAATACTGACTTAAAGCTGAGGTAGCAAGCGGAATAAATGCCGCTATATTTTTACTTACCGACCACTCATAGACAACAGATCAATGGAACAGACGTAACGTTTTTGCAATTGCTTAAAATAAGATACAATGCATGGGTCATAACTCACAAGCAATAATGAGAAGAAATCCAGCGGAACGAGCCAGTCCTGACCGTCCCTCGCAACATAGCTGACACCGAGAATATATCTCCGCGGCCAACACTAACAGGAAACCAGTGCCGAATAGTACTTGCGCTGAGATGCACCAAGCTGAAATAGATAGGAATACAGAAATGAAAACATATATATGATCATTACACTGTGTTGCTTATTGTGTTTGTTCTGAGAGATTCAGAAATAAAGTTGTCCATGAGATTGAAGTGGTGCGCAAGGAGCCAAATGTTAGCATGACAAATATATTTCGAACAGCATCGAAAATTCAGATCAATAAGCGCCAATATATTGAAAAAGGCAGTTACCTTCCTTGAATGGTTTAACATTATTCGAGAGGTGAAAGTCATTTTCCCAAATCCAGTTGCATTGGCCAGCCGTGCACTGCGCCCATAGGCCATAATCTCTAATTCCAAGATTAGTACGGACCCAAAATGGTCCGAAAAAAGCGATGCCCGAGGCAATAAACGTAAGAGTAAGGAGTAGAGTTGCTGTGACAAACAGACAACTAGCCATCTTGGTCGCCTTTCAATGGAAAACAACTCGGCTATGTGTTCCCACAGCTCAGTATTCCGTAAAATTCCCTACACGATTCGCCTGGTTCTGCAGTTAACCCAGATACCAGTTTAATTGACCAATTTCAGTATTTTCCACTTTCATTGGGAGCGCACGACTCTCTTGCGCTTTTAATCGATTTCTTCTACGTGTACCGCTTCTAACTCCAGTTCAATTGACGTTTCGGCACTTGAGTCTGGTATATCCTATTTGGAAGTGCCTCTCACCTTGTACAAATGTGTATGTACATTTAGTTGTTTGTATACACGCCACATGTGACTGAGAAACCAGCACTGTTTGTGTATTATGTACAAAATGATGGCACATAGCCTAGTCGCAAAGCTGCGCATGCGCGATGATCTCCATGTGCATATTCGATTGCAGCAGACGACATCCGCTGGTGTGGGAGGGGGAAGGGGCTTAGACCAGGGAAAGCAAAGGGAGGGATCAGCGAACAGCGAGAGGGAAAGAGGCACACGTCGAGGGATGGAAGGGAAGAAGAAGGCGGTCTGGCGCCTACACTCAGCACGTGGGCGCAGGTGGCGGTAACAGCCAGAGAAAACTCGACCAGGCAACTTGCCACACGCTCCCTCTTGTAATGATCCCACCAACGTGTCTCAATTATGCAGACTGGTTGAAGACCAGCGTTCATACCCGAGGGGGCATTTCAAAATCTGCGGAGCTGAATTCCCGGTGTTTGAGATACCTGGTTTACTGCAGACACACACTGCTAGTGGTTTGAAAAAATGGAAATGTGGTGGAGCATAAATCTGCCGTCGGCGTTTGGGAGAGGTGCGGTCTGCTACCAGGCGGAATGTGTCGAACAGTATGCGGTTGAATTACCAACCCCTTAAGCCCCTATCCGACGAGCAGGCACCAAGCGCGACATTGACGCTGGTATTGTTTAACATTGCACTCAAACTTTACTAAATCGTGTTCGTGATATGAACTAAGCGCGGTAGTAATTCATCTGAACTATTTCTTGAGTGGGTTCATAGCGGACAATGTACGCTGTCCTTGACTTCAATTACCCTTAAAGAACTGTACCACTTCGAGTACGTGCGCTCGGATACCAAAATTAGATTTCCATGCGCTGGCTAGATTCATGCATTAACAAATAGCGACTGCTGGTCGGTGGTCGGTCGGTCGGAAACATTGGCGCCGTTGAACTAGGAGGCATCCGAAGATCTGATTATGCAGCTGTTTGGCACAAGCTATGGGCAATAAGCTATGTCTGTACCGGAATAAAAATACGAAGTGAGTCATCTTGTCAACTTGGCCCATTAATTTGTCATCCGCGTTCCAGCGGTGCTGGGGTGGAGGTATTAGTGTACGCGGTGTGGGGTCGGGTCCCAGTTTACTGTTTCATCAGAGACCTGTCTACACATTAAACAATGTTTCATGGTGGTAGCTAGCGCGCGTGTGCGTGTGTGTGTGTGTGTGTGTGTGTGTGTGTGTGTGTGTGTGTGTGTGTGTGTGTGTGTGTGTGTGTGTGTGTGTGTGTGTTTGTGTGTGTGTGCGTGCGTGCTTGCATGTGTGTGTGTGTGTCTTGCTGTAGATTATTGCTGTAGATTCTAAATGAGCGACGCTAGGAGATATTCTGTTACATCAACTATATAACTTTCTCAATATAGTGTATGTAATCTTATCAGAGCCATCAACAAGCAACTAAGCCAATCTAATTTTGAACAAGCCCAACTTTAACCGCAAACAGTATCAAGACACTAATGGGTTCTCTCAGCTCGCTTGAACATTAGATGAATTTATGCGTCGAGATCAGATAGGTCGAACGCAGGTTTGTGTTAAGGCGATGGAATGAGTGTTGGTAACTTAATGGTAGTATCAAATCACACTTTGCAATCAAGCTCGGTACTTGACCGCTGCTGTTAATGATAATTGAGTTAAAACCTAATGTTGAATGGTGTTACAGCTTGGGGGTTGCGATCGGGATTGTGAATGGTAATCTAACGGGTACCAACCTGCGATAGGTTGGGCCTCAAGATATTAAACACATTGGTTATCGTTCATTTCATCCTTTAACATTGCTACGAGGAGCTGTGTTTATTTTTAAAGCTTTTAAGGTTATAAGGTTGAAAACACAGTTAGAAATCTACAATAATTTAAAGGATACCGAAGAAGTATATATGATCAGCTACCCGGTGAAATGTTGGTTATATTTTCCGTACCGAATCTTTTGTTTACGTATCTGTTAACCAACAAACCTAATAACTGATTGCCTCTGTCAGAATCAGGTGCGAAACTAACAAGAAGAAGAAATGAACCAGAAACGCGCTAATGAGAAAGTACAACCTTGCGAGACGGAGGTCCAGGAAACTGAGCTCAGTCGTTTATCAATGTAGAATCAATGAAGTGTGACCTTGACTCGCTAATCCACCAAAGACGAAAACAAAGGGAAACAACTGTTGATAACTCTAACCTTGAACGGGGTAAGGACTATCAACGAAAAAGCCTTACAAAACAAGCCAATAATTTGTGAATGTTGATTAAATAAGGCGCTCCTTTGTGCTTCTATTAAATGTGAACCAATCTACAAGGCCACCACTGTTGACCAGAAGACTAGAAAACAAAATGTGTAGATGCTGCAATTTCTGAGCGTAGGATTTTGATCGAGCGTAACTGATAGTCGGCTTGCATTTCTAATGAATATTCCCTCGTGAGCGCTACTTTATCCTAGAGCGGTCCTGTCAGCAGAGTCTATCCTATTAGATTCATAAGGCAGTCATGTATATGAAATGAAAGGGGATGTTTGAAGGGTTTTATTATAACAGGCAAATATCATCTAGTACTTTAAGTTGCTTCACTATAAAAGGATGAGGTTATCATTCCATGACGCTCGGAACCCGTTATCATCCCTTGACGCTCGGAACCCGTTATCATCCCTTGACGCTCGGAACCCGTTATCATTCCATGACGCTCGGAACCCGTTATCATTCCATGACGCTCGGAACCCGTTAGGATCTTTCTGTAGGTCTTGCGAATGTTGTCTATACGAATATAGCCTTGTTACAGGCATCACGTGACCGTGTATATGTATATTAAGGAGATCGTCATCTATTTCCGCGTTAGCATCACAGATATGTGTGGAGGGGGATGGTGGGGGGTGGGGTCCCATTCCACATTGCCAAAGACGCACATGAGTGGGTGAGGGTTGTTTGGAAGGGAACGTCTCCCTCCTTACGTTAAAATTTTTATAAAAAAAAGTCGCTACGGTGCGTTCTATTTTATTAACATGATTGTATTGCGGCGGGGGTCGACCTCCTGGAAAACTCCTGTGCAATTCTGGGCATTTAATGATGGCGATATTGACCGGTGTCATGCGCAAGTGATCGTCTGCAAAAAGGAGCTGCAAAGTGGTGTCAGTCAATTAATATATATATGTGTTATTAATAAGCAGAAGGGCATCTGAAGTCGAGTACTATAGTCGTATGGGCGTGCGTATGGGCGTGGTCTCAGGTGCGTATGGGCGTGGTCGACATTTGATAGTTGCGAAGACAGCGCGCTATATATGGGCAAAGGAGGCATTTCATGCCGCATCAGCACACAACGTAGCGGGTTTGGTTGAGGAAATAATCTCGGAGTTGGGCTTAGCCTTCTGTTAGGTTTATAAAGTGTATGTCTGTTAAAAGGGTAGAGTGATCCTCGCTAGTGTAATGATCTGGTTATTTTAACCGGGTCAGCTCAATTGCAAAAATCATCGCACTCATTGCGAGACAAAGATCACTTTGTCCTATACGGAGGAGTGAATGCATCGATTCTAACCGCAGACAGCGACGATGACTCAGTGTGTATTCCACTCGGTTCCAATTGCCCCTTTGTGAGTTTTCTGCATCCTCCTCATCACCCCCCCCCCCCCCCCCCCCCCTCACACCACCACCACCCCTCACACACACACACACACACACACATCCTTCGCAATTCACTAGATTCCATATTCGTCCGTTAGAACGTTGGTTTTCATTCTGTTTAAAATGTCCATACATGCGCGACCATACACCTGGTGTTGACCGTAACGTGCAATCAGCCATTTGATGTCATTGTTTACAGGAAGACTTGCTTTACTGAGATTAGTATCAAAGTATGTATGCCTGTGATCTCTGACATCGTCTATCGATCTTAGAGGCGTTTCACAGGTGAGGACAGGTGATGTTAATGTTGGACAAGGACAGGTATAAGGGTGTGGCTCTGATCTACACCATCGTGGTTGCCATGGAATCAGGATTGCAACTCTAAGCAAGGTGGGGAACTAGAGCGAGTCAATCAGAGGTGGTCCCAGATGTCTGCTATAACCAACTGCCCTTATGTTATTACTCAAACAAGTTGAGAAGGAACAGAAAAACAGATTGATTCTATTTTTTGAACTGAGCTACTTTTCACTTTTTGTTCACTGGCTGTAAACGATAGGCCGAGGGGACAATATAGACTCTCATGTGGTGAAATAGTGAGTCGTCCCGTCACCCCCAGCGCCCCCGTCACCCCCTGCACCCCCGTCACCCCCAGCGCCCTAATGATACATAGTTTACGGAATAGTGTACAGATCTTTTTTCGCAGTCAACAGTGAGCCAATGATCCAGGGGGAAAATGGCAGGCATTACTGTCTTAAACAGACCTCTTACATAGCCGCTTGCGTATAATTATGTCTATTAGTTAGCGGGAAAAGAGAGGAGGGGTGCATTAAGACTGGAGTGCCTGTGGCCATCAACACCATACTTGTCACGACCATCAAGGACATAACAACCCTCCCTGGATAACACCGGATTACAATGTTCTGGATTTAACATGCGTCCTCAGATACATCGTTAAATCCTTCATTGAGCCATCTTATTATGCCAAGTCAATGGAGGACTTGATAAACAGAAATAATATGCCATAGGATCGTGTCATTATGATGCCATCATAGCGGAACCGGTTGAGCCCTCTATGATGTCATCATGGTTGAAAAATGGAATAAAAATGTGTACATACTTGTGGTATCCACAAACTGCCATCTGCCAACATATTGGAAGCTGGAAGTTTGCAAGAATAGCCAAATTTATATTGCAAAGGATGGCCCGCCATGAGGTGTCTCTTTGTTAGAATGCAGGATTTACAAAATAGTTCAACGAAATACTCTGCGTTGCCCAAGCAGTTTTCAATGCATATTCGCCCCTATTATCATGAGCTCCCCCAATCCCTTTGGTGTCTCCACCCTTATCCCCGCCGTGACCCCACCCTAATCCCCGCAGTGACCCCACCTTTATCCTTATAGAAGCAAATGGTATGTTATATACAGTTATTAACGGCCATTATGATGTCTCAAACTAGCTTACAATACTTTAATACCTATTTTAAATAAATGACGTTTCTTCATGATATAATTGAATTATATAGACCTATTTACGCTCAGCCGATTAAAAGCTTAATCGGTTTCGTCGATGTGGTGAGCGTCCATTGCTTGTTCAGGCTTTATTTTGGGTACATCCGCCTATCGAGCTGACAACGAGAGCAGAATGTGGAATAATGGTCATGTGTACTCCATTGAAGCTGATTCCTTTGGTTTGAATAATGTTTTCACTCATCTTCAAATTCCTTTTGATTGTATATTTCACAGCAATTTTGAATAGATAGGTGACTCAACGTTTTCCTGTGTTGACGGCACTTTACCACATGATAATGGTCGCATTCGATTGGGACTGTCAATCGTCTGGCTTAAAGGGCTATTACCATTGATACTGTGATCACCCCCACTTTTGATGGGTAGCATTCAAATCGTTCTCTGTATCTTCATTCCATATTTGTGGCATATTTAACACTTTCCTGATTACACTTTTCTATAACACAATAGCCTTAACCAATGACGTCCAATTATACACAGGCGTTATTCTGATGACAGGTCGCAAAATTCCATAGCCCAGGTTTCTTTGGGAATTATCAACCCGTCAATAAAGTGTTTATCCATTTGTTGATTACACCGAATGATGTAAGGCTTTAAGTTCTTTAAAGTTCAGACCTATCCAATTTCTATATTATCTATAGAGATTAACGTCATTGAATTATCATCATGGTTCACATTCAAACCTGATCTCACTTTCAAATTAGCTAACACTCATTAAACATGCTTCACAACACCTGAACACTAATTAGTCATGCGTTTGGTTATTGCGTTCTTCGTCATAAGACAAGTCATGGCAACATCGATACTAGCACTGTTAATCTATCAGTATTTCAGAATTAGATGATTAGTCTAACTATGTCGCCATCAAGTGTGTCGATCTCGCTGACAGTCTGTAGTGTTGAGGGGGAGCAATGGGTTGGCTGATGAAAACACTGGAGAGGGTTTAGTGAGGCATATATATAACACAACGCTCAGAACAGAGGGTGCTCAAGGGGATGACTACATGATCAAATGAGACGACCATTGAATTAGATATCACAGTTGCTGGTAGGTTTGCCCTCTTAACGCCAACAACATATGTTTGCAGGTCCGTACATGGCTCGTTCATTGAGCGTGAATTGTCCAGTTCATCTATGCTCTCTACAATTCAGCCCGATTATTTCTTACAACAGTTACCATGGTCAATTTGAACAAGTGCGTGCAGGAACTAAATGAAATCCGAGCACCCAGGAATAGAGAGCTCAGAAACTGAGCATTCTAGCAGTTTCTTAACAAGGTGTTCAGGTACAAAGCGCTCAAACAATTTACTGATGCTAAATAGGTTACAGCTAATACGGCCAGTGTGGCGGGACGAAACGCTGGTATAGAATAGGAATTGGTAAAAGAGGGAACCTTTAAAAACAGCTTATGAGAAGCAGTTGTATGTCAAGGATTCATAGCATCTCAGGGAAGCCCTGCAACTGGATGCTGGCTGAGAAAGAATGGTACGCCTTCCATTTGAGTAAGACTCGCAGAGCACAAACAGTAAAAGGACAAATCGTCCCAGCGATCCTCAGGATTTCCAAGTAGAACATGGGAAGCCTCGCCAGTAAAGAGGCTTCCACGTCTACGACAACGCTGATGTTAAAGTGGAGGTCGCTATAATAAATGTCCCTAGCAGTTGGTGGTGAGGTGATGGGTTAAAAGATGTTAAAGATGCGGCACCAAGTCTATAGCGAGGTCTGATTCTTAACTTCTGCTACATCTGTAGGAAACGTTTCCCCAATACCATTGTTACTTTGTATTATATTAATACATGGCTTTTGATCAAATCGTTATCAAAGAAATAAATTGACAGGGAATTAAAACAACAGATGAACAAATCAATGAAAACATTTATTGTCACTTGGCAGGTTCGGAACAGATAATTTAATCCAAAAAATTACGGTCCTTTTCGAAGGCTCACTGCGCCCGACTAAATGTGTGACTTCGTCTCCTGTCCGTACTCGTCATAACGTCTGCTCTTAAAAATCCGTACTCGTCATAACGTCTGTTCTTAAAAATCATGTAATAGGTAATAATTTGTTGTCAATGTCACTTTGAACAATCAGAAGACTCCATTTGTTCACCATAACTCACAAGACGGCATCTCGATGGATTGACAGTCCCCTGTCGGTGGGCATGCTGTTCAATCATCGACATGTTACCACATAGCCAGTCGGAGTGAGCCCTCTTAGTCTAGCTTGGTTGTAAGATGTTTGATACCGTATCTTAGAGATTTCATGAAATGCTAGCTTTGTGACAAACTTTCAATTTGACAATTACCATTTATGGACACAACTTTAGTGCCAGGTCACACTGTTCATTTAGCCACAGTGCTCCGGAAGCAAAGGTCATTAAATACCGTAAGTATGAAGATATAAGAGTATAACAATGGAATGTGTGTTGTCCACAAGTCAGATAAACTGGAAAGTCATACAAATCTCGTCATTTCTATTAAGTAGTATATCTACGTAAATCAAATAGCAAGGAAATAATAACATTATAAAAGTCTAAATTGTCCCGTTTTTTTCAGAACGGGAAAATACACACCTAAGTACAAACAGATTAAGAATATCCCTCGAGACAAAACGCGACGTGAATAGGGGGGGGGGGGGGGGGCGACTGGGCTAAGCTTAAGGTAAAGTTTGTCCAATATACGAAGATGTTAAAAATCCGACACACGTATCATTGATGAAGCCTACAGGGCGGGAAAAGGTAACTTCTGTTCAGCGACCAGGCCCCTCCTTACTTAGATGTCATCATTGTTATGAATTCTGCAGCAAAAACAAAAGGTTCTACACAAAATTATCACTCCATAACACACTCAATACTAGGAGTATGGCAACATAAGGCAACCACTCCTATATTAGTTAACCCTCCATAGCAGATATGATGCCCATCAGCGTACTCGTGTTCAAATGCAAAATGATTCATTTGTGGAAGCCCATGTTAGAAGATGAATCGTCTTTTCCAAAATATGAAGGGAAAATGATCACAAAAGCATGATTCATAATTGGCGATGTCAACCCAGTCCTGGTGTATACTAATTCGATCGTGCAGTTTACGAATAATTATCTGGGGAACAATGAAATTGAATGTCATAAACAATTGAAACACCCACACCAACAGCACCAAACCAATGACTCCTGAACCATATTCATTTCACGTGCCCTGTTCAGAACACCCATTCATGTATTTAGGTATTCTACTCATTCCAAATGTGGGATTGTAACTTGTCAAAACTTTTAGACCGCTACACTAGGTTTTCACCTAGTGCTTTCAAGTGATTAAGCTACTAAGCATTCAACATGATAAAAGCAGTAGAATTATCACTCAAGGCTTCATCACGAGAAAGGTAAGTTCATGGGGAATTTGATAACAAATATCAATGATCAAGGTTTTATATATATAATATAAAGTGCCGCAGATATGATAGATTCTAGACAGGTAAACTAATCACTAATATCTACTTTAACAGATATAGCCCATATTTAATTCACTAGTTAAAATGGAAACTTCGAACAGAGACAAATAGAAAAAGCCATGAAACACTCGGGTATCTCACTTTCATAATGGACTTGTCCATCAACGTCAACGCTTGCTTCACTGATCGCCTCATCCACTTCTTCATCTGTCAATCCAGCTTTCAGAGCCATCATTACCTGCCTGAGTTCACCAACGCTAACGAACCCATTACCGTCAAACACACGGCACGCCTCTCTGATCTCCTCTTCTCGGTCTGTATCTTGCATATAGCGAGCCAATATTACTAAGAATTCTACAAAGTCGATCAAGCCCACGCAAAATCAACCTCTTTTATTTCTCCTCAAATGGCACTACTGACATTTTATAGCTACCAAGAAAATACAACAACACACTGACCATCAGCAGTAACTTCTTGCAACTCTGCTTCAGAGGGGTTGTGGCCGAAACCTTTCATCACATTTCCCAACTGCTCGGTAGATAAAGACCCATTCCTGCAGAGATTTACTCTCTATCTGATGGCTAGGGCTCTCTTGATAATTACTTATATGGGCCTACGACCAGGCTGATACCGGTTCGTTTGTACCGCCAAGATGACTGGTTTTGCGCCCCCTAGTGACCCCAGTGGATGTCTGCTCTCGGCGCCAAGACCTCACCTTATCATCTTCGACCTATTGTCAAGATGGGGGCAGTCTGTCTGCAGTCTGCGAGGCAGCCAATCAAAGCCTAGCCCAACATCTAAGTGACTAACATTTCCATCCGTCAGGTTGTTGTATTTACTGGATTCCCTGGAATTGAGGAGACATCATAGCATCACATGACCTGGTATGCTTATGACGCAATCAGAATTTTCGTTTTATGATTGATCAACCCGAATAAAGAATTAAGCATGTTTCACAACAAATCAGCTCGGTTCGTAGTTCGAGCACAACCAAGTTTGCCGACCCACCCGGCTGTATGTCAACGTTAACATCCCCATTCTCTGGGCGCAACATTGGGTTCATGCTGGTTCATCCTGCAGCCTTGACAAACACATGGCCAACAAATACTAATGTTAGAAGATTTTTTTCGACCTTGGATGTCACATGGTTGATCTACACAAGCGACAGACGCAATGAACAACTTCTAAGCGCTGATCAACTCAATCACGTTTGGCTAGAAACGTAAGGACCTCCATATTGCCGTCTTGTTGCACCTTTTCGATTTATAGGCATCATATAACACAATAGTTAAGATGTGCCGTTAAACGCTATGCCCACCTTTCCTTTTCGATTTAACAATCTTTAAACTTATGTCCCCATGGACGGCAAATAACTCCTCAATGAAGAGAGAACTGACGATGTCAGATCAGACTAGATGTCTAACTGACGATGTCAGATCAGACTAGATGTCTAACTGGCGGTGTCAGATCGGACAAGATGTCTTACTAACATGGCAAATACACACAGTATACAGTTCAGACAAATCATCACAGGCAACCGTCAACGTCCAAAGTAACCTACCATTGTATTGAGTAATCCGCTGTAGCTGCGTTCACTCTGAAATCGTCGGGTCAGGATTCATTCATTGCCGGCGTTCACCACTTCACCCTGACGAGACGCCGCTTGGATTTGCGGTTTTTTCAATCTTGATTATGTACGGACGATCAGTATTAAATATTCGTGCGCTTCTTGAACTGATAACTAATCGCTGATATTTATGATCAAGTAATAAATTATTCTCCAAATATTTATACAATATATTGATTTCTACTCATTAAGTGATATTTACTTCTCAAAAGTGTATATGCAAGATGCACCGCAAGGAACTTGATCGCGGTAGGACATTCGTGTTATCAAGCTACCGTTGGAATCTTGGCGGGAATGAGCTCTGATTGGTCAGCCTGTTCAACAAGTGCACTTCCGCGTGTTTGTCGGCCGTGTTGTCATGGGGCTCCGCACCCCCAAGTTAACGTTTGTTTAACATGTCAGCTAGGTTCACGTACACTCGACATTCCCATATATTCTAACTTACTTCGTTACATAGCTTATCACAAGGCACTACCCCCAAAGCCATTTACAACTCACGAAACAGCTCGGTATTAATGCTATGTCGCCTCGGCGCCACATGTTTTAGTTGCCGTCGTGTGTTGCTCAGAACATATAACCAACCATTGAAACTATCGCTGATCATTTAGATCAACAGACTTCTTAACGAGGACACAACATTAGCTGAGCGTGTCTGTACCCTGTTCCGAGAGCAGGGCATTACAATCGCCTCCATCCTCACTGCGATTGGCATGGCAATAAATACCCCGACATCGGCACCAACCCTGACACCAGCTGACAAGCATGGTGTGGGATTAGAAAACATTTGCAGGCCCTTGGCCGAGTTTCATTGTAGAAGACTTGTTAGCCCCAAAGCCAAAGCACTAGTAGGCCACTAGCATTTAAACCAATCACTAAAGCTGTTTTTACCTCTTCATTGCTTCAGCCGCCGACTTAGTTGAAACACCATTTTATCATCACTGTTTCTGATTATAGCTGCGGCTTCACTGGAGTATTGTCTCTCATCGTCGTTGACAGTATCGTTGAGCCCAATCTGATGTTCGCCTGTATCAATTATAATCAGGTTGTTGTACCCGGCAATGTTCCCAATATGCTGCATGTAGCTGGGAGCCATGCAAAGTGCAATGCTGAACACAAAATCCACCTAAGACCCTGCGTACTTGAGAACATCCTTGTACCTGCTTATCTCATCAGGCAAGTCGATTGCACTCTGATGAGTCATCAATGTTAACCAGGTACTGCTTGATGGCTTCAAACGCCGTTCCAGTGTCCTGTATGGTGCTGTGTGTTTGACACTGGGGCCTCAAAATAGCCCACACATAGGTCCTAATACTCAAAGCTGAGCCGCTGGAAAGTTCGTTTATCGTAGGGGTCGTGCACATTGTCCTGTGGTGGGGGCCCTGCAGTTTGGCCAGAAACCGCCTCATTGTGTAGTATAAGTGAAACGTGAACAAGGAACGTAAGTGAGTGGGGTTTCAGCATTAAGGTGGTCGTTGGCCGAAACGCCACAGCCGGCACACCACACACTAATGTTCACCTGGTTTTGTTGGGAGTGACTCAACCATTCTGCACAACCTTGGCGCTGGTCACATTAGGTAAAGTGTAGTTAGCCAATATTTTTGGGAAGTTTGCTTTGAATGATCTGCCATCGCTGTTGACAAAAATGTTTTCACCTGACAGGGTCTCTTCCTGAGCAATGATAGATAACCAAACAGCTTAGTATACTTTGCTAAATGATTGTAAGCAAATGCATGCATGTTTTTTAACAACAATTATAAATTCAATGGAACACTTGTGTTACTTTAAATGTTGTGGGTGCATCCCGCCTGCTTAACATGTGACGTTGCTATTGAATAGATAGGCTGAC